>JAVJIF010003370.1:0-315845 GCA_038442645.1 Agave tequilana | reverse complement strand
TGCTTCATGTGGTATTTACATGTTTAAATGAAGATTTTATCAAAACGTGCATGTATACATATACAATTAGTGAATTACAATTGATTCATATATGATTGAACTTCATGCTCATTTGTACCCACTATTTGCATATGCATAGTCTAGTTTTGATGATTCTTTCATTTATACTTTTATGCCTATTTTTTATGCTTTACTTCATGTATATATATTTTTAATTCAAATCTAATAATATACATGTATACCCAGTCTCTTGCCTTCATGCAAACATCATTAATAGACTCTTTTTAGATTTGGGATATGTATGTGTATTGTTAGGATTGGATTAATCATACATTACCATGGAGATTAGTGTTTTGATTTTTCGTGTTTTTGTTAATATGTGACTTATGAGCTTCATTGACTATTTTCATAAAAATGCTATTTACATGATCGTTTAACACTCACATTTTTATTAAAACATTTTGAGCCTTATAACCAGAGTGCTTAAATTTTTATGTACCTAGTTATGTTTATAAAAAACATAAGATTTGATATATTTGAAGGATTTTTAACTAGTTTTCAAAAACAATTTATACTAGTTATTTATTCTTCAAATAATTTTTTTGAGATTGACACGTGATCTATTTTTTTTCTCAAAATGTATTTGATGCTTCATGTATTGAATATTAGTTTATATGTTAGTTTTTATCAACACTAGGATTTATACTTGTACATATCATGGGCCACAAAATAATCTATTTATATTTGTGCTTGAATGCTTATTTGAACCCATGAAATGTGCTTGTATTGCTTAGTTTTGATGATACATACATCTTTAAACTTGTATTCTCACTTCTTGGATTTGATTTATGATCATGTGCTTTTCATTTCATGTATATGTGTATTTTGTCAAACTTTAAGATATACATGTATACCTCTTGAGTCATTTGCCTTTAATGCAAATCTATTTATATGAACTCAATTGTGTTTAAGAGATATGTATGTATACTTATTGTGTTGTCAAAACATACATATATCTTAATATATTTTTTAATAAAAAATAAAAATAAAAATTTGTGATGATTTTCATGTTTTCTTGTTTAAAGGAATATTGAGATTAATTGACATTTTTGCTTTATTCCTTACTTGAAGGATTTCGTACTAGTTTTAAAATATTTCATATTAACTAGTGCAATCCCTTCATTTGGTAGAGTTTTTCAAACTAAGCTTATTTTCAAATCTATTTTTGAAAATCCCTACCATCCATGGGAGGATGGATGGGCAATTATGCCTTGTATGCTTCATTGAAATCTTTTACCTTGTGCATATGAAGGGTGGTAGGTTATGAGATATACACTTGATTATATTGTTATTTCAATTGGTATCATTGAATCGTTTCAATTGGTATCAATATGAACTTATTTTGTATATACTCATAGTTTGTTTTTCTTATATATATATATGTATCAATTCAATTGGTATACTTATTTCATACATATATATGATTTTCATGTGCTTAATTACAATTGGCTCACATTTTTTAAAAGGCACAAAGTTTATAATGAAAAATAAAAATTTTGATCATTAATGTTACTATTGGTATCAATATGCTTCAACTTCATATTTGTTAATGTTAATTGGTATCAATATGTTTTTTAAAATATATATATATATGATTGCTTTCAATTTGGTATCTTAAAAATTTGATTGTTTTACAAGAGCTCTGATACCTTTAAAATTTTTTAAAAAAAGAAAAATTCAAAATGTTTGATTTGTATTTCCTATATGCAAGGAGAGCTTAATATCTCTCTTACATATGGATTCATGTTGAGTATTATAAATTGAGGATCTTGACAACTCTTCTTTATATGATATACGTGTGTAGGGGGAGCTTCACATCTCCTCTTATGCATTACATAATATGTGTTATGTGAGTTAGGGCTTGTCATCCCTTCTTCATGTAATACATATGTGTAGGAAGCTAACTTAGCGTCTTCCTCTTCATGAATGTATATCGCATATAAACCTTTATTGATTGATTTGTTTCACCCCTTCTTGATCTTTTTTTTGTTTTTGACAAAAAGGGGAGAAATTTTGTTTGATTTGATTTTACTTTAAACCCTTTGTTGATGATTGACAAAAAGGGGGAGAAGTATTTGAGTATATATGCCTGTTTTCACTGCTTAAGGGGGAGTAGTATTTGTCTTCCTTGTTATTTATGCGTATATGTTTTGTTTTGCAATAGGAGAAAAAGATTTATTTTGTTTCATCTCCATCATTTGCATACATATTTATGAGCTTCATTGTCATATATTGTTATTTATTGTTATGCATGAGTTAAGGGGGAGCTTCCTTGAAGCTTTACTTTAATCCATGCATATATAACCTCATGAGTTTTGTCATCATCAAAAAGGGGGAGATTGTTGGCCCAAAGGCCTATCACCCTAGTTTTGATGATGATCAACTCATGAAGTTATGTTTACTAATGATATTGTGTTTAATAAGTGACAGATTCATTATCAAGATCTTAGTAGGTGCATAGCTCAACAAAGGATAAAATGTCAAGTTTTGGAGCTAGCACGGTGTGATCCAAGGAGCTTTTGGATCAAGCTTGGACCAAGTCAAGAAGATGAGAAGACTTCAAGGGAAGGCTTCAAGATCAAGACTTGTGTCTAGGTATAAGATTTTTATGTTTTAGTTAAAAATGTAAAGGATAGATAGTTGGTGGATTGCTCAAGTATATACCATGCACACACACTCTTGACTTACTTGTCTTTTCATAAAAGATTTTGTAGTTCAGAAAAGATTTTTCTTTGTGACAAAATACTATTGGATTTTTGTATTTTCATATATACATATCTTTTATCCAAAATCAAGTTTAGAGCTTTGTGACAAAAACATAGATATTTCATTATGTAGTGGATCATATCCATACACACTATACTTTAAAATGAAATCAAATATCTTGTTTTTATATTTTGTGAAGTTATGAAAACCAAGTTTGAAAAATACATGTTTTGATTTTTTATAAAATTTGCAAGACGCTGAAATGATATGAATATGTTGATATATGTCTTGAAAATTTTTGTCACAAGTTTGGTTTTCAATATAGAATGATTAAAATAAGTTTATGGAATTTTTATAAGTGTTAAAAGATTTAAAAATATTTTTAAACCAGTTTTCCAGACCTGGAACTGGCTGACAGGCTGGTCGGTCGACCGAGCGGTCGACCGCACCATGGCCGGTCGACCCACGGTCGACCGACGTGCACAGACTTGTGCGTGTCTGGCAGCACAGTGGTCCGGTCGACCGGACGGTCGACCGCTGCAGAGAGTTCTGCTCTCGGGTTTTCTGGGTCGACCGGGCGGTCGACCGGAGGCTCCAACGGTCGGATTTTCGACCGTTGGCGGTCGACCGGGCGGTCGACCGGAAGCTCTGACAGACCCCAACGGTCACATTTTTCTGACCTCTATAAAAGGGGGTTTGGTCATTGTTTTGAGAAAAGATTTTTGGGAGACTTAGAGCCAGTTTTTCCTAGTCATTTTCAGAAGTTTTCTCCACAAAATAGAGTGCCAATATTTTCTATCTTAAGGGAAGTTTTATCAAGAGTGTTAAAAGAAAGTCTTTGAGTTTTCCTCCACCTTTCACATCCTTGTTTTTCTCACACCACACTTGAGCATCCATTGATTATTCATCCTATAGGTGTGTTGTAGTGAGAGTTTTTGTAACGCCCCGATCCCACGGATACGGGGACGTCACTGCGACGTATATACGTAGGTCAGAAAATGCTCCCACGTATATACGCTAAGCATCTAGTACAACAAGGATCAGAGTACACGACAAAGCGTGATATACATATATATGCCAACTTAAAAGTACAAGTACAAGTTATCACAAGATATGATAAAATATTACACATTACATGTATCTTTTATCACAACCAAGTCCAAAAGTAAAAGATACAATATGAACACAAAATGCTCACGAGTAGGATGAAGATCCCGTGAGTCAAAAAGAGAAATCTGGCACAAAGGACTGGAACTAGTCGGCCTGCTCACTAAGAAAAGCTTGATCCTCGGTGGAAGGCTCCACTTCGATCCAAGCTTCGGAACCTGAACATACAAATCCAAGGGAGTCAGGACCTCCCAACAATGAACAGGCTACAGCCAAATGGCTAAGAGACAAGGATATGAGAGTTAGAACAGTATAATGAATACAAATCAACAAGTAATGGAAGCATAAAGAGTAAAAGTCCGAATACAATAGATCCACAGTTAACGTCCTTTATTATTATTACTTGTCTTACTGTGATATCTAGCTATGTGACCCAGCGTCCCAGGGCACATAGATCCATATCCTAGTAAAGTAAGGTTGTTATTGGAAACCAGCGGGATTATCAACGAACTATGTTTACAGTGGGTCCCGTACATGCCCGGGACAACGGTCCAGGATTGTTCCGTTGCTTGATGACGGAAACCAGCCGCTAGGCTAACAGGAGGGACTTATGTATGCCCTTTATCATGATGGTACCAGTAAGGAGGGAGCAAGCACTCCCCTCGGTCCCTGGAGGCCCACAGGTTAGACCGGAAATATGATTGTACAATATACCTAATACCACTGTAAACACGAACACATATCGATATCCGCATGTTTCCCCCGACCCACATGTAAGTTGTTCATTTTATACAAAAGTCAAGTGTATCATGCTTGGTGTTAAGTGATGGCATGATGAAATGGTGATATTCCTTATTTAACAAGTTATGAAGTAAGACTATATAACAACAAGTCATGAAGTGGCAAGAAGTAGCATCCATCAAGTAATAGATCATAAGGTACCAGTCATGAAGCATAAACAAGAATAATATATCCCACATGTATCAAGGGTATGATCCAAATTCAGAAAAGAAATCAACTATAATAAACAGCCTAAATTAGTCGACTAGGTGGAATGGCTAGTCGACTAATAGTGGTCTCTAGTCGACTAACAGTCTGGACTAGTCGACTAAAACTGGGTTCCAGAGAGTTGGAATTCTGTTTCAGGAAAAGTTAGTCGACTAGGTGGAAGGGTTAGTCGACTAACAATGATTTTAAGTCGACCAACAGATACTTAAGTCGACTAAGTCTGTGATACAGAGAGTTGAGTTTCTGATTCAGAAAAAGTTAGTCGACTAGGGTGGAAAGTGTAGTCGACTAACAAAGATTTCTAGTCGACTAACAGATAGTCTAAGTCGACTAAAACTGTGTTCCAGAAAAGGTTACGTTTCAAAACAGATGGATTAGTCGACTAATACCTAGGTCAAGTCGACTAATCGTGGGAAAACAAATACAAAACAGAATTTCTGATAGTTGTGTTTGATGGTCCAAAAACATGATTTTGAAGGCATAAGCATACATGAATTGTAACCACCAGTATACTAGGAATTGAACAAGTCTTGGTGAGTAAAAATACTCACAAAGAACGGCTACTTGAAGCTTTACGAGTTCCGAAAAGGTTGTTGTCGACAATATCCCCAACTTGATCCTTGGCGATATAAACGACGAAGAAAACTACGATCTCAATTCCAAAGTAGTGGTAGTTGAAGAGGAGATGAAGACTTAGGTGAGCTTTTGGAGTTGGTGGTGGAGTTTGAGATGGAGGAGGATTTGGTGAGGGCTAAATCTTTGGTGAAATGAAGAAAAAGGAAAAGAAATGTAAAGGAAATGTTTATATAGGTTTTAGATTTTGTAAAGGAGTTGTAAATAAGGTAGAAGAGAGGGGGTTTTTGCAAAATAGGGGAGGTGAGGTGTCCCTCTTTTGGCCACTTGGCCGGCCATGGAAGAGAGAGAGAAAGAGGGGCATTAATGAGGAAGTGCGTGGAGTTTTGTGGAGTTTGTTGGAAAATTGGAAAAGATTGGAATTTTTGGAAATTGGAAATTTTGTGGCTTGTGAAGGAAGGAAAGGAAAACAAGAGAAAGGAAAAAGGAAAAGAATTTATAAATGAAGATATTTTCTTGGACTTAGAAAATAAAAATATTAAAAAGACAAGTTCCCGGGTTTAAGTCGAAGATGCGGAAAACATTTCGGAAAATACCGAAATCGTCCGAAATTCAAGTATCTCGGAACGACTCGCAAAGTTTACCAAAAATCAAGAATAATATATTAAGTATCATAGTGAAATCCGTTTTAAGAAATACTTTATAATTTTAAAACTAAAAATCCCGGAATCAGTTAACTACCGACTCCGATGGAATTTTCATAAATTCATAAAATCCTCAAAAAAAGTATTTAGATAAGAAATACGATTCTAAGAAATAATGCCTAAAGGACTTTCTAGAATTTCCTAACTGTTTGTAAGATAAAAATCCGGGAATCGATCAGCGACACTGGTCGACACGGTTTTGAAGATTTTCAATTAATTCAGGAAAATTTCAGAAAATCATATAAAATCTAAAATATTGGAAAATAATATTTGAAATTAAATTCGGTCAATTACAGGAAGTAAATCGAAAAATACGATCGGAAAACTGAATACGCAACTAAGTACGTATTCTGGAAACGGGGTATTACAATCCATCCACCTTACAAAAAATTTCGTCCTCGAAATTTCAGAAAGTGAAAGGTAACAGCAAGGATGGATGAGAAGAAGGATAACAGTAGAGAAGGATAGAAAGAAGGAATCTTACCAATTAAGTTGTGAAGAGTTGCGGATAACGCTCACGGATAACATCCTCTCGTTCCCACGTGGCCTCTCCCGGCGCATGCCTGTTCCAAGACACCAACACTAATGGTATTGCCTTATTCTTCAATGTCTTAACACTTCTGTCCAAAATGGCCATCGGTTGCTCTTGATATGACAAATCCGGTTGTAGTTCCAGTTCGGAGTGATCCAGGATATGACTATCATCCTTGACATACTTCCTCAACTGTGATACGTGGAATACATTGTGAACTCCGTCCAACGATGGCGGTAATGCCAATCGATAGGACACATCTCCCACACGGTCCAAAATCTCGAATGGGCCGATATATCTCGGACTAAGCTTTTCACGAGTACCGAACCGGATTACTCCTTTTGTAGGTGATATCTTCAAAAACACATGATCTCCTGTCTGGAATTCCAATGGCCTTCTCTGTGTGTCAGCCCAACTTTTCTGCCGACTCTGAGCTGCCCTGAGGTGATCTCTGATGATTCTGACTTTATCTGTTGTCTGAATCAGGATCTCTGGCCCCAAAAGTCTCCTCTCACCGACTTCGTCCCAACAAATCGGTGACCTACACTTCCTTCCATACAATGCTTCAAATGGTGTCATCTTGATACTTGCCTGATAGCTGTTATTATAAGAAAATTCAGCCAAGTGAAGATGATCTTCCCATGATCCCTTGA
The DNA here is from genome assembly GCA_038442645.1 of Agave tequilana. Taxonomy (NCBI): domain Eukaryota; kingdom Viridiplantae; phylum Streptophyta; class Magnoliopsida; order Asparagales; family Asparagaceae; genus Agave; species Agave tequilana. Next base: position 308,502 of record JAVJIF010003370.1, on the reverse strand, counting down.
ATTCAATCATGCAAGCCCGCAACATGTCTTCAAGAATCTGGATAGTCCTTTCAGATTGTCCGTCTGTCTGAGGGTGATAGGAAGTACTGAATTTCAGACGAGTTCCTAGACTTTCTTGGAGACTTTCCCAGAAATGTGATCTGAATCTTGTGTCTCTGTCTGATACAATACTAACTGGAACTCCATGTAGACGAACTATCTCCTTCATGTACTTGTCTGCCAAAACCTCTGTTGTCTGACCTACCCTGAATGGTATGAAGTGAGCTGATTTGGTGAGGCGATCAATGATTACCCATACAGCATTATTACCCTTAGGACTACGAGGTAATGCCGTAACAAAATCCATGGTGATGTGCTCCCACTTCCATTCGGGTATTGGTAAGGGTTGCAGAAGTCCAGCTGCCCTCTGATGTTCTATCTTTATCTGCTGACAGACTAAGCACTTGGCTACATACTGAGCTATCTCCCTTTTCATAGCATTCCACCAAAACTGCTTCTTTATGTCTTGATACATTTTGTTTCCCCCTGGGTGTATGGAATAGGCTGAACTGTGTGCTTCTGCTAGAATCTTCTGTCGAACTTCTCCTTGGGGAACACAAAGTCTGCTACCAAAATATAGTGCACCATCTGGATGAATACAGATATCAGTCCTCAATCCAGCCTCTACCTGAGCTCAGAATATCTGTAATCTGGGGTCTTCCTTTTGAGCTTCCTTGATCTCATCTATCAAGGCTGACTGAATCCGCAAAGTCATGTACTGTCCTGCCTTATCAACTCCTCGAACTACCATTAAGTCCAACTTGATGATGTCTTGAATCAACTCCTTCTGCTGAGTAAGTTGGACTAGCACTCTATTCTCTGGCTTCCTTCTCAGTGCATCTGGTACTGTATTGACCTTGCCCGGATGATATTGCAAGTCAATATCATAGTCCGCCATAAGCTCCAGCCACCGCCTCTGCCTCATGTTTAATTCCTTCTGTGAGAAAATATACTTGAGGCTCTTGTGATCCGTGTATATCAACACTTTGTCTCCCAGAAGATAATGCCTCCAGATCTTTAAGGCAAATATCACAGCTGCTAGCTCCAAGTCATGAGTTGGGTAATTCCGTTCATGAAGTTTCAGTTGTCTGGATGCATAAGCTATGACATGATCATGTTGCATTAGTACACACCCCAGGCCTTTTCCTGATGCATCACTGAATATGACCATCCCTCCTCTTCCTGAGGGAGTCCTCAAGATTGGAGCTGAAATGAGTCTTTGCTTCAATTGCTCAAAGGCTGCAGTACATTCTTCTGTCCATATGTATCTTTCTCCTTTCCGGGTGAGCTTGGTCAACGGGGCAGCAATCTTAGAGAAATCTTGGACAAAGCGTCTGTAATATCCGGCTAGTCCAAGAAAACTCTTAATCTCCGTCACCGTCCTTGGAATTGGCCAATCCTTCACTGCCTGGACTTTGCTGGGATCAACTGAAATTCCTTCTGCTGAAATCACGTGTCCAAGGAAGGCCATACTGTCCAACCAAAAGTCACACTTGCTCCTCTTAGCATGAAGCTGCTCCTGCTGGAGAGTCTGCAATACTATCCTCAAGTGTTCTGCATGCTCCCTGTTGTTCTTTGAATAGATCAAGATGTCATCTATAAAAACCACTACAAACTGATCCAAATAGGGCAAGAACACTCTGTTCATCAAATCCATGAAAACTGCAGGGGCATTGGTGACTCCGAAAGGCATAACTAGAAACTCATAGTGGCCATAACGGGTCCTGAATGCCGTCTTCGGAATATCCTCTTTCTTCACCCTAAGCTGATGGTAACCCGATTGTAAATCTAATTTAGAGAATACTCGGGCTCCATGAAGCTGATCAAACAGATCATCAATCCTTGGTAAGGGATACTTGTTCTTGATGGTAACTTTGTTCAATTCTCTATAATCAATACAAAGCCTTTTACCGCCATCCTTCTTGTTTGCCAATAATACTGGAGCTCCCCATGGTGAAGTACTTGGCCGAATCAATCCCTTGTCAGAGTATTCCTGCAGCTGCTTCTTTAGAATCTCTAACTCCGTGGGTGCCATCCTGTACGGAGCCTTGGATATAGGAGCTGCGCCAGGCACAGTATCAATAGAGAATTCAATCATCCTTTCAGGTGGCAGTCCTGAGATCTCAGCAAACACCTCTGGGAATTCATCCCACACTGGTATTCCCTTCTTCTGAATCTCCGAAGTAGTCATCCGAGTCTTTCTCTTGGTAGACTTCACTTCTCCACTAAATTGGAATTCAGGCTGAAGAGGGATTCTGAAATTAATCTTCTTCTCCCTACAGTCAATAACTGCATAATATTGACTGAGCCAGGTCATGCCTAAGATTACGTCGTACCCTTTGGTGTCTAGTACGAGCATATCTATGGCCAAGGTTTTGTTACAAAGTTCTACTGGACAATCAGCACAAACTCTAGAGGATATGACTACTCCATTCCCTGTACTAATCTCCCATTTGTGGTCTAAAGATTTAACAGGTATAGAATGCAATGCCACAAAATGATCTGAGATATAACAATGGGAAGCACCGGAATCGAAGAGAGCTAAAACAGGTTTTGAATGTACTCTGATGTTACCTGTTATCACTTCCTCAGAAGTCTCAGCCTCTTCTTCCGTCAGATAAAAGCTTGACCCCTTCCACGCCCTGCTGCAGTCCTAGCTCCTCTCTGAACTGGGCGAATAGCTTGCTGTGAAGGAGGGGGAAGAGCTCTCCTAATTACCGGTCATTGATTCCTCTGTCCAAGTGGCCCTGGAAGTGATCTCTGTCCATTTGGTCCCTGCAGTGCTGGCAAAGCTTGGCCGGCTATCCCCATTCTTCTGTGTGGACAGGCTTCTATGGAATGGTCTCGGGAACCACATACCAAGCATAATCCATTTGCCCTACGGCAATTCTGTCGAATGTGACCTGGTTTCTGACAATAGCTACAGAAGGATAATGGTTGGGCCGTCTGGTAAGGAGCTGGTCGGAATGGTTGCCTCATTGTCTGAACCTTTGCTGCTCTGTATGGGCCTCCTCTTCCTATTGGTGGAAATGGCCTCTTCATGGCCTGGTTCCTCATCTGGTTCACTTGCTTCTTCTCTAGCCCACGCTCCACTTCTCGAGCTATGGTGAGAACTTCTGAATAAGTCTTCAGCTGCTGGGGCATTAAGAAGACCTGGATGTCCATCTGCAAGCCCTGCTGAAATCTACTTGCCCGCTTCTCCTCATCAGTTACCATGTATGGAGCAAAGCGGCTAAGTCTGAGAAATTCCGCGGCATACTCGTCCACGGACCTATTCCTTGCTGAAGTCGGATAAACTGCTCTTCCATGTCCTTCTGAGCAGTGGCAGGGAAGAATCTGCTATAGAAGCTCTTAGAGAATTGGTCCCATGTGACCGGCTTCTCCAATCTTGCCTCCTCAGCTAGCCACCATGTTCTGGCTATATCCTTCAATTGAATCTTAGCAACCTCCACCTGATTCTCCTTTGGAACTCGAGCTGCATTCAACAAGTCTGAGGTATCTGTCAGCCATTGCTCAGCATCCAGGGGTTTCTCTTCACCCGTGAATATGGCTGGTTGCAGCCGTCTGAAGTCTGAAATATTTCCCGGCATTTGTTCCTTAGGAGCTGCTAACTCTTGCCGAAGGAGTTCCGTCTGTTGTTGCTGATTCTCCATCATCGTCTGAATGACCCTCAGAATATCGGTATTCTCTCCCGCAGGTCCATTCGATACTTGTCCAGAATTATTACGACCCGTCCTTCTCTCCATACCGAATTGGGATAAGATAACTGGAATTGGAAAAATGGAAGGAGTTTAGGACACAAGGGAAGGAATCAAGAAGGACTCGATAACTTTGTACATTGTAGTTGGCATTAGCAAATTTCATTAATTTGCTGCTTGATTGTACTATAGGTGTGAGAGCCTAGGCTCTGATACCAACCTGTAACGCCCCGATCCCACGGATACGGGGACGTCACTGCGACGTATATACGTAGGTCAGAAAATGCTCCCACGTATATACGCTAAGCATCTAGTACAACAAGGATCAGAGTACACGATAAAGCGTGATATACATACATATGCCAACTTAAAAGTACAAGTACAAGTTATCACAAGATATGATAAAATATTACACATTACATGTATCTTTTATCACAACCAAGTCCAAAAGTAAAAGATACAATATGAACACAAAATGCTCACGAGTAGGATGAAGATCCTGTGAGTCAAAAAGAGAAATCTGGCACAAAGGACTGGAACTAGTCGGCCTGCTCACTAAGAAAAGCTTGATCCTCGGTGGAAGGCTCCACTTCGATCCAAGCTTCGGAACCTGAACATACAAATCCAAGGGAGTCAGGACCTCCCAACAATGAACAGGCTACAGCCAAATGGCTAAGAGATAAGGATATGAGAGTTAGAACAGTATAATGAATACAAATCAACAAGTAATGGAAGCATAAAGAGTAAAAGTCTGAATACAATAGATCCACAGTTAACGTCCTTTATTATTATTACTTGTCTTATTGTGATATCTAGCTATGTGACCCAGCGTCCCAGGGCACATAGATCCATATCCTAGTAAAGCAAGGTTGTTATTGGAAACCAGCGGGATTATCAACGAACTATGTTTACAGTGGGTCCCGTACATGCCCGGGACAACGGTCCAGGATTGTTCCGTTGCTTGATGACGGAAACCAGCCGCTAGGCTAACAGGAGGGACTTATGTATGCCCTTTATCATGATGGTACCAGTAAGGAGGGAGCAAGCACTCCCCTCGGTCCCCTGGAGGCCCACAGGTTAGACCGGAAATATGATTGTACAATATACCTAATACCACTGTAAACACGAACACATATCGATATCCGCATGTTTCCCCCGACCCACATGTAAGTTGGTCCATTTTATACAAAAGTCAAGTGTATCATGCTTGGTGTTAAGTGATGGCATGATGAAATGGTGATATTCCTTATTTAACAAGTTATGAAGTAAGACTATATAACAACAAGTCATGAAGTGGCAAGAAGTAGCATCCATCAAGTAATAGATCATGAGGTACCAGTCATGAAGCATAAACAAGAATAATATATCCCACATGTATCAAGGGTATGATCCAAATTCAGAAAAGAAATCAACTATAATAAACAGCCTAAATTAGTCGACTAGGTGGAATGGCTAGTCGACTAATAGTGGTCTCTAGTCGACTAACAGTCTGGACTAGCCGACTAAAACTGGGTTCCAGAGAGTTGGAATTCTATTTCAGGAAAAGTTAGTCGACTAGGTGGAAGGGTTAGTCGACTAACAATGATTTTAAGTCGACCAACAGATACTTAAGTCGACTAAGTCTGTGATACAGAGAGTTGAGTTTCTGATTCAGGAAAAGTTAGTCGACTAGGGTGGAAAGTGTAGTCGACTAACAAAGATTTCTAGTCGACTAACAGATAGTCTAAGTCGACTAAAACTGTGTTCCAGAAAAGGTTACGTTTCAAAACAGATGGATTAGTCGACTAATACCTAGGTCAAGTCGACTAATCGTGGGAAAACAGAATACAAAACAGAATTCTGATAGTTGTGTTTGATGGTCCAAAAACATGATTTTGAAGGCATAAGCATACATGAATTGTAACCACCAGTATACTAGGAATTGAACAAGTCTTGGTGAGTAAAAATACTCACAAAGAACGGCTACTTGAAGCTTTACGAGTTCCGAAAAGGTTGTTGTCGACAATATCCCCAACTTGATCCTTGGCGATATAAACGACGAAGAAAACTACGATCTCAATTCCAAAGTAGTGGTAGTTGAAGAGGAGATGAAGACTTAGGTGAGCTTTTGGAGTTGGTGGTGGAGTTTGAGATGGAGGAGGATTTGGTGAGGGCTAAATCTTTGGTGAAATGAAGAAAAAGGAAAAGAAATGTAAAGGAAATGTTTATATAGGTTTTAGATTTTGTAAAGGAGTTGTAAATAAGGTAGAAGAGAGGGGTTTTTGCAAAATAGGGGAGGTGAGGTGTCCCTCTTTTGGCCACTTGGCCGGCCATGGAAGAGAGAGAGAAAGAGGGGCATTAATGAGGAAGTGCGTGGAGTTTTGTGGAGTTTGTTGGAAAATTGGAAAAGATTGGAATTTTTGGAAATTGGAAATTTTGTGGCTTGTGAAGGAAGGAAAGGAAAACAAGAGAAAGGAAAAAGGAAAAGAATTTATAAATGAAGATATTTTCTTGGACTTAGAAAATAAAAATATTAAAAAGACAAGTTCCCGGGTTTAAGTCGAAGATGCGGAAAACATTTCGGAAAATACCGAAATCGTCCGAAATTCAAGTATCTCGGAACGACTCGCAAAGTTTCCAAAAATCAAGAATAATATATTAAGTATCATAGTGAAATCCGTTTTAAGAAATACTTTATAATTTTAAAACTAAAAATCCCGGAATCAGTTAACTACCGACTCCGATGGAATTTTCATAAATTCATAAAATCCTCAGAAAAAGTATTTAGATAAGAAATATGATTCTAAGAAATAATGCCTAAAGGACTTTCTAGAATTTCCTAACTGTTTGTAAGATAAAAATCCGGGAATCGATCAGCGACACTGGTCGACACCGGTTTTGAAGATTTTCAATTAATTCAGGAAAATTCCAGAAAATCATATAAAATCTAAAATATTGGAAAATAATATTTGAAATTAAATTCGGTCAATTACAGGAAGTAAATCGAAAAATACGATCGGAAAACTGAATACGCAACTAAGTACGTATTCTGGAAACGGGGTATTACAGTTTTTATTGGTGATCAAGTGTTTAGATCACCAAGAGATCATTTCTTGTACTTTGAGGAGGCGGACGTGTGTGTCCGCGTTGTTTCGAGTTCGGGTGCGGACTTGTTGTACGAGGTGCGGCCTCGGCGAGCCGGTGGGCTTGCGGTGTGTACGGGACTAGGGAGTCCGAGGGCTTGTAGGTGTTGCGGCACCGAGGAGAGATCCATTGGGATCTTGCATAGTGGAAATCCTTCGTGTGTCGAAGGCGGGGATGTAGAGCAAGTGTGCTCGAATCTCGAAACATACCCTTGTGTTTGCGATTGCTCTCTCTCTCTCTCTCTTTGTCTCTTGTTTATATCTTGCATTCAATTATTGTCTATCTTTATATGCTTGATATATTCATTTGTGCTTAATTGATATATTGCTTGGGATTGTGACTAACACTTGTATTCAACCAAGAGAGCCAACGCGGCACCTCAACCCATTCAAGGGGAATCTAGAGGAGTTTGTCCAGAGCTCTTCACGGGGAATTCGGCAACACTCTTGTGTTATACATTGTGTTTAGTGTAAAAGATTTTATTTGGTCATAATTGCTTTTAGCTTCCGCATCATTTGCATAATTCATCATTAAGTGACCATTAGATTAGCCATCACCTATTCACCCCCCTCTAGGTGATTTACATAAACTAACATCATAGCTTCACAGTGGGAAAAGGAATACTCATTAGAAGAGAAGAAACTAGCTCCCATGAGAAAAATGAAACATCTGATGCACAAGCACAAATCAGCTGTCCTTATAAGTGAGATAAAATGTTTTGAAGTTTGAATATAAGAGTTAATGTAACCCCCTGATCCCCGGTGTACGTATTACCGTATCGGTACGCGATACGACGTACAAAAATTGATTTGACCTCCGTAGTAGTCCGATTGAGCCGATTTCAGTTTTAAAAATTATTTTCTAATATTTTAGATTTTTTAGGATTTTCTGAAATTTTCCTGGAGTATTTTGGAAAATCTCCGTAGTCGGTGTCGACCGATACCGATTACCGGCCTTCCGATTTTTATCTCACAAACGGAGTAGAATTTTGAGAATCGGTTTTCACCGTGTGTCTTAGAATCATGTTATCTACGTTCGGGTATTTTTGGGGATTTTCTAAATTTATCGAAAATCTGGCCAAACCGGTGTCGCCCGTATCGGCGAGACACTCCGGAATTTTTACTTGGCAAACCGGATTGAGTTTCGACAAACCGTCTTCATCTTACGCCTCAGGATAATATTCTTTATTTTCTGTAATTTTTGGGCACCGTTCGGAGCTAGTCGAATATGGGGCCAATATAATAAAATATATATTTATTTATTTAATTATTTTCCTTCCTTTTCTTTTCCTTTCTTCCACTTTCTTCTCCCTTCTTCTCCTGGCTTCCAGCGAACGCCACCGACCCATTCAACCGACTCTCTCCCTCTCTTATATCTCTCTCTCTCTAATTCAAATTCTCTCTAATCTCTCTCTACAAAACCCTCTCTCTCCCCTAATCCTCTCTCACACCCTCTCTCTCTCTTACTCCCATCCCTCTCTCTGGGTCAGCGGCGTCCTGACCCACGCCCGCCGCCAGTGGCCGGCGTGCCACCGGCGCGCCTCCTCGGGCCACGCGCCGCAGGCGCCGCCCGGGCGCTGCCGCGTCCCGGCCCGGCGTCACGCCGGAGGCCGGCGCCCCTCCAGGTGCCGCCCCTCCCCTCCTCCCCTTTTTCTTATCATCTGCAGCCTCCCTCTCTATCACTCTCTTCCTTCCACACTCTCACTCTCTCCCTCTCTGCCTCGCGGCCGGAGCCGCCACCGCCGTCGCCGCCGGCGGCCGGGATCGCCGCCGGCGGGCTCCTCTCGCCGCCGGCCAGCTGGGCTGGCCGGCTGGCTGGTGAGGGCGGCAGCAGCAAGCTGCTGCTGCCCCTCCTCTTCCCTTGTGGGTTTGGGTTTGAACCCAAACCCAATTACCTCTATTGGGTTTATTTAAAACCCAATAACCCCAATCCAATACCCATTAACCCGTAAACCCATACCCATTTAACTTAAATCAAATGGGTTTGGGTTGTGGATATGGACCCGACTCATTATGAGCCTAAACCCGCATCCAAAAACATTACATGTATTTTTACAGAAAACCCCCTGTCACTTTTCAGTATTTGCATTTTAAATATTATTTACATAATTAACCCTATTTGTTATGATTCAGTATTCGGGCGATCTCGGGAGCATCCGGACTCCGATTTGGACGATTCTGGATCCGTTACGATCGTGGGAACGAGAGCTACTGCTCCACGACCAGTTTGTGAGTGTTTTTATTTTATAAATTATCTTTTTAGTCTATTAATTGCACTTGATTGACTTCTTGATATAAAACATGATCCGGTATATCCTAATTGGTAAACAATATTAAAACACTGTAATAAACACGGTATTTAGTAAATGTCTGACTGATCTCGAGTATGTCCTGTTCCTGTACCACTGACACCCGGCCCACCATAGCCCCATAGGCTTGGACCCTATTATGTCATGCATCGTGACACAGTTACCTTACATACTGCTCTACAGGTACGCTAGGACACTACACCGTCATTATACACGAATGCGAGATACTGTTATTTCCTGCACTGCTATCATCCTTACATGGCTACCGTAGTTTAAGAGACGGACATGATATTATTTTATACACGGATCACTGTTAGGACATATACGAGTGATACACCGATATATTGCTACACATATAGGTTCCACTGATACACGGATATAACCATGCACGGACTACTGCATTTCATATTAGCATGATCATCATACACATTTATGTTATGTTTACATATTATGGTTACACATGCCTGTATGGTTTCTCTATTCTTGTCATATAGATCCCCGTTCATGCTACATGTATTATTGTTCTATTCTTGACATATGGATCCCCGTTCATGTTACATGTATTATTATTTCATGTTATTGTATTCATGTTATAGGATTGTTACCTGTTACTGGACATGAGAGCTGTTGATATGCGATATGTGGACTTCCACATCTATTGATTCTGTTATATTGTTCCCGTGATATTGTTCACGTTCTATTGTTCTCGATATATTGTTCCTGATTCACGTTATATTGTTCTATGCTATCAACAGAGCTCTGGTCCAGTTATCATGTTACCCGTATCATGTACTGTTAATTGTTCTTGTTACATTGGATACTTGACATAACAGATCATAATGATAACTGGGGTATGGGGGAGACTTGATGGTTGATTAGATCTTATCGGGTGATGTACTGGATCCATATTGTTTTCCCACTGCAGGGGACGGTAGGAGGGCTGCCTACCAATTGCTCCATGAGCTCTTGTTACTTGATTCATGCTCCCCTCTTAGCGGAGGGCCCTGGTCCTGGCAGCCAGGGGCTTGTTTAAGGCCGTGATCCCGGGTATGCACGGGATACACCCACCCGATAAGAACTCCTCGACCATGGGTTTCCAATTAACATAATAAAACAGTATACACAATAGTGACGTCGGGAACACTTGTTATTTGGTTACTCTCTCGTTTGGATAATGGTACCCGTAGGCCATGTCCGGATGGGTTCGACTGGAGTGCGGGCTCCAGTATGAACCGCCAGTGGTATGGGACACTGGAAGAGAGTAATTAAAATACCAGGTGATACTGATCGCTACTATTGTATAAATGACATGACTTTGACATGACCTGCCTGCTACATGTTTAGTTGTACTTGTTACTGTTCCTGATCATTTATCTGCTATCATGTGACATGTATACATTGCTATTGTTCCTGTTTCCTGTTACACTTTTTTTAGTGCCCTACTACTCATGTACATATATACTTTGTTACATTACCTGGTATATGTTACACTGTATGTAGTGGCATACTCTGCATTGCATATATTACAGACATATGCTCATTTGCATGTTCACCTCTATCACGTCACCACTATCATATTCATGTCTATTACGTCACCACTAGACAACATTAGTTATCACATAAACTGGACACGACTATAGATATGACCTGATGATAACCGGCTAGGTAGTGATGGTATTAAAAGGTGACCTGTTATTTATTTGCACTGCTTTTATATTTCTCTATTTCTACTGTTTATATATCCTTATTATATGGTATCACTAGTCCAACCTCACGTACTATATATTATTATCGTGCTTGTATTACTATTGTATATATTACTGCCTCCTTCATTTTACCACTCACTAGGTCGCTTTCTGACGACCCTGGGTTTGCATGCCCAGATTGGAGATCCGCGTACCGTAGTATCCGAGAGTACCTTGGAGTCACATCGGAGCTTCCGCATCGGGACTATTCCTAGGTATCTTGGTATTTTATTTTCGTTATCTTATTTGTCTCCATTTTTCATATCTGTTATGATCGCTGACCTCTTTCTGCAGGTATTCTTGTACTTCTTTCGTGCTGGAACTCATGTTTATATGGAGGTAATGTACTGTACTGAGGCTTAACGTACGCGTGAGCGTGTATTCACCTCGCGTATGTACGTCGCCATAACGTCCCCGTACCTACGGGATCGGGGCGTTACAATTAATAAGTCTAATTATAGTCTAATTATAATACCCACCCCTTCTTCTCAAGAACTATACACTGGTATATATAATACGAGATAGACTTGTGTCATTCCAAGAGGATTCGAGGCCGAATCCTTCCCACTCAAATACAACCCTACTACATCTAGGGTCTGTTTGGTTGTCGTAACTGACCGTAATTCGTAGTTGTAATTGGTAAAGTCTTTTACAATTGTAAATGAGTTACATGTATGTAAATTTTACGGTGTTTGGTTGGTAATATAAAATTGTAAAGTGGGAAAGTGTATTGTATTTTACGGTGTTTGGTTGTCGTAATGTATAAGTCGTAAGTGAAAAAGTTAACCACAAAGTTAACTATTGGTGATTTTAAAAGTTTTAATACTGCAAATAAATATTAAAAAAAGTTAAATATTAAAATTTTTTAATATTAATATAAAAAAATATTACAAATTTGTATGACCACAAAATCAACTGTAACTGGGCTGTAAGTGAGTGGTAATTAGGTTGCAAGTGAGTGTTAGTTGAGTTACGTAAGCCTTTTACGAATTACGATCCAAATAAACGCCGTAGTTGTAACTGAGTAGTAAGTCATTTACGAATTGCGGAGTTTTACGCGAAACAAACGGCCCTTCATCCAGCAAGTGAGCGGGAGCTCCCAAAACCCAAATCGTCTCTCCTCTCCTTTCTCTAGCCCTTCCTCTTTCTCTCGCTCCGTCGATACATCTCTCTAGGGTTTGGAAACCCTAATTCTACTCTCCAAGAACTCAATTTCCGTTCCGTGCCCTCGCCCTTCGATCTGGGTTCTGGAATGGGGGTTTGAAGATAAAGCCCTAAATCCCAAATGGACCTCTTCTTTCAACACTCTGAAGATGAGCGATAGGGACGATTTCCCAGCCGAAGGCGAGCCCAGCGCCTCGAGGTTCCATATTCCCCAAGCGAATCGCGACCTCCAGTCGAATTGGGAACTCGATCTCGCCAAGAACATCGAAGAGTACCTCCTCAAGATTTGCTCCGGCGAGGTCTCATCCGATCAAGAGAGCTCGATTAACTTCGCCGAGGGTACGATTTGAAACAAAAAAAATGCAGTCTTTTTGAGGATTTCTGGTGATTTTTTTGGTGAGTTCTGGTGAATTTTCTTGTTTTTTAGCTGCGTTGCTGCTGCAAGGTTCGGTTCAAGTGTACAGCAGGAAGGTGGAGTATTTGTATTCGTTGGTATTGGCTGCCTTGGAGTTTCTCTCGCAGAAAAGGTTTGGATTCGAAAGTCCTGCCCTTTTGTTTCCTAAATTCAGCGTTAGTTTCTGCTTGAAGCCCAGCCTTTTACAGAAAGGCAGTCGTTTTTACCCCCTCTACTGTTTGAAGTAATCATAAAGACTATATCATGAATTATAAGTCCAATGGCTGTTGAGAGATCTTTTTTTTTTCAGAAAAAGGACTAATTGGGGTGTTAAACAACACTATTGCTTAATCCAACTGGGTCTTATGACAAATTATTAACTGGAAACTGGGGAAAGTTGATGGTGTACACAAAAGTGAGGGTGGGATGTAAGTAGACAGGGGAATTACTAAGCTGGAATAAAAAAAATGTGTACTTCCTTGGAGGCAATCATGCAGAAGAAATTTGAATTCTAAATTCTTGATCTTGTTTCCTAAAATGAGTGGCAGATTTTAGGAAATGTCAGACTTGTAATTAAAGGCACTGCTATAGTAGTACATGTAGTAAAACAAATAAACAGTGCAGATTAAGTTCTGGATTCAAATTTATGGTTCCATGCAGCTAAGGCAGTGTCAAGGGCTCTTCTATGCGCAAGCGCGCGCACACACAATTTCTTGATTTGTTAGGAAGTTTCTGGAACTTCCATTGAATTGTGTTGGGGATATTATTTGCACTGTCTGCTTGAGGTTTACTTAGGATTTCTGTTAGGAGCTTTGTTAGTTTCTTTAACAGGCTTGTGTCTAACCTAGAATTGCAGGCATATGTGTGCACTAAGATCCTGGTAGTAATTCTGAGGGCATAATAATATGTATACGAGGCACTAATTATACTTCATTGTTGGTTGCTGGGTACACAAATTAGTTTTCTATGAATTTGCTTTTTGAAATGGTTCACATGCACTGATTTCTTGATAGACTACCACTGATCAATTTTGTTATTTAGCTAGAAAGGAATAGTCTGGGCTGATTTAAGACAAACAGTTCAGGTGAAAATGGTCTGGGCTGTGCAAATTAGGGAGCTGACATGAAGAGATTAGTCTCACCCACAATATGATCGATTATATACAACAAATCTTATTTGATACATTCCTAATCACACAATTGCACCCCCTCCCCCTCAATTAATAATTTCTTTTAATTTTTAAATTTAGTGCAATTGATCTCTGCATCATTACTTGTAATCCAGTCTCTAGCACGTCAGTTTTCTTTTTCTATCGCTGGTGCCTGCATCACTGTTTTCTTGGCTTATCGCTCACAGTTTTATTTTTTTATACCGCAAACATCTTCTGAAATACTAGTATTCATCAACATTTAATTTGCAATTATTTTTCCTCCAATTGACACATTGGTTTTCGTTTTGATTTTAAATCTGATAGAATATAAACGTATAACCCTTAACCTGTACCACAACTTTGAAACTCTTACCACAACTTTAGAGTTTCAGTGAAGCGGTAGGAATTTCATATGGTATCAGAGTGACCCAAGATCGATTCTCACCGGGTGCACATTTAAAAATAAAAACATCATTGAGCAAAAGTCTAGGTTTTGGTTATTAAAAAAGACGCTTGACCTAATATAGAAGTATAATCCTTGACCCTCACCACAACTCAGAGTTTTGGTGTTGTGACAGGAATTTAATAAGGTCAATGATCTTTGCATGATTACGTACAATAACATCATTTTCAATAAATGGTTTGTGCACATATGTATTCTTGGGTTATTAGTTCATTGTAAATTGAATGATATTACCTTTTCTATCCCTCTTTCATAATGCACATGTTTTAGATAAAGTCATTTTGGATGTTAGCATTTTGTTACAAGATAATTAGATACTATTTTATACTGTCAGACTCCTTGGCCTTTTCTTTTTCTGATTATTCACAGTTAATTTCAAAAAATGGCTGCATAACTTCGTAATTTTCATATTAATATTTTTAAATTGTGAAAGTCCAAAGAAATACATACTGGTTGAAGTGGTCGATGTTGCTGCTTTACAAGCCATTTTGTACCTTGTGTGCCAATATTTTGTGAACTCTTCTATTGGAAGAGCTCACTACCTTCTTTTTGAGACAGCTCTCTCTTCTTTTTTAATGTTTTTCCTCGCCATTTATTAGGCAGTTGCTTTTGATTTATGATTTATTATGCTGTGAACTGAGTAATTTATATGTTATAACAGACAAGATCAACAGGAGAAAAGTTCTTCACAGCCAGATGAAAGCAAATCCAATGCAATTGTTGACGATGAGAATGAGGTTTTCTTGGGGTTGGACGATGTCCCTGGTACATGACAAGAACTTGCCATCTGGTGTTTGTCTTTCTCAATCTTGGACATAAAGATATTGATTGAGTTGCTAATTTGCAGTGGAACCTAAGAATTGCCTGGTTCGGGAGATAGATAAAGAAGACACATCAAATCATTTTCTGAAGCCCCGGCAAATTTACTTGTACTAGAAGGGGACTGTTTGGATAGCAGTGGAGATGCCGGTGAATTAGAATCATATCTGGTAGTCTTATTTTGAATTTTTTTATAGAAAAATTTTTATTTGAATTATAATTAGATGCCGGTAAACATTAACATTGTGACTTTTAAAACATATTTTCCAACGCAAGTTTATTGTGTTATTGTTCTTGCAGTTAGCTACCTGCAACTTTTACAGAGATTTTCTTCTTTTGGACCCATCTGATGCTGGGGCTGTTTATAAGTTTCTAAAAACAAATGGTGCTGGCCAAGAACAATCTGCACTCCATAAAGGTACCTCAGTGAAGTCTAAACATCCCCGCGGTAGTTTTGCTTCTCCGATTGGAAAATCTGGAGGAACTCCTTATAGGTCAAGTTTTGGGAAGAATCAAGGTGTTACTCTAAATGGAACTTCTGAGTGTAACCATGCATATGAAAATAATAATGATAATCCGTGGTCTGAGCCGCCTTTAGACCATGATTGTCCTCTGGATGATATGCACCATGAAGAGGGACCAAATTTTGGAGTTTCAAACGATGGACATGATTCGGACAGTGATAGTGATGATCCATGGAAGCCTTTAAATCCTCATGAACCTGGAAATTTGAAGATAAAACCGTTCAAAGCAAGTATGATATTTTAATTTTTGATGTGAATTTAAAATGCTGAATAATGTTTAGAATTATGATTTTCTTTCCCTTTTTTCTTTATTCCTTTGATTAGGTAAAGCTTTTGGTAGACAGGTGATTCGTAATTCTAAGCAGAACATAACTTCTCAGTTTCCTATTGCTAAAGTAAATGGCATTATCAGCCCAGAGCTTGCAGAATCATTTGAAGCAAAGCTCCATTTACAGGAAAAACAAAATGCATCTCAGTCCCCTCCTTATTTTGAAAAGGTGCTGTAACGTCTAATTCTAACTATGCCAAATTTTATGCACGTTTGTGTGCTAACAACTTTCTTTCTGCAGCTACGAAGATCATTTACAAATGGAGAAGAAGAAACCTTTGATGCTTTTAGTGGTATTGATGATGAAAATGATGTTAATGGTGTGGGTGATTTTCCTGATTTTGATCACCCCGAATTTGACCTATCAAACAATACATATGATATGGACAGAGAACTGTCACAAAACAGTACAAAGGTTAGTCTACTTTCTTCTGTATAATTCAAAGATTATTAATCTCATTTGACATTTTTTGCATGTTTTTTGTGTAAATTGATATGCAGAAAGATGCTACCGCAAATTTTGATGGGACAGAAGCTTTCCCACAAGATGACCCTTGTTCTCAAGCAAGTCTGGAGGATCTTTGCCGCTCACATTTGGTAAAGAAGCACATCTCTTGTATCTTTGCAAGCTGGTTTGACCTTTTTAAAATGCATAATAGCTTTTACTGGTAATGCATTCTCATTTCTTCAGCATTTAGTGGTTTTTTAAGTTATATAACAACACATAATGTTGTAGAGAAAGATAGAAAAAAAAAAGAGGAAAAAATTAATAAATGTATTGGTCACTCGAATAACAAACACGTGTCCCCCATTGCAAAAAAGGACCGATTGCCCAGAGATTAAAGAAAAATGCGAAACTGAATAGATGAAAGGTTTTTGACTCTGAGTTTTTAAAGTTGTCTTCAATGGATGTCTATTTTAGTTATAAATTTTCACCACCGAGCTGAACCTGACTGACCCAAAGCTGAGTTGGCTTGTTTCCTGCATGCTTGAGAAAGCCTGTAATTCTCAGTCTAGTTGCTTTTAGCTGGTGGCTGGGATTGGTATTTATGACTGGTAAGTGGCCACTGGCCACAAGTGATGTCCATACTCCATACAAATAAGATCTTAGGTTTCTTCGGGGCATGTTACAGTTGGTCACTTGGGCACTTGTTTTCATTTTAAGGCACTAGTGATATATCAGATTGTCAGAAAAAATAAAAGAAGAAATGCTGGTGTACGTGTTTTACGACAATGCTTAGTTTTTTCATAATATAGTTGGAATTGGCTTTTTGATTGGTCTGGGCCAAAAAGTGATATGATATCCATATACATCAGGTCTTGGGTCTGTTGGGGTGTGTTACATTTGGTTACTTGTTTTCATTTTAAGCCATGGTGATATATCAGATTGTTGAAAAGAGAAAAGTAATGCTGGTATCCACACTTTAGTGCAATGCTTAGCTTTTCTGTAATATAGAAGTATATGCATCAATGCAGGTGCTCTATCAGCCATCAGGTAGATGTCTTCTCAGCTTGTTGAATCCTGATCCATTAATCCCATATGATTGCCAATTAATACATTCATCCTAACATGTTTATCGTTCTATGGAGTACTATTTTCTCGTGTCAGTTTTCTGGAAGGTATAGTGTCAGATTATGGTGGAAACACCAAGACACTGAACGTATCTAACTATGGATCCCACATGCAAATTTTGGATGGCAGATGTCTTGTTCATGGTGATTGGGGGCTCCATGTCAGATGGTGGCAGTTAGCTACATTAAGCAAATAATGCACATTGATAGATTTAACCTAAATGTAATGTCCAAAATTTTATCCATCTAAATAGAGATGATAAGTTATATGTTACAGGATTAAAAGTGAGATAGGTTTATCCAAGTTATGCAGAATGAAATGAGTAATGTGAAAGGGATCAGCACAATGCATTATAATCCGAGTGGTTAGAGTTTCAAAAAGTACACAAATGAGCAATAACTAATCTAGTATAATTCATGTAAATATGTAATCTAGTACAACCCTATGTGCAAAATGCCATTTTGGGCAATATGTCCAGTTAATCTACAACATATAGCTGACGCTGACTAGACATTCATTACTAATTAATATTTCACTTCATTTCTTGGCAGCCAATGCTCAAATCATCTGACATATATAATAGCGACCACATGTCAAAATGGAGGCTGTGAAAAATGGGATTTGGACTATGACATGGCTATCACCAATGTTCCATGTCATGACTTATTTGACTATGACATGATTATGATGACCATAACTTGTTTGAGGGTCTATATAGTCCTCAATGATTTTCTAATTTTTTGATATATAGTTGTTTAAAGTGGAGAAAATAAATAGAAACTTTCTGTAGCCAAATAAATTTTGGAACAAGGAGAAAAATTGTCAGTGTCATAGAAAATTATTCACTTCTATGGTCGTCTTACTCAAAGGGTTCTCAAACCTAGAATTGACCATCCTTTTGAAAATTATCAAGGGTTGAATGGGGAAGGCCACTTTTTGGCATGCCGCATGCATGTATGTGCACATGCATGGCTGTGGGGGGTTTGTGTGGGCGAGTGTCTGGTGTGTGGAAGTGGGTGCTTGTATCAAAAGATGTGATATTCCTTTTTTTTCCCTTTCAAAGTTGTCGTTTCTCATCTTTTACATGCATTGTAACTTACTACAATTCAGATTCTATTTGTATTTGACAAAGCTATGATAAAGAAAAATTTGTAGAGAACCATATGATAGGGTGCTCCCAGTCAGGTCAAACAGAGTGGAATTAGACTTCAGGTCCTGTAGGAGAAAGCTTGGGATACATGGGTGAAATGTCTCTTTACTAGCTGATTATTGACGGGAACATTGTGGAAGCTAATTTGAGTTACCTTGGGTGCTATGTATGAGTATAAATTTTATGGTGAGCCATTGATGCTACCTAGATGGTTTGGTTTACCTATGTTAGCAGTGGTATAATCAAATTGTATATTATCTATAAGGTTCTAAATGGATAGGCCATGTTGGTTTTAGCTGATAATTATTACATTCATTAATTTCTATCCAATTTTATTTTCACAAAATGCAAGAAGATTGTAAATCTTCACGGGAAGACACCTTTTGAATTCTTGTTTAGTAGAGATAACTGTTAAGTTGGGTTATTAGTATTGGGTTATTGGGTTGTTACCCATATACCCTCCTTATTCCTCGGCTTTTATATATACCTTTCTTCTCTTATGAATTTAATTATCTTTTGAGGGTTTCAATTTTTCTATATGGTATCAGAGCTAAAGAAATCCTAACTCTAAAATCCACCCTATTCTTCTCTTGCTTTCCTCAAAACACCCCTCTCCTCAACCACCACCCCTCCCCCTCCCTCTTCTGAAACAGCCGCCGTCCTCTCCTCAATCGCCACCCCCACCCCTCTCCCTCTCCCTTCCCTCTTTCGCTGCCGCCGCACCATCTCCAACTACTCCAAGCCGCCCCTTCTACTGTCTGCAAGGTCAGTCGTGCCCTCCAGAGGCTCTAACAGGTCTGTTGAAGCCCTTCAGCAAGAAAAGAAGCTCTACAAGACTTTTCTGGTCAGATCTGATTGGTTTCTTGCGCAAAAATCAGATTTTACATCTGATCTCGCTATTTAGATGCTCCACAATGCTTCTCTGTGGAGATTTGATCTGTTTGCTACTAAAAAATCAGATTGTTTACATCTAATATGGCTATTTCAGGCTGAAAAATTGTTTCTTTTGATGCTAATCTGGCTGGCTGTCTATGCTACTATCTAGTAACTAGGTTACTTGTTTCTCTTACTGGCTGATTTTCTGGTGATTTATCTAACTGGATACTATGTCTGAGACTACACGTTTCTCCTCCAATAGATCTCTCTGATGGTTGAGGCTTCTGTTCCTAAAGACAATGTTGGAGACTACAATGAAGCTGAATAAATCTAACTACTTGTTATGGGCGCATGTGTTTCGCATATTCATTGGCGCTCAGAACAAATTGACTCACCTCCTTCAAGCTCCATATGCTACTACAAAACCTACTTATATAACCTGACTTACTAGAGATTATTCTGGGATGACATGGCTTCTCAATAGTCTAAAGGAGAAGATTAGTAGTAGTGTCATGTTCTGACTACTACTAAAGAGATGTGAGACATACTGAAGATGATGTATGACAATGAGAAGAATTCCTTGAGAGTGTTTGAAATTTATGAGCGACTGATCTCAAACAGGGAGACAGATTTGTGTCTGAGAACTCAAGGGTTTGATTGATGAACTAGAGATGCATCAGTCCGCTGTTATTGATGAGACAACCCTGAGAGGGTATCGTCAAGATTTAGCAGTATCAAAGCTTCTATCTGGATTGAGTCCTACACTACAATCTCAGGTGCAGGGTCAGATACTGGGAGGAGATAGTATTCTCACGTTGACTGTAACCTTCTCGAGAGTTCTGCGGGTATCTACTGGAGTCGATGTTTCCTCTACACCATCTATTGAGCAATTTGTCATGATCTCAGGGTGTGGCAGATATCATGGTCGTCGCTGCGATTTTGGAGGACGAGGACGTGGATCCGTTGGAGGTGGATGTGGTTCTTATGGAGGCAGACAAAGTGTCTCTGAGAAAGGACCCCGGCAATGTAGGCAATATGGACGCAGTAATCACATTTCTGAAAAGTGTTGAGAGAAATTTGGTCGACCTGAATGGGCACAACTATCTAATTCTGATCCTCCTGCCCCTTGTTGTACTCCTTAGGTCTCTTCATCTGCTATTCCTGGCTCTTTCACGGTTGTACTATCGCAGGAGTATGATAAACTCCATCAGCTAGAGTTCTTTCAAAATAATCTTTCAGCGACTTATGCATCTGTTTCAGGTATGCACGCCTATACTGTTTCTCCTCCAAAACTTTGGATATTAGACGCAGGAATCTCATCTCAGATGATAGGTATTAAATAAAAGTTTGTTTTATTAAATTTGTCAGGTATCCACCCCTTTGTTAAAATTGCTGATGATACCCATTCACTTGTATTAGGCAATGAGGCAGTCATGCTGCTCCATAACCTTACTGATGTTCTGTATGTTTCACGATTCCGTATTAGACTCTTGTCTATCAGTCAGTTTACTAAACATAATGACTGCAAAATAATATTTTTCCTTCTCATTGTGTGTTTCAGGACTTGTCGACTAGGAAGAGGATTGGTTCGGGGTATGAGTGAGGAGGCATATACTATTTGGACAATCGAGTGACCCTATTGGCTTGGTTGCAAATCAACCTGATCTCGTGTTACTTTGGCATTGATACTTGAGTCATCTTTCAGCGCAAAAGTTTTGATCGTTATTCTTGCTGAGTTTTCTGTTTCTTCTTTAAGTTGTGAGTCTTGTGAGTTACGTAAATATCATCGTGCCACCTTTCAGAGTCGTGTCAATATTCGTAGTAGTTCTGCGTTTGAGTTGGTCCATTTTGATGTTTGAGGACCTAGTCGTGTGCCCTATATTAAAGGTTTAAGATATTTTTTGCTCTTTATTGATGACTTCTCTCGCATGACTTGATCGTATCTCCTAAAAGAGGTCAAAAGTTTTCATTGTTATTGAACTTTTCTTTAATGAAATAAAAAATCAGTTTTTCACTTCTATTCGTGTGCTTCGTACTGACAATGCCTTGGAGTATATTTAAAAGATGTATCTATTTTTATTTTCAAAAATGGGATTATTCATCAGACCTCTTGTTCTCATACATCACAACAAAATGGAGTTGCTGAACGTAAACATAGACATATTCTGAATGTTGCTCGAACCATGATGATTCATATGAGTGTTGCAAAATATTTATGATTTGATGCCGTGTTAAGTGCTTGTCATCTGATTAATAGGATGCCCTCTTTTGTTCTCGATAAAAATCTCCATTCTCTTGTTTCTGTCCTAACAAAACACCAATCTCCATGACTCTCCGTGTTTTTGGTTGTATTTGTTTCGTGCAGAACTTGTCTCCTAGATTAGATAAATTATTTCTTAGATATATAAAATGTGTCTTTGTTGGGTATTTTAGAACACAAAAAGGATATCAATGTTATAATCCCTTCACCAGGAAGTATTTGGTGTCTGCTGATGTTATGTTCTTTGAGTCTATTCTATATTTCTCTCCACATGTTCCTGTCACTATATCTGAGACGATTTCTCCTTCACTGTCTATGTCGTTGCATAATGCATACACATGCTTCTACTGTTTCTCTGCCAGTGCTACCAATAGAAACTTTGGATCCACCTGCATCAAAGCCAGTTCGGGAATTCAGATACGTCCACTCGTCACTGAGAAGTTCCTGCTTCTAAACCAGTTCCGGCTAACTCCTCTCCAGTAGACGGTTCTCCTCCTCAACCATCAGGCATCAGCATCTCCATTTGATCTTGATATTCTCATTGCCTTTCAAAAAGGTAAATGGTGTTGCACTGATCATCCTCTTTTGAATTTCGTTTCTTATGATCACCTTAACCTCATTTTCGTCAGTTTGCTCTATCTTTATCTTATGAGTCTATACTCAAGTCTTATACAGAGGCTTTATTGGTACCTGCTTGGAAGCAAACTATGGATGAGGAGATGGATGCTCTTGCTTCTCGAAAAACTTGGGAGTTAGTTTCCGCACCAACAGATGCTGTTATTATTGGCTGTCGCTGGGTCTCTATTGTAAAGTACCACCCAGATGGATCTGTGTATCGATATAAGGGTAGGCTCGTGCCCAAAGGGTATACTCAAACATATGACATCGATTATTTTGAAACATTCTCGCCAGTTGCCAGAATGAATTCTATCAGAATTCTGTTCTTTGTTGTTAACTTGTCATGACTCTTGTTCCAACTGGATGTAAAAAAATGCTTTCTTATATGAGGATCTTTAGGAGGAAGTTTATATGGAGCAATCTCCAGGCTATGTTGCTCAGGGGGAGATCAAAGTCTGTCGTCTCAAGAAGACCATATATGGACTCAAGTAGAGTTCAAGAGCGTGGTTTGAAAAGTTCAACATCACCATTTCTGGTATTGGTCTTCACCGGTGTCACTCAGATCACTCTGTCTTCGTTCGACGCACAAAGTGGCATCGTAGTTCTGGCAGTTTATGTTGATGACATTTGGATGACTGATAGTGATTCAGCTGGGTTTTAGAGACTAAGAAGTATCTTAAGCACCATTTTGTGACTAAGGACATGAGATGCCCAAAATACTTTCTGGGAATTGAAGTTGCACATAAAAAATACAATGTATTTCTTTTCCAGCGAAAGTATGCTCTGTATCTTCTGGAGAAAACATGTTTTTGAGATGCAAGCTTTCTAACACTCCAATGGAAGCTAATGTGGATTTATGGTTTGATGACAGTCATACATTTGATGATTTAGAAAAATATAGGAGATTGATTGGGAAGTTGATGTATCTCATGGTTACTAAGCCAAATATAACCTTTGTTGTAGGTGTACCGAATAGATTCATGCATCAGCCCAGAGATACTTATTGATTAGCTGCGATAAGGATTCTGACTTACATCAAGAGTTGTCCAGGAAGGGTTGGTGTACAGGAAATATGGGCATGTACGCATTTCTGAAGACTTTGGTTCATCTTATACTAGTGAGCGAAGAGATAGAAAATCTACCATTGAGTATTGAAATTTTGTTGGAAGAAATCTGGTGACTTGGAGGAGTAAAAAGTAAGATGTCTCTCGCTCGAGTGCAAAAACTGAGCATAGAGTTATGACTCATACGTTATGTGAGAAGGTATGGTTAAAAAAAAAAAAAATCTACGGATGGAACTTGGTTCAGACATCCTGGGCCCATGCCTATGCATAGTGATAATCGATCTGCTATCTACATTACCCAGAATACTGTATTTCATGAAATGGCCAAACACATTGAGATTGACTGTCATTTTGTAAGAAATGCTTGGGCCAAGAAGGTGGTTACTTTCCAGTTCACACTGTCTTCAAAGCAGTTGGCTGATCTCCTTATCAAAGCTGGCTGATCTCATGTGTTCTCTAATTTATGTAACAAGCTGCGCCTGTTAGATGTCTATGTTCCAGCTTTGTGTTAAGTTGGGTTATTAGCATTGGGTTATTGGGTTGTTATCCATATACCCTCCTTATACTTTGGCTTCTATATATACCTCTCTTCTTTTATGAATTAAACTATCTTTGAGGGTTTCTATTTTTTTACAAAAAACAATAGAATGCTGATATCTCCTTTGATGACATGCTTGTATCTACAACTTTATACAGAGTTAAGGGAAATTGCTCTTTGAATTCTACTAATACTATGAGAAGAATTATCCTATCAGCGCAAATGTTACTTTTAATTAGAGGATCTACTGGGTTTATGGCAAATAGTCTCGTGCATTATGTTGGCAAATCAAGGTTGTATGTCAACTGCTACATCTACATTGATCAATTTTACTGGCAGTGACAGTAGGGATGTTAAGAAAATTGTGGAAACAGTTGTTATTCATTTGTTCAGTTTTTTAAGGTGTGCATGTTAGCAATGAAACCTTGGAACTTTTCCTTGAGACAGCATGGACATGGGACCATTGGCTAGTTCCAGGTTCAGTTTCAGAGCCATTCAGTGAATTGTCTTATGTGGCTTAAAGTAAAGAAGGGAAATTTGATGAGTTAACCGGTGACACATGGGACTTGGTGGTGGTCCCCCACCCCCAGAAAGGAACTTTTTTTCTTTTTCCAATCCACATCTTTTATGGGATTTCTTGCCTAGGATTTTTGTATGTACCCTGTTAAAGTTGGGAACTTCGCAATGCACCGTTCACTGCCTGTCTCAAGTCAGGATAAAGGAGGAGGGTTGTGGTAGGCCTGTGACAGCCAACGTAAAATATTGTCACATATATGAACATGAATCAAGAACTAAATTTCGTAGGGACGTTCCCTACTGAGCGATGCACTGCATCGGAGTCCGGGTGTAGTGAAAAGTGGGCAAGGGTTGCTAGTTCGTCGTCCAGAAACGACGTGCCACATCAGCGCCCGAATGTGATGTCAAATGAGTAAGGGTTTCTACACTTTTATGAGCGGGTGAGGGTAAAGAAGTTACCTCATGAATATAAGATTAGGTTAGCATCATGGGACATAGGTTCTCTTACTGGTAGATTAGCAGAGTTAGTTGATGCTATGGTTAGACAGAATGTTAGTATTTTGTGTGTGCAGGAACTAAGTGGGTAGGTGAAAAAGTTAGAATTATAGAGCTTTGAGGTTATAACTTTGGTATACTAGTAGAGATAGAAATCGTAATGGGGTGGGTGTGATCATAGATAAACAATTGCTTGAGATTGTAGTGGAGGTTAGGAGAAGGATGATAGGATTTTACTAGTTAAACTTATTTTAGGTAAGGAGATTTTTAATGTAATTAGTGTCTATGCTCCACAAGTAAGACTTGATGAGGCTAGTAAGCGTCAATTTTTGGAGGATTTAGATGAGATAGTGCAATGCATACCCATTAGAAAAAAGCTTTTCATAGGCGGTGACCTCAATAGACATGTAGGAACTAGTCGTTATGGGTTTGATAGTATACATGGAGAATTTGGTTTTGGAAAAAGAAATGAACCAGGTAACTCGATTCTAGATTTTGTTTTGTCATATGATTTGATCTTAGTGAATACTTGGATTAGGAAGAGAGACTCACTTGATTACTTTTAGAAGTGGATCCAGTGCGAGCCAAATATATTTCTTTTTAACTAGAAAAGTAAATAGAGGTTGTTGTATGAGTTGTAAGGTAGTACCGAGTGAGAGTGTAGTAACCCTACGTAGACTCTTAATTTTAGATATCCGGATGAGAAGGAGATTTAGAAAGATTAAATGTAGTTAGATCTTAAGATTAAGTGGCGGCGGCTAAAAGAAGATAACCAAGGAGTTTTTGTAGATCGAGTAGTCCATGAAGCAGATTGGAAAGCCCAAGATGATCCCAATACAACATAGAACAAACTTGCTGGCTGCATTAAAAGAGTAGCTAAAGATGTACTTGGTGAGTCACGGGGTGGTGCTCCACCATGTAAGGATACATCATGATGGAATGAAGAGGTAAAAGCTGCCATTAAGATCAAACGAGACTCTTACAGAGATTTGAAGAAAAATTGTGATGGAGTGAGTTTTGAGAGGTATAAGCTAGCCAAGAAGGAGGCGAAGAAAGCTGTTCAGAATGTAAGAGCTAAAGTGTACAAAGAAGTGTTTGAGAAGTTGGACACTAAAGAGGTTGAAAATGATTTATATAGAATTTCTTGAATAAGAGAGATAAAAACTAGAGATTTATGTACTGTGAGGTGTGACAAAGATGAGGATCAGAAGGTTTTAATTTGAGATGAAGAAATCAAAGAAAGATAGAGAGTATTTTGACAAATTGTTCAATGATAGTTCTACTCAAGATTTGGATGACCTTACCTTCAATGTCAAGATATGAACTATAATTATATGCGCAGAATTGGCGAATATGAAGTTAAAGAGGCTTTGAAGAGAATAAAATTAAGGAAAGCTGTTGGCCCGGATGGAATTCCTATTGAGGTATGGAGATGATTAGGAGAGGTGGGCGTGAGATGCAGACAAACCTCTTTAACAAGATCTGGCTAACTAAAAAGATGCCAAATGAGTGGAGGAAGAGTACCCTAGTACCTCTCAATAAGAACAAAGTTGATATTCAGAGTTGTTCAAACTATCGTGAATAAAACTCATGTGTCACACCATGAAGTTTTGAGAAAGGGTAATTGAACACAGGTTAAGGCAAAATGTTAAAATATCAGAGAATCAGTTTGGGTTCATGCCGGGTCGATCGACGACAGAGGCTATTCATTTGCTTCGTCAACTTATAGAGCGATTTCGAGAGAGGAAGAGAATTTTGCATATGGTCTTTATTGATTTAGAAAAGCTTATGATAAGGTGCCAATAGAGGTATTATGGTGGACATTGATGAAAAAGGGAGTCCCCATCAAATATATTGACATAATCAGGGACATGTACGATGGAATAGTAGTGGCAAATGTCAGAACTTGTGAAGGTATAACAAGTGATTTTTCTATCACAATTGGATTGCATCAAGGATCTGCATTGAGTCCATTCTTATTTGTCATAGTGATGGATGAGCTTACTAGAGCTATTCAGGATGAGATACCGTGGTGTATGCTATTTGCTGATGATATTGTCGTAGTCGATGAAACGGGAGCTGGGGTAAATGCAAAATTGGAGTTATGAAGACAAATTCTAGAATCTCGAGGTTTTAGATTAGGTAGGACCAAAACATAGTATATGGAGAGTAAATTCAGTAAACATGGAATCTGAGATTATAGTATTGTGACACTAGATGGTCAAGAAATACAGATAAGCAGTCATTATAAGTACTTGAGTTTTATTATCTAAAAGGATGTGGAGATCAATAGTGATATCAACCATAGG
Source organism: Agave tequilana (assembly GCA_038442645.1). Classification (NCBI taxonomy): domain Eukaryota; kingdom Viridiplantae; phylum Streptophyta; class Magnoliopsida; order Asparagales; family Asparagaceae; genus Agave; species Agave tequilana. The sequence goes on along the minus strand of JAVJIF010003370.1, from coordinate 281,348 downwards.
ATTCAAGCCGGTTAGTTGAAATGGAGGAGCGCAACAGGAGTTTATGTGATCGTAATATTCCGTTATGGCTGAAAGGAAAGTTTTATCGGACTGCTATTAGTCTAGCTTTGTTATTTGGCACAGAATGTTGGGCTATAAAAAGATATCATGCCCAGAAGATGAGTGTAGTAGAGATGCACATGCTTCGTTGGATGTGCGGTAACACGTGGAGAGATAAGGTGAGAAATAAGGATATTCGTACTAAGATAGGTGTAGCCTTTATAGAAGAGAAGATGAGAGAAAACCGCCTACGATGGTTTGGTCATGTGCGACGTACACCTACAGATGCGTCAGTCCAGCGAGTAGAGTGTATCAAATTAGGGCAAGTTAAAAGACCGCAAGGGAGATCGAAGAAAACATGGATGGAGGTAATACGACAAGATATAGAGGCTAAAGGTCTTAGTGAAGGCATATTGCTCGATAGGAATGAGTGGAGAAAGCTGATCCATATGCCCGATCCGGCGTAATTCTCTTTTGGTTAATGTAGCTTACCCCAAATACTTGGGACACATGGCTTAGTTGTTGTTGTTATTGTACCCTGTTAAAGTTGGGACTGAGTCTTGTATTGTTTCCTGGTTTTACAAGTTACAAAATCAATTTGACTTCATTTTCTTTTATTTTAGGTCAGGTGAAAGTACCCTTCATTGTAGTAGAATTTGCAGCTGCGCAGTCTTGCTTATACAGTTACATTTGCGATTGTTACAAAGGGGCAGTTCCGGCATGTCTTAATAATTCAGTCTAAATATTGTAGTGGTATCTGATTTATTAAAGAAATTCTCCACTATGATCAACTTTTTCATGAAGCAAAATTATGCAAATCTTGCTGGGCCATGATCTGTTATGTTGTACTTTACATCTATTGCGTTCATTTTGATTTATTTGGTTTTAGTGTACTGCTTCGATCATACTGAAGGTACCTTGACACAGGATGCTCTTCTTGCTAGCATAGCTGAAAATGAGAAGCAGACTGAGTTGGCTACACGGGTTTCAACGTGGAAGCAGAGGATTGAACAAGCCTTGGAAGAGCAAGTAAGTGCTAGGTCTTAGAACAGCTCTGCTAATTTTAAAATACATCATAGTGAAGATTCCAGACAGCTGACTAGCTGAGGCTTTTTGAATCCATCATAAATGTGGCTTTTCACTTTTGCCTGCCAGGATACCCGTTCCCCTTTTGATATACATCAGTACGGTGAGATAGTTCTGGACAAACTATCTTTGGAAGCAGATAGTGGAGGAAGCATGCCTTTCACAGATGTTGTAAAGGGCCAAGCGAAACATGATGTTGCTCGGATATTTTCTGCTCTCCTCCAGCTGGTGATCTCCTTCTTCCTAGAATTAATATCTTGAATTTTGTTATGATGACATTAGGAGTGGGTCTACAACATAAGCTCAATGTTCTCCAACTTGAAATTATTGAAACCTTCCTTCTTATTTTTAAAATTTGAAGTATGTCTAAATATTCTTCTTATGACCAACTTTTTAACAAGCAATTGAAAATTTCAATCATTTTGGATAGTTTATGAACCGACTCAAATGTCCATCACCTTATCAGTTATACGTACATATATTTAGGCTTACGTGTGTGTATTTACATGTTTGTGTATGTTGTTTTATTTTGTTTATTTATTCATTTTTCTTTGTTCTGTTTTTTATTGACTCTTTCTTGCCTTGTTTTTTTTTTTTCGGGAAGAGGACAACCATATTGGTTTTCCATGTTACACAATCTAAAAAAGTTTCTTTCTTATCCAAACTGATGGCATGTTTGCAGCGTTTTTGAATTCCAAATTATTTTCTATATCCTAGTTCTTTTTGTCTAGAATTCATAAGGAGGCCCTAAATATATTTACTGGATGTTAAATAACGTGTAAGAAGTTTTGTATACATCATTACATGATTCAAAGAGTTTCTATCTCAGGTGAATAATGGGGACGTCGACCTACAAAGAGCACCAGCCAGCAATGAGTTAATATGTTACACAGCTGAAAATCCTTTTATTGTTAAACTCCTCCATAGCAGCAGGAGAAAACAGGAAATGGGGATAGGTCCATCAAGGAAGAGAGTGAAGTCCCCATCAAGGAATAGGTGCAGCAGTAGAGCTAATCCCTCCAACTCAGAAGTCATCTCACCCTCAAAACCATCACATCAGAATGGCAGGTTGTCTGTTAAGCTTGGCAAGGGCACGGTCATTCGATGCACCCCTGAGGGGAAGAGGAGGCGAAGGTCTCGGTTAGCGGAAGCAGTTGATCTGCAACCTGCAAGATGACTTATAAAAGAAAACAGTTTTCCCATTCATTAACTGCTGCTGGATGGATGCTTTGAAGACCACAGCACCACGGTTTTTTTCCCATGGTGCAAGCAAAGGATCCAAGATCTACTAACAATTTAGCAGGATGCTCCACTTTGTATTGTATCTTATATTTAGGCTGTTAGATATTTATGTATTACACATTTTACATATTTCTCAATGTATTTATTATCTCTAATCCATGTTAAGCTCTGTTCAACATGTAATAGTAGATGTTTTAGTGGAAAATGTGATTGATACTGTTCCAAATCTTGTTTTTTCTCACGACAGTAGAAAAGTGTCAGCTGGCATGAAATAGAAACAGGAAGAGATTTTAAATGTAATGCTTTGAGTTGTGTAGATTATTCTTGATCAAATTGTACTTTCTTCTGGGGATGCTTTCATTCTGTGAGAATCTTCTACTTTCTAAAGTAATAACAGACCGTTATACATTATTTTTGCTCATTTCTGTTCATTTATCTGTTCAAGGATTTGCAAAATAGCGGTGTTTGGTACTTCCTTCATGTTACTTGTTCTTCTTAGCAAGTCAGGGTTTTCTCTTTGGAGGCAAAGCATCTTATTCTTGTGCCAAAAATGTATATTGGTTATCAATAAACATGTATTCCTGATTACAAGCATGACTTCTCTGGAGTCTAGCTGGCAATGGTATCTTTTTCTCAGCTTTTCTTCTCTGTTTTTTAACGTTTACCTTGATGACTTGGATTTTTAATCTAGCTGAAGCCTAGTTTTTTATGCACAAATGGAAGTAAATATGGCCATTTTAGAATATTCTGGTTCTGAATTTAAAGGAGATTTTCAATGAAGTGAGCATACCCATTCTGAGGGCAAGTCTAGTTCCTATTTTTATCTGATTCTGAACCAACTCACAACTTCAACTGAGGGGAGCCTGCTGATAGTGATTCAGAGAATGAACGAACTGAAAAGCTATCAGTAGAAGGATTAAAGTAATGCGAAATGAATCAATTCTGATACCTTTGATCAATTCCTGAACTGATTTTTAACTGATCTCAACTCTCTAAGTTCTGGAACTCTGAAGCAATTTGAAATCTGATTCCTCAATAGAATTTCGAAATTAATTTAAGTTGCAAACTAAATTAGAAAACTAATCACTTCCTAAGTAACTCTACTCGCAAACTCATGATTGATTCAGTTTGATGCAGTTGACTCAATTCAATTCTTCATTTCATATAGCATCATCCATTGCTCTTATTTCAAACAATTTGACTTTCGATTCCAAAAATGTGGCACACTTTACTTACTGGACATGATAAAATTATTAACATCTCCGCTACCCACAATTCAAAACGCTCAACAAACTATGGGATTGGAAGACAGAGACTGAACCATGAAGAGTTTTTTGGCAAATCCCATTACAAGACTTTCTAATGAGAAAGCACCCACAAAAAACATCTAATGCCAGAACCTCATACAAAGATACATTAAGTGATGTTCCTAATAGTAAATCCTTACATAAAATCTCAGTAATATGACAAATAAGGTGTGGACACATAGAACCCCCGAATGCAATATGTCTTGGTTTCCCTCAAATGAGCAGAGCTAGTAAATTCTATGATCAGCGAGTTTACTTGCACCATACCTTGCAAATTAAGGACATTTCCCTCCCTTTAATGGAGAGTTAAAATGCATTTAACCGCTGTAGACAGAAACATATTAATATAATCAGCATTCATAAGAAAAAGCCTACACAAATGGATAAATTTGCAGTTCTGACAACTAGGGTACCTTGTTTCTCAACTTCTCTGTGCTGTAGAGCCCAAGTCTGCAAGCACCTCTCCCACAAGGATAATCACATTTCACCTCTGCACCACCCAAAGGCTTACAGAAGATAATGCATTGGTGGAGCTTTCTGCAGATTGGGTGACTGTCATGGTCCAGTAATTTACTCATGGTTTATAAACCAAAAAGAAAAAGAAAAATTTGACATATGACTAATGAGATCACCTTATTTATTAAATTATATTATGCCAGCAATAATCTGCACCAATCTAATTTCACTATGGTAAACTAAAAACTTGGATGCAGCCTAACATAAAAAAAAAGAATGATTCTTGGGGTGCTACAACCAATTGTCCCATCGAGTCACTAAATCATCATTTGTACAGCCTGAAAACATAAATTGGAATCATTGGAAGATTCCTACTTTCACCAGTCATTAAAAAGCATTGTCCTATTAATGAAGATTAGAAAGATACATAATTCCTAGGAAAGAGAGGAACATTTTTGATGGATTGAAGTTGGGAGAGACTTAGTTGAAGAAAACTCCGGTATCTGCAAACATAGTGTAGCGTCCTCATATGAATTACTGCAGATACTAGAATAGGGAATATCCCCCGAATTTTCTTCTCATTATTTCTTCAACATTTCTGAAAAACACGGGCTTCAGAATGGTCGTGAGGGAAGTATCAGCTCTACAAGGAGTTGTATGTATTATTTCAAAAATGAAACAATTTATATGCTGAAATGCAACAGATAATCCTGAATTAATATCTAATTGTGCTTTAGACGGGGAAGTGAAGAAGCAAATCTTGAAGAATGACATTTATACTGAACTTTAGATAGATCTTTCAATATAAATTAACCAGATGATAATCTTTCATGGAGTTCACTTACGACTGCCTAAATGCTGTTTATGGTTATTTTTTTTGAAATAATATCCATGGATATATACTGTGACTTCAATATTCACCGGTATGATGAGAGAATTCTAAACAAACTACTGTGATCCCAACAGTTGAAAGCATATCATGATTTTTTATTTTTTTTGACATTCTTTCTGCTTATATTGGTTCCATGTTCTCCACTGTGTTTATATGCTGACTTCTATTTTATTGAATTTATAATAGCATTTTTACGTAAAATAAATTGTTAGTTTTTCCCAAATCCCAGGTTTTCCATTTTTTTCCCTTTATTGACGGACTTCATTCATGATCCAACAGATTTCTAAGTCATGAATATTTTGTAAATTATTCACAATTATTTCATCTATTTTACTCAGGTTATTGGACATATGTGATCTTTACTACATTTTATTTTCCGAAGGCTAATCAATATATACATGAAAATGAAACCTATCTTATTTCTATATTCTTTAGTTTCTACAGAAGTTCTGGAAGTTTTTGGTTCATAGTCCTCTGTATTTCCCTTCAATTCCAAATTATGATCCCTTCTCCAATTATTCCCAAGTATTCTGAAGATGTCAGCATAAGTGGCGTCCATGGCATAAAGTGCCTGAACATTGAGCGCCCATTATTACATGATAACAATATTGTTTTCAGTCTCAGGTGATCACAGGGGTTATGAACCTGCCTAGACACAATGACTGACAGTGAAATAGCATTGTACACCCCTATAAATCCCTTTTATGTTAGTCTCCTCCTGAGAAAGAGAAGGAGAAAGTAAATGGAGACATGCTCGAACGATACCAGACACAGCTAGTACCTGTGTCCAGTTAACATTAGCATTGCATATCAGCATGGTGGCCATGCAAATGGGATATGACATTTTAGCTTCACACGAATACTCTTAACAGGCCTGCGCCCGCGATAAGCTCTTGGCTTGGCATCATTATTTTCTATTCTAACTCAGCAATACATCATTTGATTACAATGAAGGATTCTTCAATGGGGTTAAGATCATTTTCCATGGAAACACTTTCATTCTAACAATAAAAATATAAGAAATTAAAAGCAAAGACTTAATTGCCTTGAAGATTTAAAATAAGTAAAAGAACCTGAGGTTGAAGAAGATGATGTAATACTACTGTTCTATCATCCTTTTGCAGCCAGTTAATTGTAAGACTCGACGAAGGCTTCTGAAACTTAGAGGCTTCAACTGGGCACACTAGATGTGAGGTGGAAAAGGCTCCCAGCTACATATACTGCCAACAAAACTCTAGGCAGTTTACTTCAAGAGTTGATAAGAGGGGATCTACAAATTAGTTTTTAATCTTTTTTTTTTATAACAATCAAGGACATGTCTTGAGACTTTCTAGTTTGCTTACACATTATACAACTGTAGAAAATATAAGTAAAACTTATAAAACAAAATAGATTATGAGCGGGATAAAAGAAATAAATGAAAACCACAAGTTTTTACTCTGAATATAAGAAAATGGAATCTAAATTGATTCATTGGCAGACTTACCATTCTGTGCTTGAGACAACGATGACCCTTTGACCTAACACATTTTATGTGAATTGGTCCATTGGCAAAAAGCTTATGTGAATTCTATTGCTTTTTGCCCAAATAATGATGTGGTTTGGTCAATGTGACATAGAGAAGACAACAAGAGAAATTCACTAATTAAAAGAGGAGAATATAAAAAGATTACAACTCTAATCTCACCCACATAAACTCACTAAATCCAATTTATAATAGGAACAAAATGAAGGAGGGAAGAAATGAGAGTGTATATAAAAGCCTTCAGCTTTCTCTATTCTTCTTCATTTTCCATTGCGATCTCACCACCCGCAGCATTCTTTTATATAGGAGTAGAGAAAAAACCATCAACATCCATCAACCCATCTTACAAGTCAACAAATGTGGCTGGTGTAATTAACTAGGATGGCTAATTACATCTTAGGGTGGTTGATTAAGACTACACAAGCTTGCTTACATGCATGCTTTTATTCAAGGCACTTTCAATAACCCGAATACTTGTTGATTCCTTTAACAAGTCATCCAATACATGAACAGGCACCAGGTCCAGGTCCATATCCATAGATGAACATGACGTTGTGCAATTTCTTACAGCTTTTCAAGTCCCACAACTTCACTGCCTTGCTTAGCTCCAGCTTTCGAATACAATTGATAAATGGCCGTCTGTATTAGGTATGCCTTTTGATTTATCGTCTTCTATTCGGAAACACTCATCTCGAGAAATAGATTGTGCCCGGTCATGTGATAAATCATGCATAATGAATATATTCTTCCACCATTAGTACTGTTGAAAGAATGGCCACCAAAGCAAATCATTGAATGTTGGCGGAAGGAATAACACCACTTCCAGATCTTGTTCTTGATGGTCAGAGAAAACAATCACACAAAAATAACGCAACCACAAAGATGAATACAATGATTTATGTGGAAAACCCAAAGGGAAAAATCACGGGTTGAGCTTGAGGCTCGGAGAGGGCTTCATTATGATGGAATCAAAAAAAGGGTACAAGGCACTTGACACACCCAACTACGCCAACTTCTGTCATACACAACTTAAACACACTCTCCAACTCAACCTACTCTTTTGCGCTCTCTATACTTTCAAGAGAAACAAGAGACACTCTCATTCAAGTTTTGAATGCTTGGATACTTCTCCATCTTGGATACCTCTCCACAACAAGGAGCATGCCAATTTATAGGTCTTGATGAACCTTCTAGATTCACCGCTTCGTCTTCCCACATCCATGAATGCTAAAGAGCACTTGAGAATCTACCAATTTAGTCAAAGAGTTATAAAACTCTTTGAATTTCACATGCGCAAATATGCACTGGATTGGTTACTTCGAACGACAATAACTCCATCAATACTGATTCGTTTTGAGTGATTTAAAGCTTGGAGTGATTTAAATCTTGCATATAACCCTACAACTTCTCTATTGAAGTCCAAGTCAAATGATGATTGCACCATACTCAAAAGTCCATAGAAAATTGGATATGATGCAGAAAACTGCCGCATTAGTTAAGTTGAAAATCGAGCCAACTCTAACATGAAGTACTTCCATTCGCATAGTCCCTTTAGGTCTAATGAATCCCTGTGCCATCCACATCTGGATTAAGCTATCTTTATCAAAATGGCAGTCCTTGGGAAATAACGAACAATATGCAAAGCATTGTTTCAAGCAATCAGGGAGGTATTGACAACTTAATTTCAGGACTGGTAGGATGTCATTTTCTCCTTGTTGTAACTCCCATATTTCGCTTTCCATGATACTTCTCCAGTGTTCCTCATCCAAATCTACGCTTAGAAGGCCTCCTAGTGTCTTCACTGCTAGAGGCGACTCCATCAGCTTGCTGGTTATCATTTAATTTTCAGAGTTTCAGCAGCTGATGCACAGCTCTTGAAGAAAGACCAATCGGGAACACTAGATAGACCCTTAATAAACATTGGCTCTGTTGCACTCGCTATATCTGACACTTTCTGCGACCTAGTTGTTACTAGGATTTTGGTGCCTTGTACCCCAAACCTTAATGGTCTGTCACGCCCCGTTTCCTAAAATTTGTAGAAACGGAGTCGCGACGAGAGTCAGCGACGTATATAGGCGAGGAGGATAAAAGGTAACTGGATACGATATAGAGAGAATCAGGAAATGGTATCTAACCTCTCATTTTTCTGCTTGTTCTGGTCTAGCCCGAATGTCAGTTTCCTGCTTCCTCCCAACGCAGACATCACTTCAAGGACTTCCTTCAAATCAGCAGCAATGGTATCTAACCTCTCATGAGTCTCTCTTACTTTAGTTGCAGTATTACATACTGAAGACCAGTTACTTGCAAAATCAAATCAAATGCAGAAGGTAAGAAGCCTCTTGCCTGATCGCCTTCGCCCTCCACCTTCAGCTGCGGTTGTTGATACTTGAATTCTCCAATCAAGTCATCAGCATCATAAGTGGCTTCATTGAGTAGCTCCAACAGTTTCAGACACACTTTCCTCCTCTTTAAACCGCTGCTTCTCAGCATTGACAATAAGAGCCCGGACTTTTATCAGAGAAGTCCGTAACTTGCTGAGGTCTTCGTGGAAGCTGGATTGACATCCATACTCTCGGAGCGCATAGCAGTAGAGTTTGTCGGCTAAGTTATCAAGGAGGCCGAAATGAACCATCCTCCATCAGTCAGTCCGGTCGCCATGTCTGTCAGTTGAGAGATCACAATTTAATCACAGAGACAGAGAAGGAAGCTAGGGACATTTCTTTTGCATAGAGATTCCTTTCTTTAGTTTTGCTAAGCTCTTGATGAAAGAGGCTTTCTTATGCAATGTCTGATGGATAATAATTGTAGTGGCTGGTGGTATGAGTTCTTTGATGGTCCCTCCTCTATGTGACGAAGAATAAAATGCGGTGATGTGCACAGGTCTAAAGCATACAACAGTGGACTCAATTTCTTATTATAAATTGTAAAATTCTGCCGAGATATTTCTCGAGATCTTTTCGGGAACAGAACTGACTTTTGAGACACTACCTGGCTTATTTTTAGCTGAGGATTCAGACACATGTGAGATCTTGATGGGGATTGAATGCACACAAAAATTTACTTTAAAGATCAATACGATAGAGGAAATAAGCTGGAAATTGAATTGATCTTCAGCAAAACAAATGTACTTCACTTTTCTCTTCTGTGCTAGTCCTAAACCTCTACCATGTTTCTTATGCTAGAAATGTGATGTAATTGGATGTTTGGGTGAGACTAACAATCTGTTGTGAAATACTCATTTTGCCTACTTATCTTGTAAAGTTTAAAAGCACATTTGGGATATTATTTCTCCACTTTTCTTTTTGGTGATATATCTGGAACTCATGCAAATATCAGCTGTTTTACATATTTTGCCAATACAGTTTTATAAGTGTAATGCTCGATTCTCTGATAATTTTTCTTTTTAAAGGATAGATTCTCTTATTATTCAATAAAAAGTCAAGACCGATCTACATGGATTTGTTGCGTTATTCTACTAGTCTTGATCATGAACTTTCAATGTACCTCTGTTTTAATGAATTACTTTTAATGAGATTACAGAGCTTTGTACTTCACAATTTTCAGAAAAATGAAACAAATAAAACAAAATGTTGCTCAAAATCTGTTGTAGCTCCTTTTCTTTCTTGATAATTGGACAATATGCCATGGTTGTTGATATGTTTTTTGTTCTTGTGAATTATTAAAGAGTACCTAACTAATAAAACATTTACATTGCAGATCAAATTGGGAAATAAAGGCATTGAAAACTGGCATTTTATTGTCTGAACATTTTCAAGAAAAGGAAAAATGAAAAAGTTGAAGTACCCCTTTGCACCATACGTTGGCAATGTTCAATGAAACTGTTAACATGATCTTAAATCTAAAAGAACATTAATCACTGCCAAAAACCAAAGAAGAAAAAATAATCTGAAACGAGATGACCTGAGTCTCTCTACTTTTTAACGAGAGATCTGAAGTACACCAATTTGATCTCAATCAAACATTTTATTTTCCTACATGATCTGTTCCCGAATAAATCAAACTTCAAGGTTTTGGCAAAGATTTTCACATCTACCCCTTGTCCTATTTTTCTCACTTTCTACTAACTTCTCTCTCTCTCTCTCTCTCTCTCTCTCTCTCTCTCTCTCAAAGAACACCAAGAATGGCACGAAGCTGTAAGCCACCATTGAAGTTCTCCTTCTCCTCCAAGGCTCCTGGTACTCAGAGACCCTCCCTCTCTCAGAGAACATCAAGAATTCCGCAAAGGTTGAAGCCGAGCTTGAAGTTCATCTGCACAGGGTCCCCTGGCAGCACCTGCTGCCCCTCTTTTCTGCAATCAAGAAAACCAAAACCGCAGCAAGAACCTCGTCCAGAGTTCAAATCTCCAATCTCAAACTCCTTGAGGCACGAGCCCGTCACTCTCCCCACAGGCCAGTCGTTCGAGCTCGCCTGCATTGAAGCCTGCAGAGAATTCAACTGCATCCCCTGTTCTTCTTCTTCTTTTGAATTGACACCCGGTGATGATCTCAAATCCAAGATCCTCCCCTGGTGCAATGGCGCCGGCCGCCCCCACCCTCTTCCCATCTCTCAAGAAGAAGCCCGCGACCGGCCCAGAAGATGGGTGTCCTTCCGTGAACTGCGCCAGACATTCTTTTCAGAGGTTGCTGGTAATGGCAATGCTGAAAGAAATGATCGAGAACCGCCGCCTTCAGCTTCCCCCATTTCTCACCCTTCGTCTTCCTCCAAAGCGGTTGAAATCCTCTCTAGTCCTCTCAAGACGATCAAGATGTTGATGAAGCTTGAAGTAAAGAAAGCTTCACCCAGAGCCACCGCTACTCCCCCTTCTTCTTCGTATTTCGCCAAAGCCATCGAAATTCTCAGTGCGGTTACTAGTACTGATGTTGCTGATAGAACTACAAGCATTGATGCTGATCCTATGGAGCAGGAGATCTTAAAGAAGCTGAGAGACGATGACAGTTCAACAAGGGAAGAAGCCCTGGTCACACTCTACGAATGCGCAAGACGAAGCAGGGGCCGCAGGGTTTCACTCTGCAGCCACAGAATCCTTGCTGGAGTCGTCCCCAAGCTCCACTCCCGCCACCCGGCCACTCAAATCATTAGAGCCACCGCCTTCATTGGCTGCCTCTCCGAAGAACTCCCCAACAGAGTCAAGATTGTGCAGTCTGGTGCCATCCCGCGTCTCGTTGGAGTTCTCGCAAACCGTAATGTTGCAGCCCAAGATCTTGCTGTCTATGCCCTCTCAAACCTTGCCATAGAAGAAAGAAATAAGGACTGCATTGGTTCATGCGGCAACGCGATTTCTGCACTTGTCAACCACTTCTGTGAACCTGCAGAGAGTTACCTGGGACGTAAGTATGCAGGGATGGCCCTCTGCCGGCTGTCTTTCAGCTGCCCAGACAATCTCATGAGGCTAGCAGAAACTGCAGGTGCTGTACAGAAATTGTTGTCTATGACAACAGACAGATCAAGCAATGAGGCGAAGAACTTGGGGGGTTTCGCAATGGTGGTGGTGTGCAAACTGGCGTGGATAAGCGAAGCAAGGAAGGAGTTGATTGAGGCAGACGCAGTGGGGGAAATGGTGAGAATGATGAGAGAAGGGGCAGGGGATGACGAAGAGTACTGCTTGGTTGTGATGTATCACACCTGTAACCATGATCTGGGTTTGTTCAAGAAGTTAGCAATTTCGACAGGAGCTGAAGAGTTGCTGTCGAAAGATAAGAAAGAATGGGGGGAAGTGGGGAGGGAGATGGCCAGGAGGATGTTGGATGCTATCAGACATGAAGATTGTGAACCTGTCAATCTATTGCAGATGCAATCAGTGGAAGAGGACTAGAGTTACCGAACATTTGATGCTTGAAATTGTGAATTGTACGCGTAGTTTGGTTGCGGCTTGAGTTAGATTTGATACATCTTTGATATGTTACATATTTACATGTTGGCTGTAGTTCAGTAACATAGATATGCACAAACTTGTTCCAGTAACAAATTGTTCAGTGTTCAGTGTTCAGTGTTCAGTGTTAACTCTATCCCATCCCTAATCCTAAAACACCTACCTTAACCACCGTCGAAGACTGACGGCCACGGAGCGGAGATGAGTGGAGCTCAGAACTCTAAGAGACCTCTTCACTGTTACCAAGAGCCCCAAGGAGATGAGAGATCGCTTAGAGAGCCTCAATGAGATTAGAGATCGCGCAGAGAAGGTCATGAGCTGTCTAAGGGAAAGAGCAATAGAAAAACCTCAACCGCGCCGCTTCTATCCTCGTCAAGACTTCCATCAACGTCAGCGATGGCTGGAACGTCCAGCACATCCTCTCCCTTCCGACAACGTCAAAGGCGCCACTGACAAGCACCGCCATCAGCCTCGAGTTCAGCAATGGAGTTCCCATGCTTCTAGACTTGCTACAAGACCTGAGGGTGGCGGTGAGCACCAAAGACCCTCTAAAAGGAAGCTTACCTTGTCCCCTGCTAAGACAGCTGGCCTTGGGGCCAATAGAGCTGATGTCAGGGACAAGGGCAAGTCCGTTTCATATGCTCAGGCGCTGAGTGGATCTCCCACTGAGTCGGCGGCCGAAGAGACGGAAGGGTGGACCAGAGTCTCCTACAAGAAGAATGAAGGTAATTGCTCTTCTTCTCCCACCTCTCTGAGCCTTTTAAACCAAGGAAGGGGTTTCGTCTTAATGAGAGGGGAGAGGAAGAACTACAGTGCCATAAATGTGGGATATGGGGACATACAAAACTTGAACGTTCCAAAGAATTCAAATGCTATCAAGTGGTTGGGGCCATTGGGCTTATCAATGCAAGGAGAAGGGGGAAACCAGGATTGAAGATGATGCCTCTGCTTGAGCAGCGGTTTCTTCAGGCTCTATTCAGCGTCCTGCGTTAGAATTCCACCCTATGCCTGGAGCTCCCATCAATATCACTGAAGACATGGAAATGTTGGAGCAGAGACTAGCTAAGAATTGTGTTGTTGCTTCCATTGTGGTAGGCAACCCATCTGAGGAAGAGATCAGAAAGGCCCTCCATGATCGTTGCCTATCTCTTCATGGGTGGATCTGGTGGTCAAATGGCTGTCTTCGGCCAAATGCTTATCCCATTCCCCACCGGGCGTAAAATCAAAGAGGTTGTGGGGGGGTTGGGAGAGGCTGAGTTTGGCGGATTCTTTTCATAGTGGAGAGATGTGACATGCTGATAACCTCTCGATTTCGTAAATACAGAGATGTTACTATGACATACATATGCAAAACAAAAATATCCTCACATATGTACGCTAAGTATCAGTACATGCAAGAATCAGATTACGGAAGCACAGTGATAATATACATTCTAATATAATAGTACAAGTATACTGTTATCACAGAACGCGATCCAATATTACATGAATATCACATCACTAGGAGGTGCAAAAGTATAATTTACAAAGATATCTACAGAGTACAAAAACTATTAGATGCTCACAGTAGCAAAAGTGAATTTCGAGAGTCGATCAAGAGGGGGCTGAAAGAAAAGAGTTACAGATGATCTGCCGTTAATTTACCATGCTACCGCTGCGCAAAGAAGCTCAACGGAGAGTCCATTACATCTAACCTCTGAAATCTGGACATGCAGGTGTATGTATTATCAAAAAACAACTTAATGAGTACATAAAGTGAAGCTAAATGGCGTGCACAAAGAAGCATACGTGTACAGAAAAGTATGTCGTGTACTCGAGTTATGCAGGCAAATAATGAACAGTAAATAATAAACATAGAATCAACACTAAATCATGAAGCAATCAAATCAGGAGATTAATACAATAGCACAGGTATAATGTTATGCAAGAGGCAGGCAATATACATAATATACAATCAATAATAATCAATATCGTTTGTTATTTTAGTCATTCTCTACTAATGACTATACCATTGGCTATCCACACTGGAGTTCCTACTCTAGCAAGACTCATCCGAATCACAATACCTGAAATCATTACACGAACGAGGAAGTGATTAAATAACAAATGTCCTTGATAATTATCATTGTATACATGGCATGGCAGGTATAGTCCCGTAACAAGAATATCAGGAATAATTACTGTAGTACAGAATAATATACAAGTGACAAGCATGATTAATTATACAACAATAGTAATAATCAATATCACTTGTTATTCTAATCATTCTCCTCCAATGTCCCATACCACTGGCAGTTCATACTGGATGTCGCAATCTAATAGAATACATCTGAACTTGATACGCAGATACTATTATCCGAATAGGTAAGTGATTCAATAACACCCGTTCTTGAAATTATTATTATTTGATAATTAAGCTATATCAAGTGCAGGATAATGTGTTATGAATATAAGTTACACAAGAATAGACCAAGCATAACAAGATTCAGTAATAGGAAGCCAGTACTGGATTCAATAAAGAGTATTAGCATATTATAATATTATATTATTATTAAGACTCATCCGACCCGTATGTCTAGGTATGTGTCCTCGCGCCTCAACACACATACAACCACATATGAGTAAGTGAAGGTTATCAAAAACTGATTGAGATCACGGAATAATATTTATAGTGAGTCCCGTGCATACCCGAGACAACGACCCAAGAGATCTGGCACTAAGCCAGAACTACCGCTAGGCAATGGATTTTAACAAGACAATAGGTATAATGTAGCCATTATAAACACAATCATATTGGTGACAACTAGTTTCCCCCATCTCGGTGTAAGCTGTCCATTTTATTATGTTATATATTATATATTATTATATCCATGATTATAAATTTACGGGAATTAACAAGATTATATAACAGGAGCACAGGAGCATAGGAAACACATGAGTACATCTCTGGATATATATATATATATATATATATATATATATATATATATATATATATATATATATATATATATATATATAATAAAATAGTAATGTCAGGTCCATGTAAAGTGATAATCATGAGTCAGGCAAGTCTAATATTAAGTAAATAACATGTCGATTAACTGGACAGGTGATAAACCGGTCATGTAACACGATACAAGAAAATAATATAACTAAATATTTCAAACTCTTCACAAAGATTATAGTAATAAATTAGCAATCATTATAATAATAATAATTACTAAACAATCAAGCAGAGCTAAGTGAAGCTGGAGCGAAGCTAACATACAACACTAAACGCTATCACGCTTGGCGTAGTTATCGCTCGCGACACAGCTGAACGCCCATAGCGAAGCGGACGTATGAACGCTATGCTAACGAATGTGACTAAGCCTCACGACATAACTACACTCGGACGGAGTTAGCGGTAAAACGCTGAGCACTAGGCTCGCTTACCAAGCAGAGTATGTAAAAGGCAGAGGATTTAAGCCCGAAAATTATAGAAAATCCCAGAGGCTAAACCTGAAGGTTGATGTATAGCTTGAAGGTTGAGCCTAAAGGTTGAATAGAAAAACCTCCCAGAGGTTAGGCCCGAAGGCTATAGAAGAGTGAAGTTACATGCACAAGTACTAGAATAAGCACACACACATATACAAATATTCGCCTACACTATTACAAGCATCAGTCGACATGATACAACATTTAGCCCACATAATTACAAGTACCGGCTACACAATTATACACCCATACAATTATAACAAATTCCCACAATTATACAAACACCCACAAATATACAACACCAAAATATACATCCACATAAAATAGCAACTCGCCAAAGGCGGGGAAAGGTACTCGCCTAGAACGTCTCTGCACGCACTGAACTCCTATCGAGTACCGGAGGTGTTAAACGCACAAGCGTGTGAAGAGAGAGAGAGAGAAATATCAAAAGAGAGGGGAGAGAGAGATTAGAGGGGAGAGAGAGAGAGAGAGAAAGAGAGAGTGAAAGAAAGAAAAAGACTTAGAGGGAGAGGGTGTTAGAGAGAAGAGAGAAAAAGAGGAAAGAGATAGAGAGAGCGTAAGTGAGGGAGTGAGATAGAAGAGAGAAAATAAAGAGAGAATAGAGAGAGAAAGGAACAGAGAGAGAGAGAGAAAGGAACAGAGAGAGAGGCGATGTGAGAGGTGGCGGCTGGGCTAGGGCTAGAGCTTAGTCGGCTGGGGCTGCTGCTGGCGGCCAGGAGGGCGGCGACGACTAGGTCAAGGGGAGGTGGTGTGTGGTAGTGAAGATTGTAAAGATGGCGGAGGTGTTTGGTTGTGGTGATGTGGGAAATGGAGAAGACATTGGTGGTGTGTGATGGAATTGGTGGAGATGGTGATAATTGGAGATGGAGGTGGATTTTAGAAGTAGTGGGGGAAGTGATGGTGGAGAGAAGTGGTGGAAATGGAGGAGGTGGAGATGGATATGGAAGGGGAGGTGGTGATTGTAGAGAGGAAGGTGGTTGTTGGAGATGAGAAGGGAAAGTGGAGATGGTTGGCTAGAGTTTGTGGCCGTCAGGGATGGGGCTAGTGGTGAGGAAGTGGGGCAACAAAAGGTAGGGGAGGTGTCTGGTTGGGAGAAAGGGAGAGGGAAGAGAAAAGAGAGATTGTCAGAGATAGAGAAGTAAGTGAGAGTGAGTTTTAGAGAGAGGGTTTGGGGTGCCCGGTCGTAGGAGAGAGGGAAGGAGAGAAATAGGGAGGGAAGAAGAAGGAAGAAAGGGGAGAGACTTGGAGAAGTGTGTAGAGAGGGAGAAAAGATAAGAAACGAAGGGCGCGTTTGGTTGCAAGAAAGTGGGCGGAAGTAAGGAAATGGGAAGCATAATTGCTCACTTCTCTATCTAACCAAACACCGAAAAAGAAAAATAAGAAAACCTCTTTTCCTTTTCTCTTTTCATTTTACACAACCATTTCCTTACTTTCAGAGTGCTACAGTTAATTTTGTGGCCATGTAAATCTCATTTCTAATAAGTTGTAACACAAAACAGTTAATTTTGGATCATGTAAATCTCACTTGCATTCTAATTACAGTCCATTTTTTATTTTTCTTAATTAATTTTTATTTTAATATTATTTTGCAGTCAACTTTGTAGTCAACTTTTCCACTTTTACTTTCACATTACTATCCAAACATCAGAAAAGATATAACATTTTTTAAATCACACTTTCCAACAATATTCAAACACCAGAAAACTTACTAACTAATTCTCAAGTTTTAAAGGGAACTATTACCACTTCCTCACTTTCTCCCTTAACCAAACAGGCCCGTTAAGTAAAGTAAAGAAAAGAAAAGGGGAAAGAAAAAGGAAAAGAAAGGGGAAAAAGAAAATAAAAAGAAAAAAATAAAATTTAATTAAAATGAAGATGATGGGTCGAGCCCTGGGCTCGGGTTGGGCCCACAGAACACAGGTTGGATACCAGATAAAACAGAAATAAATACAAAAAAAAGAATAAATACGAGCGAAAAATCGAGACACATACCTGAGTACGTATTTCGAAAACGGGGTGCTACAATGGCCGAGGGAGCTTGGGATAGAAATAAATTTCTTTGTTGGAATATGGATTCATGTGTATAACTGCCCTCTCCACAATTGGAGTCACTCTATATTCGTCGACCTTGTCAGGGGCTTCCGTGGTTGGATGGTATTGATAAGAGTACCAGCAACAAAGAGAATGTTGAGTTTGCTCGGTGTTGCGTCTCAAATGTTGTGAAAATTTTCATCATTATTTGCACCGTATACAAATATAAAATCGAATCTACTTTTAAATCTTTAAAAAAATAACATATTGGCTAGAAAATGGTCGAATTCACAGAAACTTGTAGAAAATTACAGTTTAAAATTCGAACTTTAAATGAACTGAATTTTGATTTGGAGAGAAGTTGCGGCTTGAGGCAAGTTGAAGTTAAAACAAAAAGTATTCATAATAAACTGAAGAAATAAAAATGAACAATCATATATTCGAGATGCATTAATTGAAAATGAATGATAATAATAAAAGAAGAATGAGAAAGAGAGAGAGAAGAAAATTGAAACCCACAGATTTAACAGAGTCTCAAGAAATGGGGGGTTGCATCTAATAGTCTGATAATCTTCTCCATGAAGAGCCTAATTAGCAACTAATTATCCTTAATGATTCAACGGAGGAAGGTGATAGGTTGTAGTTTAAGTGTCCTCGTGGATCATTTCTATTTGTAGTTTATGCGATAGATTCAGTAGACGGCTGTCTACTATAAACGCTCTAATTGCCTGTTAAATAAATTGTTAGCGTGTAATGCACGTGTTAAGAAAAATAGTTAATGACTTGATATATGCGAAGGATTTAACTACAAAAATATTTAAATAAGATTAAGATGTTTAATACCTGTAACTTAATGGCTCTTCTGTGCTTTTGGGATCAAAATAATTGTCACTTGCATCAAAATAATTGTAACTTGATATCTGGCTTCTTCGTTCTTTGATTTCCCATTGAAAGAATATTCGATGGATCATTCACTCATTCTAAAACTATTCTTACTTGTCCCACTCTATTCTAAATCGATATTAGGGTCAATTTGGAGTTGTCAACAAGCTGGCGGCTCGCCAACATTCGTCTTTGACTCAGCATTTAGCTCGGTCGAATTATTCAAATTTATAAACGAACAAACTCAAATTAATCATACTCATTAATAGTTTTCTTTTGTAAGTATTGATAATATTGCCAAGTTCTGAAAATGTCGATCTTGAGAGTAATAATTGATATCATAGCATATCAATTCTGCAATAGTAGTATCAGAGTTAAAGGTTGACAAAAGACAAAATGTCGAAGATAGAAAATTCTACGATAAACTTTGAAGTCAAGAAATTCAATGGTAAAGAAAACTTCAGCTTATGATAAAAAAAAAGGTGAATGCATTACTGGTGCAATATGGTCTTCAGAAGGCCTCACAGGAAAAGTCAGAAAAATCTGTAAGTATGTCAGATGAGGATTGGGAGAAGATGAATATAAAGGCGGTAAGTACGATCCAATTATGTCTCGCAGACGAGGTGATGTATAATGTGATGATGAAGAAATTGTTACAGGATTGTGGTCAAGGTTAGAAATATTGTATATGACAAAAAGCCTCTCCAGCAAGCTGTATGTCAAGAAACAATTATGGGGCCGTTTGTTTCGCGTAAATCTCTGTAATTCGTAAATGACTTACTATCCAGTTACAACTACGGCGTTTGTTTGGACCGTAATTCGTAAAAGACTTACGTAACTCAATTAACACTCACTTGCAACCCAGTTACCACTCACTTACAGCCCAGTTACAGTTAATTTTGTGGTCATACAAATTTGTAATATTTTTTTTATAATAATATTAAAATTTTTTAATAGTTAACTTTTTTAATATTTATTTGCAGTATTAAAACTTTTAGAATCACCAAATAGTTAATTTTGTAGTCAACTTTTTCACTTACGACTTATACATTACAACAACCAAACACCGTAAAGTACAATACACTTTCTCACTTTATAATTTTATATTACAAATCAAACACCGTAAAATTTACATACACATGTAACTCATTTATAATTGTAAAAGACTTTACCAATTACAACTACGAATTACCACCAGTTACGACAACCAAACAGACCCTATATGAACTACGTATGAATGAAAGGACAGCGGTGTTGGAGCATTTAAACTTCTTCAACAAGGTCACAACGAGCTTCTGCCTGTTGATGTCAAGATCGTCAGGAGGATAAGGTGTTGATATTTTTCAGTTCGCTTCTACAGTCATATGATCACATCACCATTATCATGCTCTACGGTAAGAAAACTCTCATCTTGGAGGAGGCCACATCAACTCTCTTATCTAATGAGATTAGGAAAAGACCAAATTAAAAGGAGCAGACAGGATCGAGTTTGGTGGTCACGGAAAGGAAAGAAAGAAGAAGGAAAGAAAGGTCCGCACTTATCAAATGCATGTCATTTTTGTCACAGAGGTCATTGGGAAAATAACTAGAAGCAGCAACAAGAGTGGTTGAAGAAGAAAGAGTAAGCTACAGAGGCAGACGTAGCAAGCAGTGTAAAGGACACCGTAGTATTAATGACTTCTTATGTTGAAACAACACTTCTCACGATAAAGCTGGATATTTAATTTGAATAGTATGGTTTATATATATTCTCAAAAAGACCTGTCCAACTCCTTGGTTGTAAAGGAAGGAATTATCAAGATAGTGGATGGCTCAGGTTGCGAGGTTAATAGCACCGGGACAATCAATATTACAAAAGAGATGGGACGGTACGTGCTCTGAAGGCGGTCTGATATGTCTACAATCTAATATTCATAAAGGTGTTCGATGAAGAAGAATGTCAGATTCAAGTGCAATAAGACGACACAGTTAGCCAAGGAGATATGATAATCCTGAAAGGAGAGAAGTGTGAAGGGTTATACAAATTGAAGGAAGAAAACTCAGTTGGAGATGGAGTTTTGAAGATAAGCTTAGAAGGGAGCTCATCGTGAAGTGGAGCTTCAAAGAAGACTGCAACAGAACATAAACTGCGTCAAAATGTTGTGAGAAAGAGAAATGATGCATTCAGGCAAGCCCTGAGATGACCCAAGCCACGGGGGTAAATCAGCCAAAGGCCCCAGAGGGAGAGAACAAGAGTTAAAAGCTTCAAGACACGGTTACAACCAAGAAAAAAATCAAGAGATCTTAAGTTGTTTTATTAAAGGCTTGAAAAGCAAGTCAAGGTGGAGATTGTTAAGATTTTATTTTATTTTCATGAGGAGATAACGGTCCAAGAAGATCCAATCAAGTTGGAAAAGACGTTGACATGAAGCAGGAGAAACAGAACCCAAGTGGAACAATTTAGTCGACTTATAAGAGTATAAGTCGACTAATACACAAGACTAGTCAACTATATAGTCAACTAGGCAGGATACAGAGGAGTAGTTTACAGTAGCCGACTATATTAGTGTATTAGTTGACTAATTTTAAAAATTAGTCGACTAATTATATGGACTAATCGATTAATAGTGAAGCAGAATCAGTTTCCTTTTCAGACACAAGTTTTCTTTTTTGGTGGAATACGAATCTGACTTAGTTTCTATTCAATGAAATGTTTGTATCTAAAGATTAAAAAGTCTAGAATTCTTCTAGATCAAGTAGATCAATTTCTAATATGATTGACCAAGATTCTTCAAGTATCCAATGGCTAAGATCATCTCATAGTCCAAATTAGACTTATTTTGTAAAGTCCTGTAACGCCCCGATCCCGGCGGATACGGAGACATTACTGCAACGTATATACGCAAGTCAGAAGTACCTTCACGTATATACGCTAAGCATCAGTACAGGCAAGAATCAGAGTACGGAAGCAAGTGGTGCATTATACATTCCAACATATGAGTACTATTACAAAGTTATCACCAGAGGTGATCCAATATTACATGAATATTACATCACTAAAATGCGCAATTGCGGGAATACATGGAAATGTATAAGTATGAACAGTATAAAGGCACTCACGAGTTTATAAAAAGAAAACTCGAGAGGCGAACAAGAGGGCCTGGAAGGATAGAGCTACAGATGGTATGCTGGAGATCCACGCTACCGCTGCGCCACTCTGATCAGCAACTGGGAGAATCCACTCGCTCCTAGCTCTGACATGCTCCAAGCTCCATGACCTGGACATGAGGATCCAGGGGAGTCAGATGAAACTCCCCAGGCGAGTGGTGATACGAATGCCAAGTGGCGAGTAAGGATGAGCACAAGTGTGTATACAGGTATAGCAGGTATGAACAGGTATAACATAATCATCATAAAACAGGAAATCCGATATAAAACCCGATTACGAGCAAAACAGATTGTATAAGCTTAGGCCACGGCTCCATGAGACTAGTACATCGAAGGAATAATCCAAACAAGGAAACCCTCATCTATATACCTTTATCTCATATCACCGTAATCCAAGCGCATACAACCTGAGTTACAAAGTGGTCATAACAGGAACACATAACAGGCATAACAGGAGTACATAACGGGAGTCATAACAAGAATCATAACAGGAGTCCATAACGGCATAACAGGAGTCTTTTATTATTATTACTCGTCTGACTCATATATCTAGGTATGTGTCCTGGTGTACATCCCGACACACATACATCCATATATAAGCAAGCCGAGGGTTGTTAACGGAAGCAGATGGAGAACTGATAGTGCTTCTTATAGTAGTTCCCATACACCTGGGACCAGTTTGGAGGCCCTAAGTCCCCCTAACACGAATCTCCTGTGGGCCCAAAGTCCCACTAACACGTACCGCCATGATTTTTATATTCCTTTACTATAAGCAAGATATCATTCCGGCATCCATCACTTCCTCCCATTCCCCGTGCAAGTGGTCCTTTTTATGGCTTATCACGATTATCAGATTACGGGAATAACTGGACATAACAGGAATAGCCCTACAGATTCAAGAGGTGGCCCCCACAGATTCAAGAGGTGGCCCCCACCGTGGATGGTGTGGCACTTTGTGCTGTGTGGCACTTTGTTCTGAGGGGATGGATTCTAGAGGTGGCCCCCACAGATTCAAGAGGTGGCCCCCACCGAGTGGTGTGGCACTTTGTGCTGTGTGGCACTTAGTTCCATTCAGGATAACAAGGCAGGATTCCCGTAATTGTGATAATCACAAGTCAAGTATTAACATAACAGGTATAACAGGTATAACAGGAGGCAGGTAATCAATCATGTCAAGAGGTTGACAGTAGTCTGGTGGCAAGTCATGTCATAACAAGGGGTCTTGCCAGGTAGTAGCATGCCAGGTGATATACATGTGTTAAATGGTATCATGTAATGACAAGTAGTATAAACAGGAGACAGGCATTAACATGTAGTAAAGCAGTAGCTGAGCACAACCAAGCGGAGCTGAGCAAGCTGGAATACAGACAGCAAACAGGATTTATCCCTGGAGCGTCTGGCAAGGTTACCGGAACAACTCGGCTTGAAGTGCGAGTAGGAAATCCGGCAGCATCCCGCCTAGACGATTCTAGAGGTAAAGCGCTGAACGCTGGTCATGATAACCAGGCGAAGCCGAAAGACCTGACGGTCCCAATCATGTCTCTGACGAGATAGTGAGGAACCGGAGGCTGAATACCGAGAGACCTGCCGGCCCCAATCACCTCTTTCGAGATAGTGAGTGACCGGAGGCTGCATAACGGGAAGACCTGCCGGTCCCAATCACCTCTCTTTCGAGATAGTGAGCGACCGGAGTCTGCAAGCTGAGAGACCTGCAATGTTAGTACCACATGTAATAAAGCAGCAAGTACATCATATGCATGGTATATGTACAGGGATGAAACTACCCTAGTACAAGCATTCGTCACAGAGCAATACATGTCCAGTCATTGGCACTCGGCCATACACAAATACAGGGACTCAGCCCAATACAGAATACATGAAATGGAATACATATCGACCCGACGAAGCGGGAAACCCAAATGGAGGCGAGAGCGAGAACACTCGCCTAAATCACCAGATATGCCGAAGGGTCCGAAATCCACTGAACTTGGGACGCGCCATAATTATGGAAGGAGAGAGTGCACAGGAAGACGCGGGTTTTGGAAGTGAGACGCGAGGGTCGCAGACGCGGGAGTTAGCGTCGCGAGAATAACAGACACGGGAATCACAGACGCGGAAATAGCAGACGCGGGGTTCGCGTCGCAAGATGCCTCAAACGCGAGGTCTGCGTTCAAGTGCGGATGCGAGGGAAACGCGGACGCGGACGTGAGTTCTGCGTCGCGTTAACACAAGAAGAACACAAACGCGGGAATCACAGACGCGGGGATCGCGTCGCGATGGTGTCATAAACGCGGGGTTCAAATCCCGTGTCCATGAAGGAAATGCGGACGCGAGTATAAACTCAGCGTCACGCCAATACAGAAACGCGCGGAGCGCGTTAAGGGATTGCCCAGACGCGGGGTTGAGATCCGCGTTAGGAAAGTCTTGGCGAGGAAAATCACTCGCTGACAAGATTCCTTTGTTGCGCCCGACGAAGGGAAGTTCGGCCCCAATCCAAAAGGAGGGTACCGGCCCTAAGTCTTGCCAACGGAGAAGAACACGGCCCCAATCCAAAAGGAGGGACCGGTCTTCGAGTCTTGCCAACGAAAAAGAGCACGGCCCCAATCCAAAAGGAGTGGCCGGCCCTTGAGGAGATGGAGTGATGGTGGTTTGTGGAGGATTTTGATGGTGGTGGTATTTTTGGAGAAGGTAAAGGAGAAGGTGGAAGCTTTGGAGTTTGTGGTGGTTTCCATGGAGATGAAGGAGGAAGAAGATGAAGGTAAGGAGTTGGAGGAGTTGTAGTGGTGGTTGTTGTGGTGGAGATGAAGGAGGAGTTGGTGGAGGTTAAGGCTTTGGTGAAGAGAAAGAAGAGAAAATGAAGTGAAATGGAGAAGGAAAGGTATTTATAGGATTTGAGTTTGTAAAGTGATGCAAATAAATAAAGGAGAGGGGGTTTTTGCAAAATGGGGAGATGAGGTGACTCTCTTGGCCACTTGGCTTGTTGTGATGATGAGAGAGGAGTGGGGTGTCTTGGAAATGACATTTGGAAGAGAAGGAATTAATGAAGAGAGAGAAAAGAGGATATCATAATGGTGTTGCATACCATATAGGACAAAAGCAATAAAGGAGGAGAATCTTGCATTCCCTTCACTTAAAACGCAGCCCTCACCTGCGTTTGGGCCGAATGGGTTAAACGCAGGGATTAAGCCGCGTTTAGGGAAAGCCAAAAGCTGCGTTTCAAAGAGGAGAGAGAAAGTTATGATAATGGATGGGATTTGATCTGAAGTGCATTAAATGCGGAATGGGGAGGATCTTCACAATAAATGCGGAATCCCAGGTTGGTGAGATCCGCGTTTGAGGAAGAAGAGAGAAAGTGGGAAAAGACAGAGTGGAATATACGGGACAATCTCCTCGGTAACTGGGAAAACACCGGAAAGGCCCAAAAATAAAGTAATCCGGAAAGCTTCCCAAAAATCCTTAAAAATCATAAATATTATAAAATAATTTTTGGTGAAATCGGTTTTCAAAGATTCAATCTCATTTTCAAGATAAAAATCTAGAAATCAACCGTCAATCTCGGTATACACCGGATTGGCCGGATTTTGATAAAATCTGATAAATCCCAGAAATTGAATTTAGATAGGAAATATGATTTTAAGAAATAATGTCTAAAGGCACTTTTAGAAATTCCAAACCGTTTGTAAATTAAAATTCCGGGAATCGGTCAACGGTACTGGCCGACACCGGTTTTGAAGATTTTCAACATAATTCAGGAAAATTCCAGAAAATCATAGAAAATCTAGAATATTAGAAAACGATGTTTAAAACTGAAATCGGTCAAATCGGAATACCAGAATATCCAAATCGAGCAATACTCTAGGATCGGGCCCTCGGTTCAGACTAGGGCTGACTCCGAGTCTACAAACCCAAATCCAAGACAAAACAATCATATAGAGAATTCATAATACAAAACGAATACAAGAAGTAAATCGAAAAATACGGTCGAGAAATCTGAATACGCATCTAAGTACGTATTCTGGGAGCGGGGTGTTACAAGTCCTATAAATAAAATTTATAAACTAGCATTGATTAAAATCTAATCTCAAGGAGAAAAAGATGGAGAACTGAAGGAGATTAGAAGGAAACCAAGAAATCGAGGAACAAAGTGAAGGTGCATAGAAATAAAATAAAACTCTTGTAATCTAGATCTAAATTAAGGAGGAAGGTGAATACTCTTATAATCTAGGTCTAAATTACGGAGGAAGGTGAATACTCTTATTGTATCAAGATGAATGTTAGATCTCTTTGTATCAAGTTATTAATAAAACTCTCTCAAGTTCTCTTTTCGTGGACGTAAGCCAAGTTTGGGCCGAATCATGTTAAATTCTCGTATTCTTTCTTATTGTTCTTTTGTTTAGGTATTGCTAATTTGCTTTATAATAGTTTTCTTTTGCAAGTATTGATCATATTGTCAAGTTCAACAAACATCGATCTTAGGAGTAATAATTAATATCATAGCATATCAATTATGCAACAGAGAGGTCATGAAGATGATAGAAAGGATTCTAAGAGGAGGAAGAGAGAGCAACTAATACGAACGTGAAACAATTTTCCTCCTCTTAAAGTGCCTTTGAGAACATCTTCTTCGGCGGCCTGTGAGGTAGTTGAATCGAGGAGAGGAGGTAGATAAAATCTTGGTATTGTGCCTACCACTAGGAGTTTGGCCATGACACTTGCTACTAACACATCCTTTGATTACAAACTGAAAAGATAATCTAAGAAAGGACATTTGGCTTGATATGTGAGAAAGGATCGCGAAAGGAAGACTGATGATTGAGAAGAAAGAAAAGATGATCAGACAAGATTGTTTTGGTTAGAGTAAAGATGAGCTGCCCAAGAGAGTGGTTTTGTGACAATCTTCATACTGAAGAGCTGAGAATGAAGAAGTATACTTAAGATATACTGGATGACAAAGGATGATGTGTTCAACTGGGTTTTTTAGAATGATTTTCTACCAGTTTGCAGTTTTCTTGTGTTAGAACAAAAGAAAAATGGACCAGAGGGAAGTGAACATTTTGATTTTCAATCATTTTCTATTGTCGATTATTGTATTTTTTTCCCTTCATGATAAAGAGTTTGATTACTGTGTTTTCTTCCATAATAGAGATTTTTCTCGTAACCAATAAATAACTACTAATTTTTGTAAATGTCTTCTTGATCATGGAATGTATTTTATTTGAATGTTTTTGTTAGTAGGATATAAGGATTCTTTAGCAAGAACATTTGTTTTCGATCCGTGTACAAGTAAGAGGAAATTTTTTTGGGGATCAAGTGTGCTTTATGACGCAGGAGGTTTGTTTAGCAAAAGAGAATAGAGGAGGAAACTGGGTTTGGTGATTCCATTCAAATGAAGGTTCCAAAGAACAGAGTTTGAAATTCTCAGTATGATTCCAAAACCTTATTTCAGAAATGAAAATGAAAAATAGGAATTCGAATTAAAAATGTCATTGCTAAAATGTAGAATTAGAATTCTGTTCCCTTGCGATTCCACCACTTTAGTGGAATTTGAGGAATTGGCTAATGTGACCGTATCGAGATCACTTACCGGAGACAATTAATTTCAATTACATGAAAGCAAAAATTACAACCAAGTAAATCAAAAATTTGAAAAGCAATACACTATGGCGGCTTGCGACACTTGTGAAGGGGAAAATAAGCTTGTCAAAGGGTCACCAAGGAAAATATCCGATCACTAAGCTTCAAAATAGAGGAGGATTTTGCTTTAAACATTCGTTGATTAGGCTCGTGCCAAACAACCAAGATGATTGAGATAACAGAACAATACCAATGATTGGCTTCATCAGGACCCTTGGGCTTTTATAGTGTTATGAGCTTCTTTTATCAAAAATATGTTTAATGGAACACGGATAGAGTCATACCCAATCGTTTTATTTAAACAGAAAAAAAACCAGGCCATGGGATCGGTGATCTTCATTTGAATAACAAGGTCAAATCAAGCTCGACATCTAGGTAACATGAGTCGCTCGCCACGGGTGTTTAAATATGCCCACTGTAACTCAAGTACCTTAAAAGGAAATTTGCTAGTCATAGATTATTTACACCCCGTCGCAAACTCTCGATGGATGAAAAATTGTGAGTTTGAATGAAAGAAAAGTAAAATAAAAATATGATAAATATCTGTTGAAAAAACTAAAAGTTCATGTTGATCCCACATGACTCTTTTCGAAATTCTGATGAAAAAACTTACATTTTTAAACACCCCATCACAAACTCATAGATGAAATAACGAAAGTTTAGATGTGTGTAGATGATGAGGTGGAGATGTCGGACTATTTTCTGAAGAAGGAGAAGTAGAGATAAATTCCATTTGACATGGAACACTTTCTAAAGTTTAACCTAAGTTTCTTTCACGTGAGAAGATTTTGAGCCTATAAATCTCTTTAAAATAGTCAGGATGGACTCCAAAATCTCATAGTGTCCTTTTGCTTGAAGCGAGGTGGAAATTGACACAGTCCGTTGGTGGAAAAGAAGACCATTCAGAGAAGAAGATATAGATGAAATTTGAGAGATCCCTAAACTCAGTAGAAATAGAGGTTCTAAGAGATATTCAAATCCAGTAGAAGATCCTGACACCTCCTTCAAAATATTTGGGGATTTTATAACACCGAACAAAAATAAACGTCTCACGGTAATTTTTCTTCTTCTAAAAGTTCAAATTTGAGATCGGTTTGAAAATTTTTGAAGAACAAAAACTTTTTGGCAAACAAAAGAGGCCATGTCTGTCATTTTTGCCATGCTATCTATAGTATTATAGCATGTTCAATTCCCATCAGACATACATTTTAAAAAAAATGAATTTAAGCAAAAATATCGCCGACATAAAAGCCGAATTTCAGCCTATAAAGAGAGCACTTAACTTGTGAGGACGTGTTAGATATAACTATATTATTCTCAACTCTCACCACAACTTTAAAGTCTTGGTATAGTAAAAAAAAACTTTAATAAAGAGACATTGATCCCTAAAAGGTTGGAAGAGGTAATCAGGATAGGTATTGTCACATTTGACACTCTACCCGATTTTGGTCTTATCCGAACCAATCAGATTAATAATTTGGTCAAGCACTTTGACCTTCACCGGCCCAGCTAGTGGTCTGGTAACCTCAAGCTGACCCAACAAAGAAAGTAAGGGGCAAATGAGGATCAAACCTATGGATCTTTTTAACTCCAACAACAATAAATCATAGCCTTATTATCAATTTACCCACAAAATTTCCCATGTCCTATCACAGCATTAATTATACTTATCTAAAACCCAAACACTATCCAATTTACCCACCGAATTTCCCATGTCCGATCATAGTGCCAACTGTACTTATCTAAAACCCAAAGTTGTTTATTAGAAAAAGAAAACGCAAGAAAACTAAAAACAACGAGTGTTCGAACTAATCCCAAGACTAGATAAGTGAAATGCACCAATCATCAGGGACACCCATTCAACCATGCAGTGTAACGGTCACATAAATATATAAAAAGTAAACCAGTCTTCGTAGGACAACACGTGTCATGCGATCCCAACTCAACAGGTTGAGCCCATTTTTTTCCTGTTCACGATTACACGGAATCCAAACCCAAAGCCAAAACTTCTGGATTGTCTTTGAGTCCCAGTCATCTGGTCGAGTTAGAATAGTTGCCCCCACTAAAAGCTAAGCAGCTTGGTGTGGGGTCAGGGGTGCTCCTGATGACAAGTTTGCCAAACGCCGGGGAGATCTCACTCGTTAATCGTTATACAACCCAGGGAGCTGCAAGACCTGATGAAGAAAAAAAAAGCTTGGGTAGTTTAATATCCAAACTTAATAATTTGATAAATAAGAATTTACATTTTTTTTTAATAAATATGTTCTAGCTAAAACATCCTTCAACTTCCCACCGCTTGTATGGCCAGCTGGTTTTACTCTGTTTGGTTAAGGGTGGAAGTGAGGAAGTGAGGAATTAAGGAAGTGGTAATAATTCCCTTTGGAACTTGGGAATTGTTTAGTAAGTTTTCCGGTGTTTGGATGTTGTTGGGAAGTGTGGTTTGGAAAATGTTTTGTCTTTTCCGGTATTTGGATGGTAATGTGAAAGTGAAAGTGGAAAAGTTGACCACAAAGTTGACCGTAAAATAATATTAAAATAAAAATTAATTAAGAAAAATAAAAAATGGACTATAATTAAAATGCAAGTGAGATTTACATGATCAAAAAATTAACAGTCTTGTGCTGCAACTTATTACAAATGAGATTTACATGACCACAAAATTAACTGTAGCACTCTGGAAGTGAGGAAATAATTGTATAAAAGAGAAAAGAGAAAAGGAAAAGGGATTTTCTTATTTTCCTTTTCCGGTGTTTGGATAGATAGGGAAGTGAGCAATTATACTTCCCTATTTTCTTACTTTCGCCCACTTCCTTGCAACCAAACAGCCCCACATCAGGGAAGAAAAGAAAAGAAAAGAGAAGTATGTTCAGTTTAGTTTTGATTAAACAAAAAGAAAAGGAAAAAAAAGGACACGAGAGATATTAGAAAATTTTGAACCCTGTCAATCAAATGAGTTTTGATCCTCAAGAGGATCATACACATATTTACAATGGATCTTTTAAGATCCGACGCAAATCCGACCCGCTTCCATCTCTATTACCGTGTGTTGGTTGGCCCAAAAGGCGAAACAATGAATTATCGGATCCGAATACACTCCAATAAGCAGATAGCCCGGGCACTGTCGTTTCCGTCCCAAGCCCGCGTTTAGAAAATTTGGACTCTCTCTCCTCTCTTTCTCTCTCTCTCTCTATCTCTCTCCCCCCCCGCTCTCTGCTTTCTAGGGTTTCCTTAAAAAAAAGTAAATTTTAAGCTCAGTTTGGTGTTTCGAGAGGTAATGACCCATGATTTTTCCCCGAATCGATCACATGGTCATGTGTTTCTCTAGGCCTCTGTTTTTCTTGGATTTATTCATAGAATATCCGGAAAATTTGCTGTTTTAATCGCCATTTTCTCTCGTAAAGTCAGTTTTTTTTAGTGTTTAGGTGCTCATTGTGCAGATAAATATTTTGATTTCTTCATCTGTGTTTTTCCTTTGAGGGTTTTAGTTTCCCCCTCCGGGAAGTGACTAATTTTGAGGGTTTTGTTGGGGTTTTGCTCATGTTTTAAGTTTTTTTTTTCCTTTGAACTTTTAGGTTAGGGCTCTCTGGAGAGATGCAATGTGACTTCTTGATGCCCACGGTATGGGTTTGAGCAGGTGCTGATGATGCATGAAAGGTTGTTCATTTTTCATAGAAGTGTTTGAATATTTATGGTACAATTTCTTGTCATTTCTCATTTATTGTGTTTACAATAGTCTGTATTGGGAACCGATTGATTCACATGCCATTGATAGTTGTGTTATATGTTATTAGACAAACCTTTTGAGGATGAATTATTTTAAGGAGTTCAACTTCTTTACAGGTGTCATGTTATGCAACAAATTTTTTGGTTCAAATTCTTCCTAAAGTACTCAACTCTTTTTGAAACATTTGATTTTCAAGTCATCTGAAGTGTTGTAAATAAAGTTCACAGTACATTTTCAATTTAAGCACCATGTCTATAGTTTTGTATGGATACGACATGGTTTCCAATATTTTCTAGAAGCAAGCTTTGTGGTCCATAGCCAACCCTGTGGATAGAGGATGATGATTTATGTATTTATATATTTATAGATACACATATACATTTATAAATCCATGCATACATATGTTTGTATGTATGTGAGAATATAAGAGATCAGCTACTATAATCTCCTCCTATGGTGCACGAAACGCCTAACTAATCACCACCTCAAAGTGATCTCTATCCTTTAAAACACACATGAATGAAAATTCATGAGAATCTTTTTGGACCATTGTCTTGTTTTATATTTTTATTATATAAATTCTCTTAATCGTTTCCTCATTGAAGTCGCGGTTGGTGCTCTACGTATTGGGTTGTTAGGTATGGAAGTAGATGTTGCACTTAACAGTTCAATGTGAGTTGCTCAACTAAATCAAGTAATTGTGCGTTCTTTTTCCAAAGTTTTAAATATTGGGTTCATATTGGATGGGTTTTTTCATATCATATACTGAATATTGGACGATTTATCGAGGATATGTGATCAAAGATGCAATGTATATGTATAAATATTGATAACTTAAGAGTGGTTATAATGTTCTAGATGTCATATATCTAATAAAAATGCCATAATAACATGCGTATAAAACATTCAAAGATAAAATATTAATAAATAAATCATGGTTTTGCAAAAAATATCCAAGGAAAAGTTCAATTACTCATTATGCATATTTCATGATAACCTTACTGCTCAATTGGGATCAGATAAGTGAGAGAGACATTAAAAGACGAATTACAAGTCTAATGACTTCTCCCTCTCTATTTCTCTGTGGCACTTTGATTGATACAACAGCAGCCGGGGAGGTGGGATAGAAGCGGCGCTTGCCACATCAATATCCCCTGCAAATAAATTTTCTTTAATGAGATTGCTCTCTTCTTCATGTGCCTGGATTAAGGTTACAAAGGAATTTGGGGACAAAAGGGGTGGGGCTGGGGTGGGAGGGGATTTGGGCTTTTAAAAAAATGGGTTTTGGTATTGAAATTGAACCCAGACATGTTTTGTAAGTTGAAATCAAATACTATTAAATTTTCAACCATATTAGCTGATATTTCATTGATGTATTTGGTTGTATATGTAGATCTGTATCTATCGTATTGGAAAAGCGTAAAGACGTTAATATAAGGTGATTTGTCGGTCATAGCAGCTGATATTTAGAACACTGGTTTTTTTTTTTCTATTTAGAAGCTTTATATATTGGTTCAGGGTTTCATAGAATACTTCATTTGTAGACATCAAGATGCAACAATAAACTATATGGTAGTAATGGATGTGTTGTGAGAACGGCAGGACTCTAAGAACTCGCTCTTTCGAAAGTTGTGCTAATTTTGTAAAATGTAGGAAGATGTTTACTTTGTGACCGAACACACTAGTCCATATGGTGGATCTGTATTCATTCCAACCATCTTCAACATAGCTTCACGAATAACTTCGTGCGTGCATGTGCGCGCGCGCACTTGCGTGTTTGTGCATGAGCGCACTAATTTGAGATGGAAGTGGTCCTTGGAATAATCTAATACAAGTTATTTAGCCCCCATTCTTCTTATAGTGCCCATTTAATATCCTTGATTTATGTAGATCTGTTGTTCGTGTCTAGACATAATAATTCAATCTATGTGGCCAGGTTAGTTAGCATTATTGTTGATCTTTTGATACATTTATGGTGGATGAAGATTCATATATGTTGTTTATTTGCTGACTTTAGGGTCTTCTTGCCTTCAGTAATTGTTTATGAGTGACTTAAAGTGATTGCATTCAAGATATATCTCTTACAAAGGGGCATAGCTGCTTGTTTTCTCAATTGGCATCATTATTTGCTTGTTTAAGTTATATTCAGCAAATATATAAGGACTTGAAAGCATGTCAACACTAGAAATCTCAGCATTAGCATCAATGTTGTCAATTAGTTTTATGAAGATTCAGGGGGAAAAAGAGAATCTTTACTTGTTTCTTAATACTTATTGCGGAATGATGTAGGTTGTTTCGATATGCATAATGCATGGTCAATGCTGGAAACTATACTTCCCGAATCTTCCATTGTTGACATATAATTAGGGGTGGCAAGCGGGTCTGGTAGAGTCGAGTTGGGTCGGGTCAATGTCTACCCGGTTTGTAACGGTGGGCTTCTAATTCAAGAGATGGAAAATACATTTAGAGATTCAAATAGCAATAATAGCTAATAAAGACAAAGATAACATCCAACCAGTATTTAATGTGATTCGATCAATATGACCTACGTCCACGGGAGAAGACAATAAGAGGAATCCACTAATCAAAATGGGAGAATACAAGAGATTACAACTTTAATCTCACTCACTCCCAAACCCACAATACCTAATGTATTTATAGGAACAAAAAAAGGAGGGAGAAGAAGAAAGAGAGGATATTACAAGACTTAAGCCGAACCTCTCTCTTTTCTTTCTAATTTTCAGCTTGTCTAACCTTCCCGTATCATCCCCTTTTATAGCCTCAAAATGGCTAACATCACATTCATATTTATTATGAAACTTTCAAGCATTTAAACTCGTCAAGCAAACTCTTATTTGTGTGTTGACAAAAGTTATCATGCATGCTTAATGTGATTTCTCATGCATGCTTTATTTAATTTTGTGGGCTGATTTAACTACACAAGCATGCTTGTGTCTTCAAGTCAGTCCAACATACCCAACCACATTATAGCCTTACCTGAACCCAGACCTGACCGACACCCCGACCCGAGATAGATTTAGGTAAGCGAAACCTAAACGGATAGACCCATTTATATAGAATTACTGCTGGGTATTGAATAAAAATATGTTAAAGTGTTGTCATATCAAAGTTGCCAACTAGTTAGATTGGTTGAGGGATTGGATTAAGATTGAGATGTTTGAATACTCACATTGGCACTTTTATTTAATTGTATTTATAGGTGACTAGGTCTTTGATCGGGTCAATTCATGTTTCAGGTCAATTCATGTCAGTCGGGTCACAACATAAATCCTAACCCAACCCGATTAATAATAATAGGGTCAAGCAGGTTGGCCCGGTTATAACCCAAATACGGTTAAAGCTTACCCATACCCAAAAATTCTGGTACTGTTTGGGTTTGACCCGTCAAGTCAGAACCCGATCACCACTCCTACATATAGTCCACATCATGTTTATAGCGGTGAACATAATAACATGCTCAAGGTATGGAGCCTTTTGCTCTAAGTTTTTTCAAGGAGCTACTAGTGGTTACTGGTTAAAACAGTCAGCATTTCTCACCATATTCAGTTCTTTGTAGGATAATACTCACTACTCTTATACACGGGCTCCCTTCCTTTGATGATTTTGTTTTCCTCGCCAGATCAATATGTGATGAAGACAGATTCTGTGTCTTTCTGTCTTCCAATTCCCTTCATTCTATATTGCGTTCCAGAGCCAAGGGCACGCATAAACAGCTTGTCCAAATAGCACTGTTATGAAAATAGCAACACTCGTATGAAAAAATTTCTTATGCAAATGGCACAGTTTAACGATCAAAATTGAAACTTATCGAGAATAAGGATGTAGCGAATGAAGATTAATTACTCTGGGAAAAAATTATGGCTGAAAGATTAGAGCTGATTGGCCTGTAACAGTACAATCAAGAATTGTTAGTCACTGTCAGAGTAAATACTGATAATGGTATCAGTGCCTCTATTAAATCAAATATTCAACTGAGCTACCTTGGGCCAAGCATTCAGTCAGTTAAGTTTTGCTTTTCCTGCCTTTGGAAATTGATCCAAGCCGATCTGTCATTATTTTGTTGGGTACAGTGAGGTACACATATCATCACACACACATGCGTACATACTTATGTACGTACCTACATACATACGTACTTACATACGTATTGCATGTATAAAACATGCAAAGCCACATATATGCATGTATATGTATAACACGTTAATGTATATTGACACATAATTGTTAAACTGATATGCACATATGTATTATATGGGCTAATATGTTTTTCCATTTTTTGTGTGTGTATGCGTGCTTATGTGTGTGTGTGTGTGTGTGTGTGTGTGTGTGTGTGTGTGTGTGTTATTGATGTAAATAATAATAGAGGCAAATATACTGTGTGTGTGTGTGTGTGTGTGTTATTGATGTAAATAATAATAGAGGCAAATATACATATATTATTAATACGTACACATGTTTATCATTTGGGTTGTTTTGTCTTTTTTATAGCCAATTTTTCTTTTTAATGGAAAACCAAAACTGAACAGATTAAACCGGAAGACAAGTTTTTTTGGTTAATAATTGGTTTCCATTTTAGCCCTACAGCTACCTACATTTATTCCATAACTTGACTAGTTTCTCATTTCTTTCAAACACTGCCCTCATATCTATCCTTCTACCCTCGCGTCTTTGTAACGAAAAATGTGTAGCTTATTTAACTCCACTTAGATTGTATCCTCCATAACTTTTAAGCATCACTTCCTTAATATTCTCCTTGTTTCTTTGGACAAGGGACATGCTACAGCCATAGACATATTTGTTCTAATACCAACAGGAAACTGCTTCCTTGATGAGAATTTTTTTTTTGGAAACAGTTTCCTATTGATATTGTTATCATAGTGGTACTATTCACTTTTCATTGCTATCAAGGTTACAATTATTTTTGTGTGACCAGAGCAAGTGAATTGTTCACGGCCTTTTCTAGCCTTTAAATGTTTCTTTTTCAGTAGGTGGGAATAGCCAAGATATTTTGTATTTTTCTGTTAGAAATTTGTAATATGTTACACTATGATTTATTTATGGTTTTAGTCATTTCTCACATTTTACTTATTCTTTTTTTTCTTCTTGCAGAAGGGGCTGATGATACCTACTGCACATCTCTCCTGAGCAATTTTCTTTGCTATCTAGTTAACCGGCTTTCTTTTTTGCATATTGAGGCTTGTTATTTGTTCCTGGGTAATTTAATTGAAACTCTCTCTGTTTGGCAATGGTGATTGCATACTTATCAGCTTACTTGTTTTTACTTAATGGGACCTATAAAACATCGCCTCTTATCACCTGAACTGTATTTCTTTCTTGACGAAATTAATGTTGAACTAAAAGAAGTGATAGAATAAAGATGAGTTTTAGACCGGTAGTTATAAATATGTAGTACCAAGGTTTTTAATATTGGTTGATTCCAATATGTATGACCAATATCATTTCGGGTTTTGAGGTACCCATGACAATATGATATTACTCGATACAAGCCAAATCACCTGATATGAATGATATACTCCAAATTATAGGTTATTTGGGAAAACTTTGTCCCAAACACGCACACAGAGGAACATGCATGACCGAGCGCGCACACACAGAGGGTTGGGAAAAAGAGAGACATATTTAGAGCCAACTCTTACCTCGGAGAAGACCTTCGTAAGCTTCAATGAGATGGCACCAGCTTGAAACTTAAATTATGGATGAAATTTCTATTTAATCAATTATTAATAGTAAAAATATGTGTGTTTATGGGATCAAATGGGATGTGTTTATGGAAAAAAATTCTGCTCCAATAATAGTCCAACATAAAAAATGATCTAGAGAGTTTAGGAAATTATGAAAAGTTAGGATAGTAATTCTAGTAGTCAAATTTTCGTGCATATGTGCTACCTGCAAAATAATTCCGTTTGAAAATAATACCTATATTTACCTCTATTGATTAAATTGTACCAACTATTCTATTATACTTTCTAAAATAAACTACTTTGTATATAGTATTTCATCAAAATGTGATCAAAATTTAATCAGTTATTTCGGAAAACATGTCATTTAAATGTTACTATAACCTTTATCAGATTTAATAGATTTTTATTGTTTGTTAAAAATTTTAAAGTAGTGACTGATATGTCCGAGATGAAATGACCAGTATGAGGATACTATGAATATAATCTGCTAGCAGATGCCGATATTGGTATCGAGATTTCAGTACTAAAGCATGACACACATGTTTTTCTCATTACTCTGTAGGTTTGATGGATGGGGGCACACAATTAGGGAATAGTTGTTGTAAATAGAACATGTTGGCTTTTTAGTTAAACATGAGTAGATCAAGCATTCCTCCAAAAGATACAAACTTTGCCTACATTGTGCTATAGGCACGGCATTAGTTTTCTTTAATTACCTTTTAGAAGTTAGGACTTTATATGAATATGCTTCTTTTAAATGTTTGGTGCTGTTATTGATTTGTGTTAGTTAATGGCATCTCATTATCACCCATGATCATCACCGTAATTGTTTCACCATTGCAACAATTCTAAGAGAGAATTTCTGGGGTTCAGTTTTAGTCAAAATATTTTTGGATATTCTATATCTTCAGTTTATCTACTGATTTATTCTTTTTCCTTCAGAATTATGCTTAAAATTTAAAAGATTCTTAGAAACATCTAGTTTTTGTGGTTCCTGAATACTATTTAAGTTGTCCTGACATATGAAAACATTACAGACTGCTGCAGAAGAAAAATTGATTGAATCAGATGAAATGGAGCTTGATCGGGTTGAGTCTGATCCGTGGAGGTGGTGGAGCCCAACCACATCGCCAGGGGGTGATTGGAACAGATCACATAGGTATCTTGGTTCATTTAATTAAAATGTTTTCCCCTGATGTTTTCTTTCCTATTTTCTGTAATTATTAACCAAATGGCTGATAAATTGCATTTTTCCTATTTATTATATTTATATTTTTGTCCTCAGTAATTTGCTTGCCCACTTGTTGATTTCTTTAAATATCATACAGGGATAAAAGCAGGACCTGTGGTTCAAAACATGGACCTGAGATTTGGGATAGCAGGAGTAAAAGAGGAATGGATGAATCAGCTTCTCCTGGCAAAGGTTTTGTCGCAGAGGATAGCAGCAGCAGTGAGCACACGTGTCTTCCTGTGAAGCATGAACTAGAACAGGGGGAGCATGAACTGGGCAAGGGGGAGATACCCAATGAAAGTAAAAGGAGGAGGCACTCAGATCATCAGAGCAAAAAGAATTTCACTGATTCATTAGAAGAAAGGAATTATTCTTGTGACAGACATCCTTGGAGGCATGGAACTGATGACAGTGGTGAAGAGAAGCCTGAACTGTTTGAAAATAGCATGCTTTCTCATTATGATTCTTTAAAGGGAAGATGCCAGAGAGAGTCAGCATTCAGATTTGCCAAACATGTTGTTTCATTCAATGGTGGAAGGTTTATTAAAGATGAATTAAGCGAGAGAATTTACCATAGAAGAGATCCGGATGAATCCTTTGGACTGAGTGAACCTCACCAGGACACGAGTGTTCCTTGCAAATACTTTGGTGAAGGCCGTTGTCAGCAGGTTGGAAGTTACGGATCCTCTCCCAAGGGCATGCTACCAGATCTTCATTCATGTTATTGCAAACATGGTTATGATGTTGAATGTGACAATGGTTTATCAAGGTATGGTGCATGGTCTAAAAATCGAGCTACTACCAATGAGGCTCGCAGATGTAAGTGGAGGTCCAATGATGATATATGGGGTTATCGTATGAAACATAGCAATAATTTAAAGGAAACAACTAGTAGGGATGCAACAAATTCAATTAAGTGGAAGTCGCAGAATGTCAGGTGGGCTCATATTACAGAAACTGACAATACTTTGTTGTGGAATGGGCCAAAATGGGGTGAGGAAACAACTCATGGTAGAGCAACTTCCAAAGATGCAGCCAATACCTCTGAGTGGAGATCAGATGTTGATAAATGGGCTCCTGGTGTGAAAAATGGTGATAGTTTATCATGTACTGGTCCGAAGTGGGGTGATGAAACAAATGCTAAAGATGTACCAAGTTCATGGAGATCATCTACTGATAAGTGGGATTCTTGGGAAACTAACAGCAGTTCATCAAGGAATGGACCAAAGTGGGATGATAGAGCAGCAGCTCATCGTGAAACAAATGCTAAAGATGCACCAAATTCATGGAGATCATCTACTGATAAGTGGGATTCTTGGGAAACTAACAGCAGTTCATCAAGGAATGGACCAAAGTGGGATGATAGAGCAGCAGTTCATCGTGAAACAAATGCTAAAGATGCACCAAATTCATGGAGATCCTCTGCTAATAAGTTGGATTCTTGGGAAAGTAACAGAAGTTCATCAAGGAATGGACCAACACAGGACGATATAGCAGCAATTCATCATGAAACAAATGCTAAATATGCACCAAGTTCATGGAGATCATCTGCTAAAAAGTGGGATCATTGGGAAACGAACAACAGTTCAAGGAATGGACCAAAACGGGATGATAGAGCAGATCATGAAACAAACTCTAAAGATGCACAAAATTCGTGGAGACCGACTGCTAATAAGTGGGATCCTTGGGAAACTAACCACAGTCCATCAAGGGAGGGAACAAAATGGGATGATATAGCAGCAGTTCATCATGAAAAAAATGCTAAATATGCACCAAGTTCATGGAGATCATCTGCTAATAAGTGGGCTTCTTGGGAAAGTAACAACAATTCATCAAGGAATGTACCAAAACGGGATGATAGAGCAGCAATTCATCATGAAACAAATGCTAAAGATGAACCAAGTTCATGGAGATCATCTGCTAGTAAGTGGGATCCTTGGGAAACTAACAATAGTGCATCATGGAATGGACCAAAATGGGATGACAGAGCAACTACTAAGGATGCACCAAGTTCCTCTCGGTGGAGATCAGATATTGATGAATGGGGGTCTAATGTGAAAACTGGCAATAGGTCTTCATGGGATGGTTCAAAGTGGGGTGATGAAACCACTCCCAATGATGCACCAAATTCTTGTAGGGGGAGGACAAATGGTGATAGAAAGAGTTATAATGTGGAAACTGACAATGGTTTAACATGGAAAAGTCCAAAGAAGAGTGATCAAACAACCACTAAAGGCATACCTAAAAGTTCACCGAGGAATGGTCCATGGTCCCACAACCGAGCTACTGCTAATGAGGCTAGTAGATCCTCTAAGTGGAGGTATGATGATAGATGGGGTCATCATATGGAACATTGTAATAATAGTTTATCATGGAATGGGCCCAAATGGGGAGAGGTAACAACTAGCAAGGACGCACCAAATTCCACTAAAAAGAAGTCGGACAATGTCAGCTGGGATCATAATACAGGAACTGACAATACTTTGTCATGGAATGGACCAAAGTGGGGAGAGGAAACAGCTTCCAAGAATGCACCAACTTTCTCCAACTGGAGGTCAGATGATGTTAACCATGCTTGTAACAAGGAAGCTGATATTAGTTTACCATGGAATGGTCCAAAGTGGGGTGAGGTAACAAATACCAAGGGTGCTCCAAATTGCTCTCAGTGGAGGTCATTTGCTGATAATGTAGGTCCTAAAGTCAACACTGACAACTGTTTATCAGGTACAGGTCCAAAGTCGGGTGAGGGAACAGATGCTAATAATGTGGAAACTGGGAAAGCATCATGGGATGGTCCAAAGTGCGATGATCTTATAACTGCTAAAGATGTGCCAAAGTCCTCAAGATGGAGTTCTGATGGCGATAAGGGAGATTGCAGTGTAAAACTCATCTACAGTTTCTCACAGGACAGTCCTAAATGGGGTGATCGAGCAGACACACAGGATTTTCCCAATTCATCTCAGCATCGGTCAGATGGTGAGGAAATGCGGCATGATATGAAAGCTAACAGTATTGTTTCACAGAATGGTGCAAAATGGGATGATCAGACTAGCTGTGTTGTTCAGTCAGTTACCATGGATGCACCGAAATCTGATCAGTGGATGCCAGATGCTGGTAAAAAGGGTTATCTTGTGGAAACTGATAATATTCCTGTGTTGAATGGTCCAAAGTCTTCTACTCAAGCTATAGCTGTTGCTTCCAAATGCCCTCGATGGAGGTTAGACAGTAATGAAGAGGGTTATGATCTAGAAATTGACGATAAAATATCAGAATCTGTCCCAAAGGGGGCTTTTGAATCTACTCTTGAGGATGTGCTCAGTTACTCTCACCGAAGGAGTGACAATACTGGTTCAAGAACCTCAACCGCTCATTTCTCTGGGACAAGAGGTTCCACACACAAGACTTATCCCTCATTGAAGAATCCTGAACAAAACTCACCGCAGGAGGCAATTCAAAGAGCTTCATTCACCCATGAGCAGATTGTAACTCAAGAAGTCTCTGGAAAGGAACAGCTCATTCCGAAAGTCTCTCAATCCCCTTCAAGTAAACTTAACTGCCTTGAGCAGAATGGAGAGGATAAGAAAAATTTAGGTATTGATGAGCAGAATCAGGTTCCACCTCCTTGTGAAGCCCAGAACCAGCAAATGGTCCATTCAGTTGCTACAAATGGGCAGGATGCAATGCTTCATGCTCCTTTAAATGGAGAAGTCTTGCAAGCAAACTGGCATAGGCATCAGGTAATACCTCAGTTTGATCCTATGGTTCAACTTCAGCAAATACTATCTGGTTGAACTTTAGAAATCACTACATATTTCTGTTTCTCTGAAGTTACTGAGCATTCATTAGATTTTTAAGTGAAACCTTTCTGTATCTCTGCTGCAGGTAGGAAACAGCAAGCAACTGTCTCAACTGTCCACCATTGTGAAACCCTTCACTGATGAGGCTTCTTCAGCTACTGCAGCAGTACCTATTCCGCCTACTTTAGTGTCTCAATCAACTGAATCTATCACTGCAGACTCCAATCATCTCAAACATCCAACTGTAGTGAGGGAATCTCAAACATTTTCTAAGAGCTTGGCTCCATCATCTGGTCCTCGTGCACCTAGTAGTGATAGAGATATGAATGGTAGTACTAATGTGGAAGGAAACTTGCATCATGGAGAGCAAGGAAGTAGGCAGGTGGAGTTAATGGGGGGTGCAGTAATGGAAGCGATTGAAACACAAAATAGACAAAGCAAGAAAGTGCAATATTTTTCGCACCCCAGTGTTGCAGATAGTGATATGAGGAAAATTGCTGAGGTTAACAAGGACAATGAGAAGAGGATTCAAATGTTCAAATTGGCAATCGTGAAGTTTGTAAAGAATATACTAACGCCGTCTTGGAAAGAAGGTCATTTGAGTAAAGAGGCTTACAAGATAATAGTAAAGAAAGTTGTTGATAAGGTAGTTGGTACTTTGCAGAGGACTGACATCCCTCAGACACAGAGGAATATTGATCACTATGTATCTTACTCCGAAACAAAACTTACTAACCTTGTACAGGTGAATTCAGTTGCATCTTCCATTCCTTTTCCTTTTTATTTCATATTTCCACTCTACTATATGCTCAAGTATTAGTTTTGGTGGTAACTACTGTGCTTATTTGTTTAATGCAGGCATATCTTGACAGATATGCAAAGAGCTGAGCTCATGACTGTAAAAAGATGTTACATCTATGGTTCTTATTTTGTCGGTATGGTACCTTCTATCTTTTTTCTTGCTAACATACAGTTATAGAATTAGGTTACTATATCCCCAAGTCTTCTCTATTTAGACACTTATCTCCCATATCGTTCATATTGCCAACTTAGCTTCCAAATATGTGGATTTTAAAATTTTACTCCTCCACTCTTTTAGAATAAAAAGAGAATATTCCTTCCAAAGACGCTACCATTGCAACAAAACTTTGAAGTTCAATTAAAATTTAGGGTAAAGAACACCCTCGCAGGCCGAGCACCCTTTTATTTGATTATAGAAATGGGCTTTTGTCTACCTGTATTTTTCTTTAATCTGCTTTTTTAAAAGGTTTTCCCCCTACCGACACCTCAAAATCTTCCTTAATATCACGTTCATCCTTGAAACATTCATAATTCCATGTTACCACCTCAAATTGTTTAAGTTGGGACAAAATCACACATGCTGTTGATCACTTTGGTTATATGTCAGATTATGGTGGGAATATTCTCTAACTTGGGTCAGAATTCATTTAAAAGAAGCAAATATGTCCAAAATTTCCTTCTCTTTATCTTCTTCAACCTCTTTTTCAATTCCTCACCAAACTCATGTTGGAACAGTGAGCATCTAATGCAAGAGATGACAAGTATAAAGAGAGACAGATAGCAATATAAGCTAATAGAAACAAACGTGGTTCGGTTAATGTGACTTACGTCCACGGGAGAAGACAACAAGAGGAATCCACTAATCAAAAGGAAAGAATATAAGAGATTACAACTCTAATCTCACTCACTCAAGCTCAATGAAAGCTAACTCACTAGAGCTTAACAAAAGAAAGATAAATGGTAAGAGAAAGGAGAGGGTAATACAACATTTGGTAACTCTCTCTTCTCACTTCCTTGC
The DNA here is from genome assembly GCA_038442645.1 of Agave tequilana. Taxonomy (NCBI): domain Eukaryota; kingdom Viridiplantae; phylum Streptophyta; class Magnoliopsida; order Asparagales; family Asparagaceae; genus Agave; species Agave tequilana. Next base: position 237,422 of record JAVJIF010003370.1, on the reverse strand, counting down.
CCTTGACATCTCATGCAATGTGATACCTATTTATAGGCAAAACTTTTAAACCCCTTCATCACTTCATCCTACACATACATCAAAATCATAGGGTGGTTATGATCTTTATAGGGTGGCTAAAATCTTCATAGAGTGGCTATTGATAACTTTTAGGGTGGCTAGAGATCTTCATAGGGTGGTTAAGATCTTCATAAGGTGGCTAATTGATTTTGAGAAAGAGTTTAAGATTATGGTTTGATTTATTCATTAAAGACATCAACAAATCTCTACCTTATCTTGAATGAATAACAAATCTCTCCACCTTAATTTGAACTGTATGAAGCGTCCTTTGGATTTTCTGTCTTCTCTAACCTCGACGGGCTCAACCTTCACCACTTTGAACACCAAGTAATTGAGACAGTACTCGAACTTGCGCGAAGGTACGAGTTTTGTCATCATATCTGCTAGATTATCTGCAGTACGAATTTTGTCCCCTGGGCGGCTTCACTAGCTCCCATGTTTGGTTCTTGTGAAGAGATTCTATCTCTTCAGTTATAGTAATAGTCCATTTTACAGCTTCATCAGAACTGATAGCCTCATTGTAGGCAGAAGGTTCTGGAATCTCAATAGATTCTGCCACACTTAGAGCATAAGCGATAATATCTGTAGAGGGAGACCGATTTACCAAATAGCAAGCTGTAGAGGGAGACCGATTTACCAAATAGCAAGCTGTATTTACGGCCTCAGCCCAAAAGCATTTGACAAACGGACATTAGAGAGCATACACCGAGCTCTCTCCAACAGTGTCATGTTCATCCTTTCTGCAACTCTATTCTCTTGTGGTGTGTACCGAATTGTACGATGTCACACAATTCCTTCATTTTTACAGAATTGATCAAACTCTATGGAAAAGAACTCCATTTCATTGTCGGTCCTGAGGCGCTTCACTTATTTTCATGTTTGCTTTTCAATCATAATAACCTTCCACTGCTTGAAAGTAGCAAACACATTGCTCTTATGCTTGAGAGGATACACCCAAACTTTTTTGGATTAATCATCAATTAAAGTCAGAAGATAACTAGCTCCACCTTTTGATGGAACCGAGGGACCCCAAACATCTGAATGGATGTAATCTAAGGTGTCTTTAGTCATGTGAACACCTGTACCAAAAGAAACTCTGTGCTGCTTACAATGTTCACAAAAGTCAAGATTTCCTATTTTCTGGCCATGAAGCAAACCTTGCTTACTCAACACATGTAGTCCTCTCACTCTCATATGCCCTAACCGCATATGTCACAAACGAGTGGTATCTAAGTCTGGGTCTTCTGATATTGACACAACATCACCTGTCACCGTGCTACCTTGAAGGATATAAAATGTATCCACCTTCTTTCCTTTCATCATAATAAGAGAGCCTTTGTTAACTCTCAAAACTCCACCTTCAGCTGAAAACTTATAGCCGTCGGAGTCAAGGGTGCTCAAAGAAATTAAATTTTTCTTCAAATCCAGCACATGTCGAACATTACTCAATGTTCTAACAATACCGTTATGCATTCTAATCTGATTGACCCAATGTCAATTGTCTTGCAGGGCATGTTATTTCCCATTAAGACATTACCACCATCAATTGGCTGGTAAGTCACAAACCAGCCCCTGTGGGGACATATGTGATAAGAACAACCTGAATCAAGAACCCACTCATCTCGTGAACGGGCATCAAGGACGGTAACTGAAAGAATCTCATGTGATGTGGAGGCTTCTTCTGCAACACTAACAACTGAAGATTTCTCATCTTGAGATTTCTTCCTTACATCTTCTTTTTCTCTTTCTTTGAGCTTAAACAATTTTTTATAGTGTCCAAACTTATGACAATAGTGACACTTAATATTTTTTAACCTAGATTTAGATCTAGATTTTCCTCGAGTTTTTTTTCAACCCTTCTCTGTACGACCACGGATGAACAAGCTTTCAGCTTGATTCTCACTTCTTACAATTGACACTTTTTATCTTAACTCCTTAGAATGTAGGATTGATTTGACATCTTTTAAAGATAGTGTATCTCTACCATAGAGCATACTATTAACAAAATTTTCAAAGGAAGTAGGTAATGAGCATAATTAGATGAGAGCTTGATCTTCTTCATCTATTCTAACATCAATTTTTTAAATCTATGAGAATTTTATTGAGCTCATCTAAGTGATCTTTAATTGGCGTACCTTACTTCATGTGAATGGTGAAGAAGTGATGCTTCAAAGTAGAGCTTGTTGGCCAGGGACTTTGTCATATACAAGCTCTCTAATTTGAGCCACAAACCGGCGGTGGTATCTTCATCGGCAACCTTTCGCGAAACTTCTTTAGCTAGACAAAATTGCATGGCACTATGCTCCTTCATCTCGAGTTCTTCCTTTTCGTCATCGGCCATGGATGTCGGCAACTTGTCCTTACCGGACAAGACTTTCAACAAGCCTTGTTGCATAAGAGAGCTTGCATTTTGACTCTCCACAAACTAAAGCTATTTCTCCCGTCGAATCTCTCTACTTTGTACTTTGTCGAAGCCATCTCGTAACTCACAAGAAGATAACACTAGCTCTGATACCAGTTTGTTGGAACAATGAGCTTCTAATATAAGAGATGGCAAGTATAAAGAGAAACAGATAGTAATATAAGGTAATAGAAATAAAGAGGACATCACACCAGTATTTAACGTGATTCGGTCAATGTGACCTGCGTCTAGGGGAGAAGACAACAAGAGGAACCCACTAATCAAAAGGGGAGAATATAAGAGATTACAACTCTAATCTCACTTACCCAAACTCAATGAAACCCAACTCACTAGAACTTAACAAAATGAAGATAAATGGCAAGAGAAAAGAGGAGGGTAATACAACATTTGGCAACTCTTCTCACTTCCTTGTCCTTGAAATCTCATGCAATGTGATGCCTATTTATAGGCAAAATTTCTAAATCCCTTCATCACTTCACCCTACACATACGTCAAAATCATAGGGTGGCTAAGATCTTCATAGGGTGATTATGATCTTTATAGGATGGCTAAGATCTTCATAGGGTGGCTATTGATGACTTTTAGGGTGGTTAGAAATTTCATAGGGCGGTTAAGATCTTCATAGGGTGACTAATTGATTTTGAGAAAAGGTCTAAGATTATGGTTTGGTTTATTCATTAAAGACATATCAACAACTCATTCAAATAATTCTTGGCAAAATTTTGAGAACCATCATGAATACCAAAATCCCTCGTTCATAAATTCCCGTAAATGATAAACATTCATCACTCAACATCAAATTCAACAAAAAAAAAAGATAAAATTTTTATTCTCCATTTCCTCTTAGCTTGACAACCGTCAACATAATTTATAAATCTCACATTCCCACATCCTTTCAGTCCACAAACTCTAGAAGAAATCATTGTTCAATATCAAATTCATTAAAAGATAACATTTTTACAAGATTTAAGCTTTTTCTCTCTCTTTCTTCTTGCCTTCATCTTGATCCAAACACAAAATCTTTGCATAATAAATGCAATATCCCCAAGCCAATCACATGCTCACTAGTGCTCACTAGTCCTTCACGTCAACAAATTACTCGTCATCCACTCTCACTTCTACTAGTTTTCAGAGAGATAATTTGGTCTATTGACCCTCTCTTCTTTACAAAACAAATGGTGATTAACAGTGGGTGGATTTCAGTCCAACTTGAAAGATTTAAGTGTTAAATGAAATTATAAAGATCTCAGGGTGAAAAAGGAATAAAAAAGATTTCAGGTGTCGATATAAAAAAAACACTTTTATTAAAAATGCGCACCTAGCAGGAATTGAACTTGGTGCTCTTATACCATTTTAAAGTCCTTGCATAAAATACTTTGATATTATGGTGAGGGTTGAAGATAATACTTTTATACTCCGTTCTATTCTTTTTGGGTTCATTAACTTGTCTATTTTTTTAAAAAAAAAATGACTAAATTTCTCTTGTTTAAATGACTAAACCTCTCCCTCACTTCACCCTTCAACCCATCTCCTTTTTCTTCTCTTCCTCCACTTCTCTCTCGTAAATCAAACTTTCAATAAAATTTATCCATTAAAAAATATAAACTCAGATTCCTTTTTCCTCTTATCCCCACGCCAAAATCAAACTCATCTTTGTTTCCTTCGTTGTCATTACATTCTCACCATTAACCTTGCCACCAACCATGTTGACATCGCTCTAGAAGCTCACAACATATCATTTTCAGGGACGCCTAAGAGATCTGAGAGATTTTAGGTGACATTTGAGATAAGTTTTGGGGTCTGGGTTTGCGCGCGCGCGCGGCCGGGCGGGGGGGGGGGGGGGTTAATGATCAGGAAGACGAATGAAGGAGGGAGTACAAAAGAAGGGAAAAGAATTTTGGGTTTGAGAGGATCCAAGTTGGGTCAAGATGAAACACATAAGAACAACGAAGTGGGTGGACAAGAAAGGAGAAAGGTCTAACGGACAAAACAACTTATATTCTGTCCAAAAATCTAACTGGAGAGGTAAACTTTTAAAACCCAGAAAGTTTCAGGGGTAAATTAGTGATATGAATGATCTAGTGGGATAGTCTTCTAAAATCTAAATAGAGAAGATTTTGGGTGTATATTTCATAATACCCTCTAGAATTTTGAGGTTTTCATAATACCCTTTAGAATTTTGAGGTGAGGTTTAATTTCTTTCTGTTTCCTTGTGTTGTGTGTGTGTGTGTGTGTGTGTGTACACACACAGAGTCCATAGTGCTTGTTATAACATTTCTTCTTCATGATGTGTTCCATTAAGATTCATTTTGTGTTGAATGTGTTACCGGAAGGTTGACAAGAATTAGCCTCATTGTGTACTTACGGTAACTTGTAAGCAGTTTTGATTATTATACTGTTTAACCATTAATCCATCTTGCAAGAAGTAAGTTTATAATAGTTTGATATCTGAGCATTCAAGACTTCATAGTGCCTCATTTTAAGGAGGGCTATAATAGTGCGGTACAGTCTCATGTCTTATTTTGCATTAGCCAGAGTAACCTGTAGATTTTGATGAGTATACTAGCTTTTACCGGAGGAAATGGATTCTTGGATTTGAAAATTCAAATTATGTGCTTAATGACCCCACCTTCTACTGTTTCAGGTCTTGGGAGTAAGATGTCTGCTTGGAGTTTGTCATGCTAACCCTACACTTCTACTGATACCGTATAGCTGAAGGACTTACAGGAGGCTGTGAAATATTGTTGTGTTCGTAGCTAACCAAGCAATGGGACAAAAGTAACACAAGGAGAAAGATATAACTAAATTGGTACACTTCACTTTACCTTGAAGAAGAACAAAAAATCGGTGATCTAAAATATAATTATGTAGTTGAAATTTTCTCTCAAATGTCAAGAAGAGGGAAAAACTTGTTTCCTAGTTAGGTTATGAGCAGGGAAAGAGAAGGGGAGAGAAAAGTTTAGTATATCCTTTTTGCTGTTTCTGAAACTCCTTTTGACCCATGAAGAATTTCTCCGCTTTGATTGTTTTTGGTTTTTCTCGCATGATGAAGCTTCTTGCTGAGAAACAGACATACAGTCGGTAAACTGGCAAGTGCTAGCTTCATCATGCTGGTGTTCTCCTGTCTTGTGCAATTATGGGCTGCTGATGAATTACAAGTAGGTGCATGAAAGTGCTGCTGTGTGTTTATGATCATTCAGCTGTGTGCTTTTCTTGAATGGCTTTGTTTACTGCCTTGCTCCCTCAGCATCTGCACTATTCTTTTCATGACCCAAGCCTAAGATTTCTTGTTTTATAAACATTTTATAGGAAACTACTTATTCTGAACAGTTGTTCGCAGAACCTCAAAATTAAAACTTACAGGAAGAACACGCTTTAAGAAGTTAGTTTTTCTGAAAAAAAGATTATGGAAATTGAAAGGAAAATATAAAAATACGCATGAAATGCATTTGCAAAATATGTTTTTTTCTTTCATTACTTGTAAAACACAAGGAGAGTGATAAAAATATAATGAATTATTTTGCATTACAAAATAGATGCGAAGAGAACTTACTTTAGGTAATTGAAAAGTTAATAGCGGGATGCGGTTGTCGGCGTCAATTTATTTTAATTTTTCTTGTATATAATTAAATACTTTAATCATAATTTTTATAATGATTGTTTATACTCCTAATTTTCTTTTAGAGAATTATAGTAGAAAACTTCTTACAACGACAGTCATTTCCCACTATCCTAATTTATTATTAACATCATTAATTCATCATTCATGAAATAAGGAAAAAAAGCAAAATTGTCTCTAACAAAGAAAGCAATGGTAAATAACAATAAGTGTAAATTGTATAAAATATCTCTGAACGGGGGTTTGGTACTTTATCCCACTGAACTATGAAAATCATCATTAATTTAATTTAACATAAAACCGCTTCAATTTAATTTTTTTCCCTCGAAAGTCATCACTTTCATCTTCTCTTCAAACTCACTACCATCTCCTCCTCAAACCCCCCATCATGATCTCTCCTCCCCTTTCTCCTCAGCCAATCATCACCATCATCTCCTCCTCCTCCTATCCTACTACTTCTCAAATGCATCAACACCACCATTTTTTCATACACCACCATCATATAGTTCCTCTAAGTCCTCTATCATCATCCAATCCAAATTCCTTTTCAATTCAAACTTAAACCCTAACCCAAATTCCTCTCCCATTCTCCTCTTTCTTTTCTCCAACACCATTGTCACCACAGCTTAGTTCTTTTCTCTTTCTCCTCTCACTATTACTATCATCTCAATTTATTACTATCATCTCAATTTAGTTATGATTTTTCTTGAAGATAAGATAATTAAGAGAAAATTTGAGACTGATAATATTTTAATTAAAGAAAATCAATAATTGAATTAATTAAAGAGATTAAATGAGTGTGAAAACTTAACAGAGATGTAAAGTGTCAAACCGTTGATAATATATGGGGATTTTCTGCAATTTGCCTAGTAATAAATGAAATTGATAATTCACCACTTTTTGGACTGGATTGCATTGTTCACAGTACCCAACCCATGGTACCTTCCCAGCCGTCGATTTTAATTGGCTTGCCCCTCACACGCCTCCAGCGTGCCGCGTGCTCTCTCCGACCTTTCGGTTTTGCCCAAAATATCCAAAAAATTTTGTTTTTTTGAAGGAAAAATTCGTAGGGGCATTTCGGAAAACACACCTCACACATTACAAACTGAAGGAGATATTACCGCCCCCCACCCACACACAAAAAAAAAATCAAGAAAAAAAACCTTAAATTGCCCTCTTCTCCTCCTCCTTCTCTCCCTCCCATGCCTCTCCTCGCCGACGAACCCCCTCCTCCCCCCATCTCCCCCCCTCCACCTCCTCCTCCCCACACCATCCCCTCCATTTCCCCCAACCCTTCCCGCCAGCGAAACCCTCCTCCCCTCCGATCTCTCTCTTCTCCATCCCTCAAGCTATTCGGTTGGTTCTGACTGAACAGCCCACGGGGGAGGGGGAGGAGGGGAGATCCGAGGGGGAGGGGTGCCGAGGAGTGGGGGTCGTCGGGGATGGGGAGGCGGGGAGATCCGATGGGGGAGGAGGCGGGGAGAGGTAGGGAGATCGGTGGGGGGAGGAGGAAGGGGCGTTGGAGGAGACGGGGGGAGGTAGGGAGATCGGTGGGGGGAGGAGGAGAGGGCGATGGAGGAGGAGGGGAGGAGGGGTCGGGGGAGGCCAGGGAGGAGGGAGTTGAAGGAGGGAGAAAAGAGGAGGGAAGAACAGGGATAGGAGCATTTTGAAATTTTTCATCAAAGGTGAAATAATCAGGAAAAAAACAATTAATGGCACACTTGAAATTTTTTTGGGGTCCTTTGTCATTTCTTGGGGTGGTAATATCCGCTCACTTTACCAATCAATCCCAGTACTCACCCGTCTGAGCTCATTTCTGTTTAAGATCGAACAACGAGAGTAGCGATTTCAATCAAATTGCACCATTTTTTGGGGGAAGAAATGAAGCTTGGAACGATCTTTTTATTGGCGATGCTGCTGCTAATTTCTTCTGCTATAGGAATCGAAACTGCTGGATTTGGGGAGGACTACGTGCGGCCTCAGCCTCGCAAAACCCTAAGCTTTCCATGGAAACCCAAGCACCCTTCTGAGCCCCAACAGGTAATTTTGATTTGATGAACGCTCGTTTTGATTTGATTCCTTTCGTTTGAATTGAAGCTTCTTGTTCAGTTAATGAAGTTGTAATAAAGACCCAAATTTTATCAAAATTGTTAAGCGTACTCTATAAGTTATAATACAGAAGGGGAAAAAACTCTTAGATTGCATCCTCTTTTAATTTATATATGGAAAATTTCAGTTTAACTGATTTTTTGTTCCAATTGCTTAAGACCCACATCCTTCAAAGACTAAATAGCTTCATCAAACTATAGTTATTTTGTTTTGCATGTCACTGCTACAAACTTGAGTTGGATGCTTTCATAAGATTGGTATGTGATTTGAATCAATTGAATGTTCCATAACTTTATAGATGCAAATTCTGGGCACGTAATTTGTAACGATGTAATATGTTAGAAAAATGACTGTAGCAGAAATGAGAAATTTGAGTAGGATGAGTGTACCCAATGTATAAATGTTCGACCTTGAATCTGTCAAGTTAAGATCGACTCCGTGCTCATTTATGTCCTTATGGAATATTGCCATTATAGAACTCAGCTTTCAAGAACTCAGCTTTCAACTCATTTTAAGAATAATCACTCAATGTTCATTTACTTTTCTGTGATCCCTTCCAACTTTTTTCTGTGTGATTAATTTCGTTTGGTGTCATATGATCAATATCTTCTAGGATGAGTTATACGCTTCATTAAATTAAGTAGCCTGATGCCACATTCACACTTAGATGTTGGTTGGCAAGTTGCCATACGCTTTAACGGATGTGATAATCATTCTTGGATATCTAGAAAATTACTAAATGTGGCATAGCTGTTTCTGATTTCAAGAATGAGTGGTAAAATACCCAAACTGCTGGAATGAGATTACTATTAATACAGAATCCTACCTGCATAGGTCATTGATGAGTTCATGAAGCATTGTAGTAAAAGGTTCAAATGGATTAACTAATGAGTTAGGATTCTATCTGAAACTTAAAGAGGTAAAAGCTCAAAAATAAGGCATGCATAATCATTCTTAGTTCAAATGCAAAACAGTACCTGTTTATAGGTGCTATGGTTGGAACTTATGTTCACCATACACGATACGCTGGCAAGGACACAACTCGATATGAAACAAATTCTAAAAGGTACAGAGATAACAAAAGTATTGTGTTTGATTTGTGTGCAACACGTCTGACACAAAATAGTTTCATGATAGAAGTGTTTATGTTACATGGCTTGTTACAGTAGGCATTTTCTCAGTTATGCTGGAAGTTCAAGAAGAATGGATAGCACAATGGAAGCTTGAACTAGCTTTCAGCCTTTTGTTATTCCTGGACTAGTAAACCTGCTATGGACGATGCAGCAGCCCTCTGGAACTAGATTTTCTTGCTTGTGTACTTTTGTCGACTAGATCATCATATATGGAACTCTCTGCAAGGGGATTATACCCCGCTGTTCTCTGTGCATGGAACCACATGCTTTTGTGAAGCACGTATCCTAAAACTCACCTGTGATGTTGTTTAAGCCATTATTAATTTTGATTTATCATTTGAAAATATAGTTTACAATGTATATATGTTTATGACGGTCTTATAATTTCATACAATGCAACCTACTGTTGCCGATGGTCTCATAATTCATGTCATAGTTTGTTTTGGAATGGAAAAGAAAATGTTGTTTAATAACTTTTTTCTTGAGGGGAATGTTGTTTAGCAAATTAGGATTCCCTTTTCCTTAACAGTTTAATGTCATAAATGGTGAGGTTATCTGCATGCTTCTACCCTTTTATTTTCTAAAGTTCAGTAATTCTCAGAACAAGCAACTTACTTTTGCAGGTGCACATCTCATTGGCTGGGGGAAAACACATGAGAATAACATGGATAACTAATGATGGATCTTCTCCTTCAATTGTTGAATATGGAACTTCACCCAGAGAGTACACATCATCTTCTCAAGGAGAAAGCACATCCTACAGATATATGTTGTATAGTTCTGGAACAATACACCATGCGGTTATTGGACCCCTTGAAGATGACACAGTTTATTTTTACCGATGTGGAGGACAGGATCCAGAATTCCACCTTAAGACCCCTCCCTCTCAGTTTCCAATAACTTTTGCAGTAGCCGGTGATCTTGGTCAGACTGAGTGGACAAAAACCACTCTAGACCACATAGGTCAGTGCAAGTATGATTTGCATCTCATTCCAGGTGATCTGTCATATGCTGATTATCAGCAACGCCTCTGGGATTCTTTTGGCTCGCTGGTGCAGCCACTTGCTAGTGCAAGACCATGGATGGTGACAGAAGGAAATCATGAGAAGGAGAGCATACTACTCTTGAAGTCTGGATTTCAAGCATATAATGCACGATGGAGGATGCCTTATGAAGAGAGTGGATCTACTTCGAACTTGTATTACTCTTTTGAAGTGGCAGGTGTTCATGTTATCATGCTTGGTTCTTATACGGATTATGATGAAGTCTCAGAGCAGTATGCTTGGCTAAAGGTTAGTTGGCAACTTTAGATTTTTAGTGATGGTTTTGTGTGTCTCAGCTATGCTCATTTGCGTGTTATGATCTTATCTATTTCATTGTTTGTGAGACGAGACTAATAGAATCAGCAGAGTTTGCAAATAATTTTGATAAAAGAACATAAGATAAACCAATACTCAATAATAAAAAAAGTGAATTTTGAAAGTTCATATTAGAAAGGAATCATTTAATTATTAAGACCTCTATTATTCCTATATTTTGGGCAGATAAAACCATAAAGCTATTTCGTCTACATTGTCTTAAGTAGCAATCAGGACTAACGTAATACCAGTTTTAATCTGTATCTTGCATATGTATCGTATTATCATGATGCTTTCTTATACTGAAAGGTTGCTTCGGTTCACTTACCTTCTTTGTTGTCATTGCCATTCAGAACCAGCAATTTTTTATCAGAATGAGTGATGTAGTTTACTGGAAACTTTTTGTTAATAACAGTGTTACCTGGTTCGTGGTATCTTTTGGTTTGTGGTGAGTACTGGTGCACAGTATGCTACTTTGGACAGTACGTGGTACGAAGAGGGTAGGTTTAATGGGATGGGTATTTCAGCTTATGCCTTATGTTACACTTGGAACTTGGAAGCATTTCGCTAGGGTCATTTGAATAGCTATCCATGTTTTATTTGTGTGCATGTGGATGAAGAGAGACATACATGTACATATGATAATAGAAACTTTCATCTTTGAATATTTATAAAGCAGGCATTGATTTGATTCTTATTCAAAAGGTACAAAAGCAAACTACTTTAATTAACATATGATCAAAATAAATAATCAAAGGGCAAATTCTGAACTTTAAAACTATAGTAGTTTGAAAAATAGAAATTCTAGTGTCAAAATACATAAAAAATATTCATTGAATCAGTTAGTCACCAGTATTTTTCTTCGTACTCTCGGGTCACCCGTTTTGGTGATCCAAAACAGAAACGCACCACAAATCAGAATGTATGACTATATTGCAACTCGAGCATGTGTGGAGTGAATTAACTTACACTAGCTTTTGCCATTTTGATTTTATACTCAACTTGCTCTTTGTTGATAATAAGCGAACAAAAAATGTTAGTTCTACTTCTTAAGAAGATGTTATTTATAATATTGTGTTTCCTCTTCATTTGTGACGTTATCAACTTAAAAGAGGATTTGAAATTTTAGTTTCTAGTTTTTAGGAAGAGTATTCATTAATATTCAAGAGGATTTGAAATTTTAGTTTCTAGTTTTTAGGAAGAGTATTCATTAATATTCAATTTTGTAGGAGGATCTTGCTAAAGTGGACAGGGAAAGGACACCATGGCTGATAGTGTTATTGCATGCACCATGGTACAATAGCAATTGGGCTCATCAAGGTGAAGGGGATAGGATGAAAGCTTCCATGGAGCCGATGCTTTATGCTGCTGGTGTAGATATTCTGTTTGCAGGCCATGTTCATGCTTATGAACGCTCGGTAATATTCAAGTCTTTGCATTTTGCTTCACCTCTTTCTTTAAACTCCAATTCATTTATCATATGATTTTTGTTGCAGGAACGTGTCTACAATGACAGAATAGATCCTTGTGGTGCTGTTCACGTAACCATTGGCGATGGAGGTAACAGAGAAGGATTGGCTCAATGGTAATGTAGCTATTCCTTTAAGAGATGTCCTGTGAGTTTAAGATGTTATCTCAACTCATTACGTTTGGCATTTCTGAACTCTTCTCCATTTTAATTGAAATATAGGTATCGTTATCCAAAGCCACAGTGGTCAGTCTTCCGGGAAGCAAGCTTTGGTCACGGAGAGCTCAAGATTGTAAATGCAACACATGCATTTTGGAGTTGGCACAGGAATGACGATGAGGAACCCATAAAATCAGACCAGGTTTGGATCAACTCATTAGCCAGTACTGGATGCATTGGCGGTACAAGGCACGAGTTCAGGAAGATTTTGGCAGTGCCCTAGAACACGAGAACTTCAAATATCATCAGAGTTATCTTCTAAGTTTCTATCTATTGTAAATATTCAGTGAAGGGGAAGAAAAAAAGGGAATGCAGTGTATTGGGCTCTCACATCACATCATTTGGATGATGAGCTTAGGTTTATATTTGTATTGATATGCAATGGCATGCTTCATGAATCTAATGCTGGTGATAGTAATGACCTTTATAAAGGTCAGGAACAACATGAGCAATGCATACTACATGGTGAAATGTTAGTTATCAAACAATATCTGTAAGGGGTCATCTTTCTTATATTTGATAAACTTGCCATAGCTAGATTGTGGCTGATTAAGTGATGCACAGATTTTTTTTGAACCAGAGATTATTCAATCCACAATGCATAATATCATACAATGTAAACTTAACCAGCAGCTCTCTTCAGTATGTGATACCTGCAGCTGCTGTTTAAGCACACTGTAGGTTTGACATCACTCAAGTTTCAAATTTATGGCTTCCATTTGCAGAGTACTCTTCTAAATCTAATCATGCTATGCTCATTGATGTCCCTTAATGATTCCTATTGGGATGTTGGCTTCAACGTTGATCATATTCAAGAACACACAAAAGCTTCAGGCTTTTGACTCTTTTTAAGTAAAACTTGGCAAAGTTGCATCCTGCACTCAAGCTGAAGGTTATCAAAGCAATTGGTTCAATTGCCAAGCACAGATCAAATTTGCAGCCTCATGGATGCATTAACCAAAGGCCATGTAAAATGGTTTTATTGAACCCCAGAAATACCAAAATAAAGATGTGAGACTTTGCTGAAAAATAAATTGATGAACCGATAATTTAACTATTTGCACAATGAACTGGCAACGCGCAGCAGGAACAAATATTTGCATTGTATAAGCATTTGCACAGTAGCAATATCAGATGGTTCCATTGCAAGTAAGAACTGAAGTTTGCTTGGGTAAGATTTCTCTTGTCAAGTAGTGACCATTTGAAACCCCAAACAACAGCAGCTAACATGTAATTTTTGCCAATAGAACCCAAAGCACTTCAAATTATTTGGACACTGCTACACAAAGTTAATGTTGATTCACTAGTCAATCATTAACATGACAAAAATTTCCTGCGTTTCAGATATTACATAGATAAACTAGTTAGTTTTCAGTTTGCATTTAATATTGATACAAAATTACAACACCCCAAAATTATATAGCCCACCCCAGTTGCAAACAAAAAGAGGGTATTACAACGATTGGCTGTGGATTAGTTCAACATGTACAGGACAGTACCAGTTAATGGAAACTAGGCATACTGGTCGTTAGCATCATCTCCAGCACAGTTGGACAAAAACTAATTCGGAAAAAGCATGTATGGTGTAACGTTCAGCTGTCATGAATGATCATCTGAAGTTAAAAGCATGAGGTCATGAATGCCGCTCTTAACCTCCGCACAATATTGTCCTTTGCAGTGCAAAGACGAGCATTCCTACATGAATATACCACAAAGACCAACAATCATCTTCAGGTAGAGAAATGTTACAATATTTTCATGTGCGAAATACAGTGGAACTAGTCCAAAGATGAGTAACAAGTCAATAAAACCTCACCTCCTTTGCAGTGCAAAGACGAGCATTCCTACATGAATATACCACAAAGTGTTGGAATTGAAGAATATGAAAGGCGAATCTTCGAGATGAATTATGGCGAGATCCGTTGATCGAATCAACTGGATGATGGTTGGAGTGTGTTCTCCTTCCATTGGTGATGAACGTGGTATATTCACATGTTCAATTCCGACTTCGAATGAATGAGATATTCAAGCCCAAAGATTGCCTAATTCAAAGCCAAATGGGACTAAAGGTTGCTACAAGCATTTAGTCCCACATTGGCCGTGGGATGGAAGCTTGTGTAGTATAAATAGAGAAAATTGAGAACAAAGGGTGTGCCCTTTGGGTACTTGGAGTTTTCGCGCGCGAAAAGGAGGGAACTATGCACGTACATACGTGCGCGCACGCGCGCCGCCGCTGGCGGCGGCCGGCACCGGTGCCGGGGCCCGGGTCTGGGTTTACTGGACTCGGGTTCAGATCTGAGTCTGAGTCTGAGTTCCCTACCTGGCCTGGTTCTTTTTGAACCAAGGTCCCGCTCCTGTTGCAAACCTGTTGGATTGCCAACAGTTGCGCACCTGTTAGACTGCCAAAGGTTACGCACATGTTGAACAACCAAAGGTTGCAAAACAGTCCGCTCCGCGTCAACGGTTGCGACTGTTGGACTGCCAACAGACACGGCTGGACCAAAGGTTGCAGCTTTTGGTTTGGGTTCAAACCTGTTGGCCTACTCCTGGAAAACTATATAAAGCCCTCCTGGTTCTCAATTAAAAACACACCAACAGAGAATTAACTCTCTATCTCTCTCTCTCTCTCTCTCTCTATTTAAAGTTCTGAACTGTTCTTCCAACGTTCTGAACTGCGCTTCCAGCCTGAAGTGGGAATCCGCGATTTTCAGCGTAAAGTGGGAATCCGAAGCGACTTCCTAAAGGAGATTCTGCCAAATTCTTCAACCTTCCTACATCCTTAACAGTGGGTGTTCCTCCAAAAGAGTAAGACAAATATTCATTTGAAATTTGTCATTATACCGCTGCTTTGCTAATCCTGTGTAGGTACTGGTTGACTACGGTTCGACCGTACGGTGATTTGGTAGTGCTATCCAAATACCGTGAAGAAGTGTTGTATCTTGGGAGACCAGCGTCCATTATCACGTTAGTACCGGTGCGGGGGACGTAATTGTCTTAAGGAGATTCGCTCTAAGCGTACCTCACTTCAAATACTGTATAAGTGGATTAAGTCCTTTATACAGGGGATATACTTTACAGTATATCGAGATTGACTTAGATTCAGTCTAAGTGATACTGTATAAGTGGAATAAGTCCTTTATACAGGGGATATACTTTACAGTATATCGAGACTGACTTGGATTCAGTCTAATTGGTGCTTAAACCAAGGAAATTGAAAGGTGGTTCTTAAATTAAGGAACGTTCTATTGAACGGAAAACCTCCCACCTGATATTTGCCGACCTGGCCAATTAGATTGTTGATATCTCAGTGATCTTGATTAGTTGTCAGATTGATTCTTGTTAAGCAGGATTCCCAACAATCTTAAGACAATTATCGTTTCTTACTTCTGTTCTGCTTGAACTTGCAGAAGATGTCTGAGACAAATCAAGATAGTTCAAGCAAGGCACCAAACATGCTACAAGCATTGATGCCTACTCCACTTCCTAACCCGAAGCCGGAGAAGTCAGGAAAATTTGATGGCACAGAATTCAAGAGGTGGCAACAGAAGATGCTCTTCTACTTGACCACTCTTCATCTGGCCAGATTCCTGGAGGAAAATCCACCAGAGCCTGCAACTGATGCATGGACTCAATGTGACTTCCTTTGCCGAAATTATGTTTTAAATGGACTGGATGACTCTATTTACAATGTCTACAGTCCTATCACAACGGCAAAGAAGTTATGGATCAGTCTTGACAAGAAGTACAAGACTGAGGATGCTGGTACCAAGAAGTTCGTCGTTGGACGATTTCTGGAGTACAAAATGGTGGACAGCAAGACTGTAATCAGTCAGGTGCAAGAGTTCCAACTTATCTTGCACGAGATAGAAGCCGAAGGTATGATCCTACCTGAAACTTTTCAGGTTGCTACTATCGTGGAGAAACTCCCACCTGCGTGGAGAGATTTCAAGAACTACCTTAAGCACAAGCGAAATGAGCTAAAGTTGGAGGATCTCATTGTGAGGCTTCGTATCGAGGAAGACAACTGCAAGTCCGAGAAAAGGACCAGCAAGAACTCCTACGAAGCAAAAGCTAATGTGATCGAGGACTCAAAGGGGAAAGCGTCTACTTCCAAAGGCTTGAAGCGGAAGAATACATCCCAGGGGTACAAAGGCAAGGCCCAAGACGGCAAAAGCATGCGCTTCAAAGGAACCTGCTATGTCTGCAATAAAGAAGGACATAAAGCTAATGAATGTCGCAGCCGTCTTAAGGGGAACAAGAAGAGCCACCCACAGGCAAACATGACCAACCATGAATCACCAAGTCTTTCAGCTGTGGTGTCAGAA
Source organism: Agave tequilana (assembly GCA_038442645.1). Lineage (NCBI taxonomy): Eukaryota > Viridiplantae > Streptophyta > Magnoliopsida > Asparagales > Asparagaceae > Agave > Agave tequilana. The sequence goes on along the minus strand of JAVJIF010003370.1, from coordinate 220,709 downwards.
GTGAATCTGACAACCAATAACAAAGATTGGTGGGTGGACACGGGAGCTACTCGGCACATCTGCTCGGAGAAATTGTTATTCTCAGAATATCAAATACTAGAGCAAGATGAGCAACTATTCATGGGGAATTCAGCCGTCTCAAAGGTTGAAGGAAAGGGCAAGGTCATCCTGAAGTGGACATCGGGGAAAGAGCTTACTCTTAACGATGTGCTTCATGTTCCAGACATCCGCAAGAATTTGATCTCCGGATCAATACTTAGTAAGAAAGGATTTAAAATGGTTTTTGAATCCGATAAATTTGTACTTACTAAGGGAGGGATGTATGTGGGAAATGGTTATCTTGTTGATGGACTTTTTAAAGCCAATGTTGCAGTGGTAGATAAAAAGTCTATGTATTTGTACCCGAAGCTTATAAATAAAGAAAATTCTTCTGTTTATTTGCTTGAGTCTCCTAATTTGTGGCATGCTAGATTAGGGCATGTAAATTACAAGTCTTTGAAGAACTTGTCTAATCTAGGATATATTCCTAAACTCAACTTGGAAGAAATTCGCAAGTGTGAGATTTGTGTTGAGGCCAAGTTGGCTAAAAATTCATTTCACTCAATAGATTGAAATACAGAACCTTTAGGGTTAATTCATAGCGATCTATGTGACTTGAAGTTTATGCCAACTAGAGGCGGTAAAAAGTATTTTATTACTTTTATTGATGACTGTACAAGATACTGTTATGTGTATCTTTTAAACAGTAAGGATGAGGCAATAAATATGTTTATAACATATAAGGCCGAAGTTGAGAATCAACTCAACAAGAAAATCAAGATTCTAAAATCCGATAGAGGCGGAGAATATGAATCAAATGATTTTAGTGAGTTATGTGCTAGTTTTGGTATAATACATCAAACTACAGCACCATACACTCCTCAGCAGAATGGAATTGCTGAACGGAAGAACAGAACTTTGAAGGAGATGGTTAATTCCATGCTCGTAAGTTCTGGAGCTCCGCAGAACTTGTGGGGGGAAGCTCTATTAACTGCAAATCATATTCTAAATAGAGTACCCCACAAGAAACTTGGTCTTATACCATTTGAGTTATGGCATGGAAGGATACCTTCCTACCATTATCTTAAAATGTGGGGGTGCCTTGCAAAGGTGCTGGCACCATTACCTAAAAAGACTAAGTTTGGGAGCAAAAACTATGGACTGCATATTCATAGGCTATACCTTGAATAGTAGTGCCTACAGATTTCTGGTTCATAAATCAGAAATACCTGATATTCATGTAAACATGATTATCGAATCTCGAGATGCTGTGTTCTTTGAAGACATCTTTCCGTACAAACGGGAAGCAGATAAGACTTCTGGGAAAAGAACACACGAGATGACGTTCAGGGACGAAAGCCCCGAGGAACCAATTGTAAATGCGGAAATTGAACCAAGAAGAAGTCAGAGATCTAGAATCTCAAAATCTTTTGGTCCAGATTTCATAGCATACGCTATTGAGAGCGAGCCTCAAACATTTAAAGAGGCTATGTCAACCCCAGAAACACAAATGTGGAAAGAAGCTATAAATAGCGAAATAGAATCCATACTAAGTAATCATACTTGGGAATTGATAAACTTGCCTCCTGGCAGTAAACCAATTGGGTGTAAGTGGATTTTCAAACGAAAATTAAAACCCGATGGATCTATCGATAAGTACAAGGCTAGATTAGTAGCCAAGGGTTATCGGCAAAAAGAAGGACTTGACTACTTCGATACTTATTCACCAGTAACAAGAATAACGTCCATTCGGATGTTGATTGCGATTGCAGTATTGCACAACTTAGATATCCATCAAATGGATGTCAAGACTGCATTCTTAAATGGTGAATTAAGTGAAGAGATATATATGGAGCAACCTGAAGGATTTAAAGTCAAGGGCCAAGAACACAAGGTGTGTAAATTGGTAAAATCCTTATACGGTTTAAAACAGGCTCCAAAACAATGGCATGAGAAATTTGATAGTGTCATGATCAAAGATGGATTCACTATCAATGAATGCGATAAGTGTGTTTACACGAAAACAGTTGGAGATGCATGTATCATTGTTTGTCTTTATGTAGACGACATGTTGATATTTGGGACTAATATTGAGATTATTAAGTCCACTAAAAGAATGTTATCCAACAGTTTTGATATGAAGGATCTAGGGGTTGCTGATGTAATTTTAGGAATTAAAATTACTAGAACACCAGATGGAATCAGTCTATCTCAATCTCACTACGTGGAAAAGATGATAGAAAGATTTAAGGATCATGGGATAAAAGAGAATACAAATCCTTTTCTCCCACACGTCCACCTTCATAAGAATACATGAACTGGAATACGCCAGTTGGAGTATTCTCAGATTATCGGAAGTCTAATGTATTTAATGAATTGCACTAGACCCGATATTGCTTACGATGTAAGCAAGTTAAGTAGATACACTAGCAATCCTAGTGATCTACACTGGACCGCTCCACTACGAGTATTGGGTTACGTATCACATACCAAGGAATATGCCTTGAGATATAGACAGTATCCTCCTGTACTGGAAGGATACAGTGATGCTAATTGGATTGCAGATTCTGAGGAATCAAAATCAACTAGCGGATACGTATTTACTCTAGCAGGAGCAGCGGTATCATGGAAATCTTCTAAGCAAACATGTATTGCCCGTTCCACTATGGAATCGGAATTCATAGCCTTAGATAAGGCTGAAGAAGAAGCAGAATGGCTTCGACAATTCTTAGAAGATATACCATTGTGGCAAAAGCCAGTGCCCGCTATATGTATACACTGCGATAATCAAGCAGCTATATCTAGGGCACAAAATGTTATATACAACGGTAAGTCTAGACATATTCGTCGTAGACATAATACCGTGAAGCAGTTGCTCTCAAATAGAATTATCTCTATTGACTTTGTATCGTCAAAGGATAATTTAGCGGATCCGCTTACTAAAGATTTAAGTGGAGAGCGTATAAACTGCGCATCGAGGGGAATGGGTCTAAAAGCCTAACCTTACCGAGTCAGCTTAATGGAAACCTCACTTAGCGACTGGAGATCCCACGGACTAAGTTCAAGAGGAAAAACTAGTTATGATTGACTCAGCAAGTAAGCACTTGGGAGCTTGACTCCAATCCATTCCTAAGGTGCACATAAGTGCTTTTCTACAAGTGGATTAAGGATAAGCTTAACGCTTTTAATGATAACTATATCTTGTTACTAAACAAGTGGAGTAGAGTAGACTACTCTTAATAGGTCCATCACCTATGTGAGTATAGAGTTGGGTCGGCTCTTTGGGAATCTCTATGGAGGCTGTTATTCCCTAAAGATACTCTCTGAAACCAAGAATGTTCAGGGCCAAAACGGACACAACCGAGAACCAAAGTTGATTTGGAAAGTTACTGTGTGAAGCTTGTTGACTTGGCTTACACTAACGGCTAACAGTTCAAGACCTAGTTCACTGATTAGCCAGTAAGTCCGATAAAGCTTTCGCTATGGAAGGTTCAAGACCTAGTTCACCTATCCTTATGCAGTTTCTTTTCTCAAGTACCTTTCACAATAGAGTCAGTCTCTTTGTGTGTCATTCCTTGAATCTCCATTCATTGTGGGGGGTTGTTGGAATTGAAGAATATGAAAGGCGAATCTTCGAGATGAATTATGGCGAGATCCGTTGATCGAATCAACTGGATGATGGTTGGAGTGTGTTCTCCTTCCATTGGTGATGAACGTGGTATATTCACATGTTCAATTCCGACTTCGAATGAATGAGATATTCAAGCCCAAAGATTGCCTAATTCAAAGCCAAATGGGACTAAAGGTTGCTACAAGCATTTAGTCCCACATTGGCCGTGGGATGGAAGCTTGTGTAGTATAAATAGAGAAAATTGAGAACAGAGGGTGTGACCTTTGGGTACTTGGAGTTTTCGAGCGCGAAAAGGAGGGAACTATGCACGTACATACGTGCGCGCACGCGCGCCGCCGCTGGCGGCGGCGGCCGGCGGGCGCCGGCGTCGGTGCCGGGCCGGGCACGGGCCCGGGTCTGGGTCTACTGGACTCGGGTTCAGATCTGAGTCTGAGTTCCCTACCTGGCCTGGTTCTTTTTGAACCAAGGTCCCGCTCCTGTTGCAAACCTGTTGGATTGCCAACAGTTGCGCACCTGTTGGACTGCCAAAGGTTACGCACATGTTGAACAACCAAAGGTTGCAAAACAGTCCGCTCCGCGTCAACGGTTGCGACTGTTGGACTGCCAACAGACACGGCTGGACCAAAGGTTGCAGCTTTTGGTTTGGGTTCAAACCTGTTGGCCTACTCCTGGAAAACTATATAAAGCCCTCCTGGTTCTCAATTAAAAACACACCAACAGAGAATTAACTCTCTATCTCTCTCTCTATATTTAAAGTTCTGAACTGTTCTTCCAACGTTCTGAACTGCGCTTCCAGCCTGAAGTGGGAATCCGCGATTTCCAGCGTAAAGTGGGAATCCGAAGCGACTTCCTAAAAGAGATTCTGCCAAATTCTTCAACCTTCCTACATCCTTAACAGTGGGTGTTCCTCCAAAAGAGTAAGACAAATATTCTTTTGAAATTTGTCATTATACCGCTGCTTTGCTAATCCTGTGTAGGTACTGGTTGACTACGGTTCGACCGTACGGTGATTTGGTAGTGCTATCCAAATACCGTGAAGAAGTGTTGTATCTTGGGAGACCAGCGTCCATTATCCCGTTAGCACCGGTGCGGGGGACGTAATTGTCTTAAGGAGATTCGCTCTAAGCGTACCTCACTTCAAATACTGTATAAGTGGATTAAGTCCTTTATACAGGGGATATACTTTACAGTATATCGAGATTGACTTAGATTCAGTCTAAGTGATACTGTATAAGTGGATTAAGTCCTTTATACAAGGGATATACTTTACAGTATATCGAGACTGATTTGGATTCAGTCTAATTGGTGCTTAAACCAAGGAAGGAAATTGAAAGGTGGTTCTTAAATTAAGGAACGTTCTATTGAACGGAAAACCTCCCACCTGATATTTGCCGACCTGGCCAATTAGATTGTTGATATCTCAGTGATCTTGATTAGTTGTCAGATTGATTCTTGTTAAGCAGGATTCCCAACACAAAGACCAACAATCATCTTCAGGTAGAGAAATGTTACAATATTTTCATGTGCGAAATACAGTGGAACTAGTCAAAAGATGAGTAACAAGTCAATAAAACCTCACCTCCTTTGCAGTTCGGACTCCCTTTCAAGATCATGCACAAGGCTACTCAGTCTTCAGACATGAACATGTAATCTACGAATCGCTATAAGGCCATCGCGTGTTGCACAGAGTCTCTTCAGAAGCTCATATGTGACAAAAAATACTTCACTTTTGCTCTTAAAGAAATTGCATAGAAGTATGCAGTCACTTAGATGGTAACTGGATTGAGATTATCACCATGTATAAACTTAAATGTTTGATAAGTTGCATTATCAAAATCCATAAGTCCATGGTTTGAAGATTCTGAAATATATAGGCCCGTAACATATTGGAATTGGTTGAACCCGATTTGATATCCAGGGGTATCGCGTGGGAATCGCCAGTATAGATTGAATATTGGTGCATATTCAATCAGTAGCCAATATCCAATTTGTATAGTGGCAAACGACTCTTTTTGCAGGGAAAAAAAGGTTAATTTGCCTTAGTTAGCTCATTTTGCTCTCCAAAAGTAAAAAAGAGAAACACTGTAGATAATTGATTCCTTTTTCTCCCACCATGACTACGGCTCCGACAAACACCATGCAAGCTCTTCAAATCGCGCTTTCGGTGCCCATATTCACTAGTAAGTAGTGAATTTGAGGAATAACCTAAAAAGACATAAGAATCACCACGGAGCATAGTGTTTCATCTACTTGGTACCGCAACAATACCAGAAAAGTTTAAAGAATTACCAGTTACAATGGGGACATTCCTGAAAATTGTGTGCATCCTCACAGAACCTCTGGAATTTAAAAAGCATCCAGAAGATTGTTAAGCCTTCCACCCCTACCATCCAAATTTTTAACTCAAAAGCAACAGAAATGTGCTCATGGCATAGTCTTTACCCCAAACTTTTCATCCTTACACCGCCTCTGATCCCCAATCATTGACTCGAACACACCCAAGAGTTCATCCAACCCCTCCATGTCATTCCCCAATCCTTTCAATGCACAGATAATGCTCTCTATGGTAGATAAGCATCCGGCCTTAGGTTGATGCCGCACTTCACGATACAGGCTCTCCTTCCCCGGATCCAACTTTAGGTGCGACAAAAGTTTCAACCATGGATTCTCACGGTACATTCTCTGCGCCTTTGCCAAGTACCATCCAAAACAACCAAATGCTTCACTTGGAAATCAACTTCATCCAAACCAACTACCAATTTCCCACTGGGAAAGAGGAGGGCTGCCCCTGGAGGCATCACAATACTAAACTCCTCAAATTCTCGGAGTTCTTCACTGCCGCGCAGTTGCTTCCTCTGTGACTTCCTTACCGTGAATCCATTGGAAGTGAAAGCTCGGCCGACTGGGGTGTCCAAAACCCAATGGAGATCGAGCTTTGTAGTGCGCTCTATCGTGACTTGGAGATCAGTAGCCGAGCAGATGACTTGGTATTTGTCAAAAGTTGGTTCTACGCCATTTTCGGTGTGATCAAAATCCTTACTTTATGCTTGAATTTTGACAGAATTCGCTTTCTTCAAACGATTTTGATGGTTCTTCAAATGGTTAAGACGATTCCTATTAGCACGTCTACCATTAACAGCTCCGTCATCATTTCTCCTGTCCAAATCATCAAAACCAGCCCGATGGGCGCGCTCAAAAGCCAATTTTTCCTGATCTAAATCACAACGGGTCTCCGAAAAATTCGATCTTTGTACCGAACTGATGCAATTCAGACCCGTTATCTCTGAGAATTCAATTAGTTAACGGGTCGGGTCCGGCTTAGCCTTGAGACTCGGGTTTCGGGTCCGGCTGGGCCTTGTGACTCGACCCGTTAACAGATGACCCGGCCTATTCGTGGAAAGCGGGAATAAATAGCGGTTGCCTTCATCTTTGGGGATCTATGATGTAAACAGCCCTAATTTGGGAACGAGCTTGAACTGAGCTCGGCTACTGAGATCAATAAACCCATTTTTCTTCTTCTTCTTCGTCTTCTTCAATTTTCCTTTGGCGTTGCCTGTTCTCCCTGTTCTTTCTAACCTTCTGCAGGTCGAGATGCCGCCGAGGAACCGCCATCGCTATCAGTCAGTCATCGCCGACGCCCTGGAAGACGGCGAAGGGGTATCATTGGTATCAGAGCCCCAGGTTCTGGAGTTCCCTGAGGATCATGGAGACGACGACGACGACTTCACTCCAAAAGTTGAGCCACGAAGGTCAGTATCTTTTGATGCAGGTTGGGATTCCAAGAAGGATCCAGATCAAGGGAACACTCTTGGAGCAGGTCCGTCTTCTCAAAAGGAAGATCAGATTGACTTCCGATTCAGAGCTCTTGATGAAAGAACTGCACTAAGAAATCGGATATTGGAGGAAAAGGTTGGTGATAATATGAGAGCTATTGATGATCGGTTCCGTTCTCTGGAAGGGAAGATAGATCGTGGTTATGAAGAACTAAGTGATCTGATCTCAAGATTGTGCCAAGAACCACGGTTTGTAAATAGGGAAGCCGATGGATCTGGAAGAGATGAAAATCCTCTCATTGGAAGGTCCAAGGGAAGTCCTAAAGGGGAGGTACACGCTACTCCTTCCAAAGTGAGGCAGGCAACCATGGGAGGAGGAAGATCAGAGCAAATCTTGAGAAGAAATCAGAAATCCTTCAACATCCCTGGTAAGCTACCGATGCCAAAACACCCTAAGGTGGAAATTCCCATATTCAGGGGAGATGGAGACATCTTAAATTGGTTGTATCAGCTAGAACATGTATTTGCTATACATCATACCCCAGTAGAGGATCGGGTTGAGTTCTGTGTCTTTTTCCTTCAAGGAGAGGCTCTGTTGTGGTGGATGTGGCTAGAAAAACAGAAGGGAGGATCAGTTACCTGGCCAGAGTTTTATGATGAGATGATTTTGCAGTATGGTCCTGATGATCTGGATGATCCACTGGCTGCCTTGGCTAATTTGAAGCAGACTGGTACTGTACAGGAGTACTATAAATCTTTCATAAGGCTGGCTCACTTGATTGATGAATCTGAGAAAAATTTAATTAGTTTGTTCTTGTCTGGTCTGAGGGAAGATCTAAGAGGGAAGGTCAAGTTGGATAAGCCCTTGACCATGGTTTCTGCTTATAGAAGTGCAATAGCCAGAGAGTCCATTACAGCAGCAGAGAAAAAATTAAATAGAATATCTACTTACAGGGGAACTGTCAGCACACCAGGGTTAAGTCCAAAAAATTCTATGATTCCAGCTACTAGCAGAGAGGGTGGTCCTGCAACCATTGCTCCAGTCAGAAGGTTATCCCCATCTCAGGTAGAGGAGTACAGGAGGAAAGGTCTATGTTTCAAGTGTGATGAACCTTATACTCCTGGACATAAATGCAAGGGAAAGAGCTTGATGCTAATTGAGTGTGAAGAGGCTGAGAGTGAGCAGGAAGAGGAGATCTTATTAAGACCTAAGGAAGGATTTGGGGAAAATTTACATGAGCTTTCTCTCAATGCTATGGAAGGAAGTATATCACCCAGGACTATTAGGCTCTTTGGACAGATAAATAGGAAACCTGTTATGGTGCTATTGGATACTGGTTCCACCCATAATTTCATTGATCCAAAAGTAGTGCAGAGAACTGGACTGGTAACAACCCCTGAAGTGGCTTTTAAGGTTACCATAGCTGGGGATGATAAATTACAAAGTGAAGGGCTATGTAAGTCTGTGTGTTTTAAGTGTCAAGGACTGGAAATTGTTACTGATTTCCATGTCCTGCCAATAGGGGGTTGCCAAATGGTCTTAGGAATTGATTGGTTACAGACTCTGGATGAGATGACTGTAAATTTTAAAGAAAGAAAGGTAAAGATTATTAAGGATAGCCATTCTTGGGAGTTACAGGGGGTATCATCTAATGAAATGGAGTTAGTATCAGCTAAGGCTATGGAAAAAACATTGTACCAGTCAGCCAAAGGATGGGTTTTGTATATTTGTGAACAAACAGGAATCCAGTTTGATCCAAAGATTAACCTACAGTTGCAATCCTTGTGTAGAGAGTATGATATAGTTTTTAAAGAAGTCATGGGACTTCCTCCCAAGAGAAGTCATGATCATCAAATATTATTAGTCCCTGGTACTGAGCCTATTAATTTGAGACCCTACAGGCATCCTTGGGAGCAAAAGAATGTTATAGAGAAGATGGTTGAGGAAATGTTGGGAACTGGAATTATTAGAAATAGCAGGAGTCCTTATGCTTCTCCAGTTGTGTTGGTCAAGAAAACTGATGGTACTTGGAGGTTATGTGTGGACTACAGGGCATTAAATCAAAAAACAGTCAAAGATAAATATCCCATACCATTAATTGATGAATTACTGGATGAGTTATATGGGGCACAAATCTTTTCAAAACTGGATTTGAGAAGTGGATATCACCAAATCAGAATGAGGGAAGTAGACATACCTAAAACAGCCTTCAAAACTCACACAGGCCATTATGAGTATTTAGTTATGCCTTTTGGGTTGACTAATGCTCCTGCTACCTTCCAGGCTTTGATGAATGAACTTTTTAAACCATATTTGAGGAAGTTTGTGCTCATCTTCTTTGATGATATACTTGTTTATAGCAAGAACATACAGGATCACCTGAACCATGTAAGGTTGGTGTTAGACATTTTAAAAGAAAATCAGCTTTTTGCTAAGAAGAGTAAGTGTCAATTTGGGGTAACAGAAGTAGCTTATCTGGGGCATGTTGTGTCAGCTCAGGGGGTGGCTGTTGATCAAAGTAAGATACAGGCAGTGGTAGACTGGCCAGTTCCCCGAACCTTGAAAGCATTGAGAGGCTTCCTGGGTCTGACTGGATATTACAGGAAGTTTATCAAAGGGTATAGTACCCTTGCTGCTCCTCTGACTGTTCTCACCAAGAAAAATGCCTTTCACTGGGATGACAAAGCTCAGGAGGCCTTTGAAAAGTTAAAAACAGCTCTCATAAGTCCACCAGTTCTAGCACTCCCCAATTACACTGCACCATTTGTGATTGAGTGTGATGCTTCTGCCAGCAGAATTGGTGCAGTACTGATGCAGGATAATCATCCTATAGCTTATATCAGTCAAGAACTGAAAAATTCCAGTAAGTATGCTTCAACATATGAAAGGGAAATGTTAGGATTACTGTTGGCCACCAAGAAGTGGAGACAGTATCTGTTGGGAAGGGAGTTTATAGTGAAGACTGATCATAAACCATTGAAGTATTTACTGGAACAGAGATTATATACTGAAGCTCAGCACACTTGGTTATTGAAGTTATGCAATTTCAAATATAAGGTTGAGTACAAGAAAGGGAGGGAAAATATAGCTGCTGACAGTCTTTCCAGGAGAAATGAAGTTCCTGATTCACCTACCCTGTTGGAAATCTCTGTGGTGGAATCTGATTGGGTTAAGTTACTAAAGGAAATGGTCAATACTGACACTTTTTTCTCTGAATTAAATAGCAAATGGAATGAGGGTCTGTTGGATACTGCTAAGTATCAGAAAAAAGGTGACCTATTTTATTATCAAGGTAGGATCCTCATAAATCCTTCATCTTCCCTCACTCAGCTGTTACTATCTGAGCACCATGATACTCCTATGGGAGGACATTCTGGATATGAAAAGACCTACCAAAGGCTAAAGAGGGTGGTATATTGGCAGGGCATGAAAAATAGTGTTAAAAAGTATATCAGGGAATGTGAGACTTGCCAAAGGTCTAAGTATGAGACTATCAAACCTGCAGGTTTGCTGCAATCTTTGCCTATTCCTCAAAATGTTTGGGAAGATATCTCCATGGATTTTATAGAAGGGTTGCCAAAAGTGGGGGTAAATCTGTTATCTTTGTCATTGTTGACAGGTTAACTAAATTTGCACACTTTTTGCCTCTCTCTCACCCCTATACTGCTAAATCAGTGGCTGCTGTATTCTTGGATAACATTTACAGTTTGTATGGGTTGCCCCTAAGTATAGTTTCTGACAGGGATGCTGTGTTTACCAGTGAGTTCTGGAAAGAGTTGTGGTCTTTACAGGGAACTAAGTTGCTTTTCAGTACTTCTTTCCATCCCCAAACTGATGGGCAGACAGAGGTTGTTAATAGATGTCTGAAAACTTACCTACGTTGCTTTTGTTCCCACAAACCTCATGAGTGGTGCAAGTGGCTTCCCTGGGCTCAGTATTGGTACAATACTAGTTGGCACTCAGCTATTAAGATGGCCCCTTATCAAGCTGTTTATGGTAAAGTACCTCCCACCATCTCCTCTTATATCCCAAAAACTGCTAGGCTACAAAGTGTTGAGGATGCACTGTTGGATAGGGATGCAACTCTTCAGTTGTTAAAAGATAATCTGATCCGTGCACAGGACAGAATGAAAAAATGGGCAGATTTGCATAGAACTGAGAGGTCCTTTGCAGTAGGGGATTGGGTGTTTTTGAGATTGCAGCCTTATAGGCAGATCTCTGTAGGGGAAGAAGGTCCCATAAACTTTCTCCCTTGTTCTATGGTCCATATAAGATCTTGCAAAAAATTGGTCCAGTTGCTTACAAACTGGATCTACCTGAGGAAGCTAAAATCCATCCAGTGTTCCATATTTCACAATTGAAAAGGAAACTCGGTCACAACATTCAGGTCCATAATCAGGTACCTTCTCATGTTGTGGAAGTGATCAAGGAACCTGATAGCATCTTGGACAGAAGAATGGTGAAAAGGTTTGGAAAAGCAACCTCTGAAGTGTTGATTAAATGGAAACAGTTACCATTAGAAGAAGCCACCTGGGAGAATTACTGGGAACTGATTAAGAAGTTTCCTGCCTTCGACCTTGGGACAAGATCGATTTCAAGGGGAGAGCATTGATGCAATTCAGACCCGTTATCTCTGAGAATTCAATTAGTTAACGGGTCGGGTCCGGCTTAGCCTTGAGACTCGGGTTTCGGGTCCGGCTGGGCCTTGTGACTCGACCCGTTAACAGATGACCCGGCCCATTCGTGGAAAGCGGGAATAAATAGCGGTTGCCTTCATCTTTGGAGATCTATGATGTAAACAGCCCTAATTTGGGAACGAGCTTGAACTGAGCTCGGCTACTGAGATCAATAAACCCATTTTTCTTCTTCTTCTTCGTCTTCTTCAATTTTCCTTTGGCGTTGCCTGTTCTCCCTGTTCTTTCTAACCTTCTGCAGGTTGAGATGCCGCCGAGGAACCGCCATCGCTATCAGTCAGTCATCGCCGACGCCTTGGAAGACGGCGAAGGGGTATCACGAACCTAATCGATTGGAACGAACTGGACGGATGGTGAAGTCAGTCGTGAAGTTGACGTCGGTGACGAGAACCACGGCGAGGTTCTTGAGGCCTAGTCGGGCAACCCTGGTGGAATTGAGCGGTTGGTGCTTCTCCAGACTGTGCTGGAGGATGGTGATCCCTGTGGGGTTGTCGAGCGGCGGGGTCTTGAGGCGGGAGCAGAGGCAGAGGCGAAGGGGCTTGGAACAGCGGTGGCAGAACAGCCTTTTTGACGGGGTCGGCTGCGTCCTGCTGTTGGCTGCCCATGGCTCTTTTTAGGGTTAGGGTTTTGGGAAGGGGGGAGAGAGCTTGGCGTCGATGTTAATATGTAAGTGAAGAGACACAGCCCATGTTGGGGCCTGGTTGAATTTGGAAAGCACCGGGCCATGATCAGACTGATGAAGCCTGACGCGGGGCTGGTTGGTTGCAAGGAAGTGGGCGGAAGTAAGGAAATAGGGAAGTATAATTGCTCACTTTCCTATCTATCCAAACACCGGAAAAGAAAAATAAGAAAACCTCTTTTTCATTTATCTTTTCTCTTTTACACAACCATTTCCTCACTTCCAGAGTGCTACAGTTAATTTTGTGGTCATGTAAATCACATTTGTAATAAATTGTAGCACAAAACAGTTAATTTTTTTATCATGTAAATCTCACTTGCATTCTAATTACAGTCTATTTTTTATTTTTCTTAATTAATTTTATTTTAATATTATTTTACGGTCAACTTTGTGGTCAACTTTTCCACTTCCACTTTCACATTACCATCCAAACACCGGAAAAGACAAAATATTTTTTAAACCACACTTCCCAACAACATCCAAACACCGGAAAACTTACTAACCAATTCCCAAGTTCCAAAGGGAATTATTACTACTTCCTCAATTCCTCACTTCCTCATTTCCACCCTTAACCAAACAGGTATGGTGGTAAGTAGGGGCGCCATCAGATCGGGTCGGATATGGATCTGGATCGAAATTATCTTTATTATATTCGTATCCGTACTCAACTTTCAGATATAGGTATTGACGGAGGTAAAAAAATAATACCTGTATTCATCAAAATCGGATATCGAATATGAATCGGATATTAGCGGATCGGATGCGGATACTAATCAGATATGTAAAATAGATACGATCAAGAATAAACTAAATGGATATACTTATATTACTTTTTATCTCATCTACAACAATATTAAATGTGATACATTATATAATATTATTGTGTACATATCAATACTTCCACTGTATTTATTGTCATTCGGCTTTTATAGCAATGAATTACACGATCTCCGGTGCTAAATGCAGACTCGGATCCACAATTGATATCGAAATACTCAAAATATCTCGTGCTACTCTTGCAAGAACGGATACTTTTTATTATTACTTTTCACCAACTCAAAATATTAAAATGTATTGCCTCTTGTTCCATTGAAGAATAGTCTCTTCCATACGGATATCATTGTCGAGCATTTAACCTTTGAATATCGGATCGGATACGAATAGGATATTGCTTTTATCATACCCGTATCCTCAACCTAACTTTCAGATACGGATATTAACGGATGTGAAAAAACGACATCTGTATCTGAGTTGGGGGCGGATTCGGATTCGGATATCCGCGAATAATCCGCATGGTGGCACCCCTAGCGATAAAGGTCCGAGTCAAGAGGGACTGCAATGGGTTGGACTCTATGAGCTTCAAGTGTGGACCCATTACCGAAACTAGAAAATTTGTTACATTTTGATTCAATTCTTAAATTACCGGAATTCAATATTTCTCTCTAAATATTCAATTTTTCCAGTCGAGATTTACTTGTTTAAATGCATCGTTTTTCTTTTATTTTTTTGCAATATCAAACATGTACAACATGCAAGATATTTTCTAATTCAATTCTTATTCTATTTTCTATCATATATCAGGACACACGTACAACTTATGTTAGTAATTGTATTAGGTATGTCTAATGAGTGCACTAAGTCATAAAGATCGATGGAACGAGTATTAGTCTCTTATCAGAATTAGAGACATTATGAGAAAACCACTAATCAAAAGGTTATATGTAGAGAGAAAGTCTCTCTCTACAATCACGCATTGATTTGTACCTACAAGAAGCTAGATTAAACAGAGAGATGACTCTCCATCTCGTTTTCTGCAGTGATGATCAAGATCCGGTACAGTTCATCATCATTCGAAGATGTATGCTATCTAAAGCCCAATCTCAAGATTTATTATACATGATATTGAAATCTACGCATAGAAGCAATTTATCTTGTTTATTCATATTATTCTAACAAGTGATATCAGAACATTGCTATGCTATCTATATTTAGATATCAAATAGTGTATGAAACCTAAATCTCTCGTCGTTGTTTTCATTTTTTGGTTTTTTGTTTTATTGAGTACAATTTTAAATCTTTTGGATCTCGCAAAGTCAAAATTTTGTTAAGAGTTGGGAACTAAGGGAGGTATTTTGAGAGCAGCACCAAGAATCCATAGTTAGTTTTAAGGAGCAAGGTTATTGGATATTTACTGCTTAGTTAGCTTTAAGGAGTAAGATTATTGGATGTTTACTGCTTGTCAAGCGCAGATTTGAAATCTTAAACAAAAATTTTCTAAAGAAAGAGTGAAACCGATCGACTTCATCAATTAAGTTTTAGAAATTAGGAGTCTTGGTTTCTTATTTATTTAAATTTGAAAGAGGAAAAGAAGTTTTCATTAACTGTGAAGTATTAGTTCTCACTAGTTAGAACTCAAACTAATTTAGTGGATCTTTAGATCTCTATAGTTTCTTTACGGAAAAGGGTTGGTGGACATTATGGTTCTCGATAAAGTTTTACATTTGAATGATCTTGCTGGATGTCTGATTTGAGAGACTAAACTACATAGTGTTGGGTTAAAATAAATTTACGCTAGATGGAATTATCAATCAGATCTTTTTGATTGCCCAAAAAAAATGCAAAAGAATAATTTGAATGTTTATAGTTTGTTCATGAAAGCTTCAATGTTATGTGTTTCAGTCCTTTCGTTATTCTTGTAACCCCATTAACAATTAAAATCAGCATATTTGGCAGAAAATGTTGTGATAATCATAACTGGATTGCAGAACCAATGGGTTTCTTTATCTGGCTATCATGTTTTGTGTTTAAAAACAAATTTGGTTGCTGCCAATATTTTCAGAGAGAGAATCTTATGGTGTGATTCTTTTTCCTTTAGATTTTTGGATCGAAGAGAACAATTTATTTTTCTCTCTTTTATACTGCAGTTGTGGTTTACAGTTTGCACTAGTCATTGCCCCGCAGGACTCAGTAGAAATTAATTCCTCCATCATGAGGACGAGCAGTGATTTCTCTTAGCAGTTTAACATTTTCTTTCATATCTGGCAATTTATTTATTCCTTAGCGATTTTATCTGGTGAGGTCGATAAAGATTTTTTTTTTTTTGTTTGAAGTGGATGCTTGTTCTTTCTATTGACAGTGGGCAGTAGAATTTGGGAAATTTATTTTGAGTTTTGATTTATTTCACTAATTATTTCAGTCAGATTTTGTGATTTTATGCATCAGGAAAAAAACTCGCATCTTATTCAGCATTTTGATAGTCTATATTTGTAAGATGATATGTTTGAAATTTTAATAGTTTAATTGGACAATACACTCTCTTTTATGGTTATTTTCAAAGATATGTAGAATATTGCTTGTCCTATTAAATTCTGAGCTTCTTGGTCCTACAAATTAGATTGATCTTCAATTCATAGGAATTGATTTGAAGACCGCCTGATGCCTAATGACTGCTCTAAAAATAAAAAGAATCTATCTTATATTAGGGTTTAAGATTTAATTGGGATTTAGGATTGTGATGGTTTCTATTAGTATCCTATCAATTTTTTGATACCTGCTCAAATTGTGCATGTGAATTATATTTCATGTGTTCAATTAAAGTTTATAATTTTCACTAAAAATTTATTATTGAAAACAAATATTATCACATTTCATAAAGTACAATATCTCTAATGGGATTTATCTAAGATAAGATTAACGATCGTCTGAGAAAAACAAACATGACTAGGTAGATATGCCAAAGGTAAACTATTCAGTAACATATTTTATTTTACTCTTATTTTAGGATCTCCTAGTTGTGACCCATTAAGAGTGACAGTGGTGCTAGATTACTTAAAGTTTTATGTATTATCTAAATGTGACTATAGAATTTTTAAGTAACCTATTAAGAAAAGATAAACTACACATTTTGGGAAATTAGGATAACCCTATTAAAAGATAGGAAGTGTTTGTAATTGAATCGAATATGGTCAGTCTATTCTTGAGCATGATTTTATCATCCACTTGGTGCAATCATAATTAGGCATTGCCCAAAAATAAGATTAAATTATTGATTGTCAGATCCACATAGTGACAATGCATGAACCATGAACACAATACCACTCTAACTCGACATCGTAACCCCGGATAGACTCGTGACAGTAAATAATTAATGTATATATTCAAATAATTTTACTATATACCAGTAAATATTAATCTAGTTTAGAATTTATTGTCATTGCGGTTATGGATCTCACCTTAATCCAAAAGCACTACACTGAAATAAAGACTTTGACATACTCAAATTATTCATCATGAAAGATAAAACTCCATATAGTATTGGATTGACTTGACTATAATTTTGTGATGCCTGAAGGCAAATTCATTATTGATCCAACTACTACTGATGCTCAAAAAGTAGCAACTCAGATATCCATTGACAAATGGATTAAGGTCAATAAGACGAGTATGCTCATAATTAAGTCTTCTATGGATCCTATTATGTTAGGTGGAATTTCTGACAAGGAGAATACTGAAGATTTGCTCGTGGTCATCAAGCATCAGTTCGAGGGATCTGTCAAGAGTAGGCAGTATAATAAAGTTCATAAAAACTTTCAAATTAGTTTTAGATTCTAGTCATATTTAGATATGGAAGAAACATTTTATGTGCCATCTTTGAAGTGTCGTTTGATTTATGTTCTAGACTACTTTTTGGACATGATGTCATTTCCAAGAGTTGTGATTGTGGTGTTCATTTGAATAAATCTAGTTTCATTATCAATCTCTATGATAATTTTGTTGGTTCAGATTTGCTAGTTGATAGTTTATTCTAATTGACATTAGATGCATCATGTAACGCCCCAATCCCGTAGGTACGGGGACGTTATGGCGACGTACATATGCGAGGTGAATACACGCTCACGCGTACGTTAAGCCTTAGTACAGTACATACCCTCCATATAGACATGGGTCCCAGCATGAAATAAGTACAAGAATACCTACAGAAAGAGGTCAGTGATCATAACAGATATGAAAAAGGGAGACAACTGAATAATAGAAATAAATCATAAGGATACCTATGTAGGGTCTCGACGAGGAATCTCCTATATGACTCCAAGGTGCTCTCGGTATGCGGATCTCCAATCTGGGCACGCAAACCCAGGGTCGTCAGAAAGCGACCTAGTGAGTGGTAAAATGAAGGAAGCAGTAATATATACATAGTAATACAAGCACGATACTACTATAGATACATGATGGTGTCTACCATATAATAAGCATATCATAAGCGATAGAAATATATAAACGTATAAGCAGTGTAATATGTGAGTCTAGCATGCATATCTCGTGCCAGTGTAGTGTCATAGTATCTCTGTGTGGTCGGTATACATATAACGTGACTGTGTTATAAGACATGTCATAATAGTGTACAAGAATATGATGACATGGTGGACCGGGTGTTAGTGACTGTGCAAGTATAATGATCGTATCCGAGTTGTCTACGATGTATGTCTTGTTACTATGACTATCTCATCTCATTAACTAACCAATCAGTCCATTTATTAAATCAGGTTTTATTATGTCTTAATTGCAGGGATTACAATAATTATCATGATTTACCGATAATCATGTTTTATTCTTAATTAGACAACCAACCAAGATATTAATCATGATAAAACATAATTTATAAAAAGAAAACACTCACAAACTGGTGATGAAACAGTAGCTCTCGTTCCCACGATCGCAACGGATCCAGAATCGTCCGAATCGGATTCCGGATGCTCCCGATATCGCCCGAATACTAAATCAGAATAAATAGGGTTAATATGTAATAAAAATATTTAAATGTAAATACTAAAAAGGAGCAGGGAGTTTTCTGCAAGTTTACCTTAGCGGGTTCGGGTCGCCCGCGGGTCGGGTTTGGATCCAATACCCAAACCCACAACTTCATCTTTATTGGATCGGGTTTAAACCCAACCCTACCCAAACAATATTGTTATTGGGTTCGGGTTATACCCGAACCCAATACAACAACAACACAACAACAACAGCAGCAGCAGCTCTTGCTGCTGCTGTTGTGAGCAGGCCGGCCAGCAGGGCTGGCCGGCGGCAGGAGAGGCACGCCGGCGGCGGTCCCGGCCGCCGGCGTCGCGCGGGGCCAGGGCGCAGCAGCGCCGCACGGTGGCGCGGCCTGGGCTGGGCGCGGCCTGAGCTGCTGGCCTGGGCTGGGGGCGCGGCCTGGGCCGCCGAGCTTGGTCGCGGTGGCGGAGCTTGGTCGCGGTGGCGGTCGGCCACCTGTGGCGCGACGGCCTGCCGGCGGCAAGGCCGGCGGCCGTCTGGCCTCCCGGTCGGCTCACAGAGAGAGTGAGAGAGAGAGATTTAATGGGGATTAGAGAGAAATTAGGAGGAGAGAGAGAATGGTTTTGTGGAGAGAGATAGAGAGAGTGAGTGTTAGAGAGAGATAGAGGGTTAGGGGAGAGAGAGAGAGGATTTAATGGGGAATAGGTCGGTGGGTTAAGGCGGTGGCGGTCGCTTCCAGAGAAAGCCAGAGAAAGAAAGAAGGGAAGAGAAAGAAAGGAAAAAGAAAAGGATAAAAAAATAATAATTTATGATTTTTATATTGGCCTAAAATTCGTCCAGCTCCGAACGGTGCCCAAAAATTACAGAAAATAGAGAATATTATTCTGAGACGTAAGATGAAGACGGTTTGTAGAAACTCAATCCGGTTTGCAAATTAAAAATTCCGGAGTGTCTTGCCGATACGGGCGACACCGGTTTTGGCCGGATTTTCGATAATTCTGAAAAATCCCCAAAAATGCCCGAACGTAGATAATACGATTCTAAGACATACGGTGAAGGCCGATTCTCAAAATTCTACTCCGTTTGTGAAATAAAATCGGAAGGCTGGTTATCGGTATCGGTCGACACCGACAACGGAGATTTTCAAAATAATCCAGAAAAATTCCAGAAAATCCTGAAAAATCTACAATATTAGGAAATGATTTTAGAAATTGAAATCAGCTCAATCGGACTACTACAGAGGTCAAATCAAATTTGTACGTCGTATCGCGTACAGATACGGTGATACGTACACCGGGGATCAGGGTGCTACACATCATATGAGTAGTTTTTATTAGTTACTTGTTCTTCTCAATGTATTGCTTACTTCTGCAAAGCACTTTAGAATTTCCTTGCAGTCATCTAAGTTGTGGCATCAATGTCTTGGACATATTTTCAAAGAAAAATTGCATTCTCATGTGAAGAGAGGTGTTCTTGACCCTCTAGATTTCTTGATTCTCTGTGTGTTTTGATTGTATTCGAGGAAAACTGAACAAACTGAGAAAAATTTGAGTTAAATAGGAATACGATCTATTTCAGCTCATTCATACTGATATTTGTAGAGCTTTCCCCTTTTTTTCTCAGGAAGATCATGGATATTTCATTACGTTCATTGATGATTTCTTCCCTTATGCCTATGTCTTTCTCATCTACCATAAATCTGATTCTTTAGAAGTTTCCATAACCTATCAATTATAGTGTTAAGCGTCAGTTGAATCGGAAGATACATGTTGTAGGGCCTAATTGAGAGGGAGAATACTTTTGGTAAATCGATCAGAACAGTCAGCACTTTGGACTTTTTTGTAGATTTCTGAAAGATCAAGGCATTATTGCTAAGAACATTATATCCGAATTTCAGTTATCTTATGTTTTTGTATATAGTGATATTATTCTCGGACCTATTATTGCATTTTAATCTTACAAGAGCTCTTTAACTTAGTAGATGTAACATCCCGAAATTTTTATTATTTAATTCTTTTCCTAAAGAATATTTTAATTCTTAGCCATGAGTTAATGCCGGATAATTGGGACTGATAACTATAATGTTCGGCGTACTTTAATCATGAATTAATGTTGCAGAATGCAAAACCTTGATATATATATATATATATATATCTATATATGATTATTTTTTTCCTTGATGATCAAGTGAGAAATTGGTGTCAATAAATTATCACAAGTATGTGTGATGTAATTATATCAATGATTTATGTAAGGGATAACCATGTATACAAAATGAGTCACATATTCAAATACATGAAAATAGCTTTATACATGGTATATACTTACCCCCCACCAACCATACCCATTGTTTAATCTAAATACTTGGTATTTGTAATTATTTTATTTGAAGTTAGTGGATGGGTTAGGTGTGCATGGAGAGGTGAGATGTAAGGTTAGGATCATCTTGATCCTAACTTTGGCCAAGTGGCAAGTTAGTGGAGGTGGTGTTTTTGTAATGACATGGTTTATGGAGGGCTTCTTTGCATAAGTGCCTATTCATTACGTTCAGATCTGAGAAGAACTTTCTCTTCTCTCTGTAAAAAGTATTTCCCTCTCCACCTGAACCTAGACCTCCTCCCTCCCACTCTCTCCCTCTTCCAGTTGAGCCCCGGCCGGAGCCAAGGGCGGGCCTCGCGACCACGCACCACCACGCGGCCGCGCACAGCCGCGCGCGACCGCGGCAACACCAGGCCGCGGGACGGCCTGGTTTCGTCGGAGGGGCCTGGTTTCGTCGGAGGAGTTCCCTGTTGGCCGGAGAAGAGGAGAAAGAGCCGGAATTTGGGTGGTTTGAGGGGGGAAATCAAAAGCCCTAAATTCTGAAAAATGGTTCCAAAAACTCCCAATTTCCAGAGGCTAAATTGGGTGAAGGTAAATTAATACTCCACAAATTCTCCTTTCGTTATGAATTATTTCATGACTAAGAAATTGTCTATGTCCCTTGCTAGGGTTTGGGTGGAAAGATTGAACAAGGAGCACAAGTGGGAATTCATCTATTATGTGAGTAGATCTCTATACTCACTATGCTTACATAAGTCGTAAAGTTAATTTAAGTATGTGACGTAATGAAATTAGGATGGATTTGGGGATAGTATTCAAGAATAATGTAAGGTATCATGTAAATTAGTTTTTCATAAGATTGGTGACATGCTTGTTCTCTTTTTACTAGAAGATGGTGACATAAGTGGTATATACTATGCATTAGTAACAATTTGAGCTATGTAAGGTAACATATGTGAAGTACATGGTAATGGGTGATTGCTTCCTAAGTCCTTCTAAAATAAATTGGGGTTGGGTATTGGACTCCATGAAAGTATTAATTAGAAACATATCATTGTGTTAGAAACCGTGAAATAGCCATGATACTCATGTTGGTATACTTACAAGGGTAAGAGGCTAGCAATACGTAATTGTCAAATAAGTCTCTTCTACGAGAACATTGTAATCCACTTGATATTCATCTAAGAGTTAGATATGTGATGTTGTTTACTACTATCAAATAGGGGGATTGGCATGTCGGTGTCCGACGTGGTTATTCGGAAAGGAAACACGAGGCGGTGCTTGGTACGAACCCCTTGTAGAATGCTCAACTTGAAGGTGAGTGGGGTTTTTAAATAAATTGGATTGCATTACACCTAATTTCAAATATGGATAATAATTTGTTTGATATAGCATTTTACCTAATTGCATATGCGGCTTGCATTTTGAAGTATGGTGTACAATGGCATTGACATGCATGTTACGAAATAGCATTCATTATGGTTGACATGAATATGATTGGTGTATGTTATTTGATTTTGTATATATATGTGTGTGTGTGTGTGTGTGTGTGTGTGTGTGTGTGTGTGTGTGTGTGTGTGTGATATGCTTGGCTAAGACAATTGTGCGGACTTTGCATAAGAATACATGGTAACGGGCAAGTACTAATTGAGAGTATCATTCCATATATGAAATGATGTGCTTTATACATGAGCCTTATGAAATTGAATGTGCCGATCTTGTGTGTATTTGGATGTATGTGTACATATACCTTATTGAGGAGGAAGGGACCCGTATTGCACGGGCGGAGTGCGAAGACGGTGCCATATACATTATATTAGGAGGAAGGGACCCGTAGTGCACGGGCGGAGTGCGAAGACGGTGCCATACCTATCAAATTGGGAGGAAGGGACCCGTATTGCACGGGCGGAATGCGAAGACGGGGCTATGATATGCTTATATTTGTATCTTACAAATGACTGAGAATAAATGGCTATATTTGATGGATATGTGTATGTGAGTGTGTGACACTAAAGGTATGTTGATGTGTTATTGTATGTGGTAGTGGAGACACCTGATATTGGTCATGTGTGCATCTATCAATAATAGTTGGAAGTAAATACACAATCAGGAAGAATTATTCATTATCACATACTTCATGTGCCACATTCATCTTATTTCATGTATCATGAATGCTATACATCGTTAATACTATGCTACATTTTATGAATGATATTGATTCCACTCACTGAGCTGTCGAGCTCACCCACCCATAGCTTCATGTTTTTCAGGACAAGTCAGGGATAAATAGCAGCTAAAGGTAAGGGTAGGGCACTGAAAGGGTGCACAACATTCATTGTGTGGGCCTATCAAGCTTCTATATTGATTTGTAATTAAGTAATGGGGTTATATGCATGTACATAGAGTTGATGTTATAGTTAGACTGAATAGTTGCAGATACATGAATTAGTTCGATGATGTATATATGTAGACTTGTGTATAAGTTCTTATGAGTATTATCTTGGGTGGCTTATGTTAGATGTTGACACCAAGGAGATTATTCTCAAGTAAGTCCTTGATTGGTTATCTTGTGTTGTATCCATATGATAGATGTGCGAGATTTTAAGTAGGCGATGTCAAGCCGAAAATGTGATATACCACTGCATGGGATATTGTATACACATATCTGGTTGATGAGGAATATAGAACTGTTTGTGTCAGTGTATCAAGTAGACTCTGTATTACAGAGGAAGTGCTGCCAAAATTTTCAATAATTTGGAGATGTGATGATAATCTGTGGATCCATATAATGTTTATGTATATGGAAATATTATGAAAATTGGGACCGTTACAGTAGAGGAGGTACCTTCTAGAGTGTTAGATTGCATATTGATTGTTAAAATCATTTTAACTCATGTAGTTGATTTAGTTAGCAATAATATAGGGTTTGGGGAGGTCTATGTTAGATGTACCTTGAATATTGGAGGCAAAATATAGCTTGTTATGCAGCAGCTAAGCACGTTATTTACCTCAAGCGGTTCATCTCTCTCAGAGTTGTAGATTGCGGATTCAATCAAATGGCATCTTATTTTTTTTGTTACAACCAAGATGTTGTCAAATAGGTTAAAAAACATGAACACATTGCTAATGACAATAAGCACATTGATCTCAAGTATCATTGTGTCATTGATTATGTGGGCAGAAAGCTTATTGACATAGTGCATAAGTTTACATTACAGAATATTGTATCTACTTGGAGAATATTGCAGACTCACTCACAAAAAGACTCTCAGATACCGTCTTTCAGGGATATTGTGCAGGTGTAAGGTATTAGAGTCATTTTGATTATTATTTTTTTTAGTAAGAGTATATCTATAATTGTCGTTTTGAGTGAGAATTTTTATGTTAATATTTCAGTACTGTAATTTGTGTTCTTAGCACACTCTATATTTCTGTTTCATGATATTTTTCTCAGACAGTTAATATGATGACATACAATTATTATTATGGTACTTTATTTCAGCTGATATTATTAAATGTGCAATTATAATGTTAAAGTTAAAGTTATGCAATTGCACATGTTAAAGTATAAAATGCCTTAAGAGAAGACTATTAAGGATCTCAAAATCGCTTGGGTTAGATATGAGTAGGCTATACGACCTTAAGCGTTCATCTCAATATGAGGTATGTTATTTGCATGACGGTCGTTTAAGCATTGAGATGACGTATGTATGATAAGCACACATTATGGGACACTTATGAAAATATATTATACAAACTACATGTACATTTTTCATATACGTACTAAACTCCACAAATAAAATATTCTCTCGAAAGCTATTAGAATCGTTAGTCTGAACGTTCACGATACAAATTAAGCAAACGTACAAAACTTGACCAAAATTTGTTCATGAACTGTGCTAGTCATCCTCTTAGTCGTAGAGTACCAGAAGTTTGAGAACACCTTCACTAACGATGAAATTCATCTGTGGGTTTTTCAGAATCAAGGGATGGCCATCCACTTTTAAAATAAAATGATATAGGATATTAAGAATTTTTCTAAAATTTTAAATATTTTTCAAAATGTCAGTCGGGTATGCCTTACATGAGAGATTGTAAGATATTTTTATTTCGATCCATACTCTATTTTCTATCTCATATCATGACATACATGCAACTTATGTTAGTCAAAATATTAGGTGGGTCAAATGGGTGTACTAAGTCATAAAAGTCAGCGGGACTGAGTACTACTATCTTATCAGGATTAAGGGCATAATGAGGAGGCTACTAATCAAAGGGTTATATATAGAGAGGAAGTCTCTCTCTACAGTCACACATTGATCTCTACCCATAGGAGGCTAGGTTAAGCAGAGAGATGACTCCCCATTTCATTCAGTGATGATCAAGATTCAGGCACAGTTCATCATCATTCATAGAGATATGTTATCTAAAGCCTAATCTCAATATCTATTATATATAATATTGATATATTGTATAGAAACAATTGATCCTGATTTATTCAAATTATTTTAAAACAACAATATTTTTTTTTGCCAATGAAATCAATTTAGCTCAGGCCCAAGTGAAGTGAAGCATATAATTTTTTGTATAAATGAGGTATTACATTTGAAGGATATAAATTATTTTTGTAATAAGGCTCATTATCAACCATGGCCAAGACTATTATTTATTTGATCGGCACGAAACAACTTGCTATGTGTTTAATTGATCATTTATTTTTGTGGTGGTGATTTTTCACCACAAATGATTGGACTGTCGATTCTCATCACAAGCGAGAAATGAAATGAAAGTAGCGCACAACATAAAAAAGAGGGACATAAAGGATTTACATGGAAACTCTTAATCAGGAAAAATCACAGGAAGAAGGAGGCGTTTTACTATAATTCTCAAATAACAGAAATTACAAGAGTTTAGAGGATGTATTCAGACTGGAGTCAGAATTAGAATCGGGGGTCTCAATCAGAATTTGGATCAGGGTCCCTTTTTTCGTTAGAATAGAAGGTCTACTTATACTTGACTGAGGTATAGGCATAGAAGCAGATGCGTACGGGCGAGATCTTCGTAACCGCACATTTTGCACATGTCAACTTGTTGTAACGGTTGTGATCACTGATATTGGTTTGTTAGGAGTGCATGCAGGGAAAAGCCGCCACTGTACATAACTGTCTATGCTGAGTTGCATTACACATTATGAACATGGAGGAAAATAAGCCTGCATAATTGTTAGTGGAGATCAAGATTGATCTGTTGGCTGGTTCGGAGCTGAATTCGCTTGGTTAAGAGTTGAAGTCTTCAGAATGAAGGGAATCTCGGAGTGGAGAAGATTTTGAGAAGGTCAGATATAACATGGAGTTCGAAGGAGAGCTCTAATGTATCTCGAAGAGTTGGATGGTGAGGGACATGCTGTCATCTTGGATGAGGTCAGACTTTGACCACTACAATTTGAAAATAAGATCATTTGTTTTAAGTTTTGATATTTATATTTTAAATTTTTTAACTTTTATTTATTTATTTATTTCTTTGGATAAGTATAAAACAACTGACACAGAGGACTTAAACTTATAAAATTTGGGGATCAGATGCAAAAAAAAATATGGTGATTTAAGTGGTGAGTACGCAATTAAAAAAAATATGGAGTGTCGATATCAATAAGAACCATTAATTAAATGCTCGAGAGAGAGAGAGAGAAGAGAGAGTGGCGAGTGGCGGCCACAAGCCTAAACACTAGAAGCTCACCAGATCTGGGCGAATACTGTAACACACGCACGCGCAAAAAAAGAGAGATGCACGATTTCTGCTTCACGATCCCTTATGGGGTGGTGGTGCTAGTGGGTGGGTTGGTCGGGTACTGGAAGAAAGGGAGCACAGCCTCTTTGGCCGGCGGAGTTGGGTCTGGCCTCCTCCTCCTCCTCGCTGGATTCGTCAGCCTCAAGGCTTTTGAGAAGAGGAGGAAATCTTACCTCGCCATGATTATTGAAACAGGTTTGGATCAAATTCTCTCTCTTGCCTGATCCGTTAGCTGATTTGGGCAACGCGTGATCTCAGTTTCGTTCATTTTGGATTATTTATTGCAATTTTTGAGCATTGTCGGAGATGAATATTCTTCGGTTTTGTTTATTTTGGATTTTCATTGCAGATTTTGAGCATCATGGGAGATGATTATTCTTGGGTTTTGTTTATTTTGAGTTGAGGAGTTCGGGAATTGATAGATTTGTTTACTTCTTATGTTTGCTTGCTGGTGATATCAAACTTAAAATTGGTGCCATTTTTCCCTTTTTCTTTACTGAACTGATGCCATTGAATCTGGCTACTGACCATTTTGAGAAATGAGTTTTCTTTACTTTGTGCTCGTTTGGGACGGGAGCGTGTGCATTATAGTTTTTATGTTTGTTTGTGCCATTTTATTTGTTGATTTATTGTTGAAGTGCGGTGTGATTTTACTTATCTTGGAAATGGATTCAAGATTCATTCGGTATCATATTTTACGGGGGGCATGCAATTTATTTATTGAGTGCTAAAGGTAGTGGATTTCTAGACGTGTCCCTTTGTATGGCTTCCTTTTAGGGTTTGGATTAACAAAAGTGAACAGATATCACATCAGTAAATAATACGGGGATGAAAAAAAAATAGAGTTGAGCATCTGGAAAGGTAAATCAAGGGGTGTTATTTTATTTTCGTCACAGAATGAGAAAAGTGAAGGGATAAAGAGTAGGGATTCTACTCTTGTGAAGATTTGAAGTTCCTATTGTTGCAATTGTCGCTTTGGTTGCCTGCCGACTTGATAGGGGAAGGAAGGGGAAAGGGGGAAAACAAGAGAAAAATGACCGCAACCTGAACCTCTGTCACCTGTGCACATCCCTCCTCCCACACCCACAAAAAAATGTGATAGAGAAGATGTTGCGGAGGGAGAGAAGAGAGGCTATTTCCGTCACGGAATGTAGCTATTCTCTTCATATATGGAGAAAGGAGAGAAAAGGAGAAAAGTGCAAGGGACAAGTGCAAGGGATAAAGAGTCGGGATTTCTATTCTTGTAAAGATTTGAGATTCATGCTGTTGCAATTGTTGCTTTGTTTTCCTACTGACTTGATAGGGGAAGGAAAGGCAAAGAAAAAAGAGGGAGAAAAATGACTGCAGCCTGAACCAGTGCACATCCCTCCTCCCACACCCACCAAAAAAAAAAGTGATAAGAGAAGATGTTGCGGAGAGAGAGTCTGTTTCCACAGGAAGGACATGAAGATCAACTGGATAGAAATAATAGAGAGGATTGAGGAGAGAATTGCAGTCTTGTAGTCCATCACTCAGAATTGATAACCTAAGCAAGAACTATGTCTCCACACAGAGATAAGAAGTATCCCACTGTTACTCAAGTAACATAACTTGAGCTCCCGTGATCTTATATACAAGAACTAGAGAAACATGCAAAACATGTTCTTAATGTATCTAGTACTTCTATTGATGTAATATGGAGTGGATCACAATCACCTTCAATCCAAAGATAGAAAAAGAAATATAACGGGAAGATTAGAGTTTGAGGAAAAAGAAATAAGAATATGATAATTTTGAGCTTCACACCCCTTATACCATGGACTTTACATCCAATCCCAAGAACTCAAAGCCCAAGAAATTTAACTGAAAATTTTTCATTCTTTCATTCAATACCCATAAGAGAAGTTATGAGGCCTATTTATAGGCCTTACAAAAGTTCAGTTCCAGACTTTAATCGATGTGGTACTAAAAAAAAAGAAAATAACTAAATTCAAAAATAAACGAAAGCATAAAACTAGAAAATATAGTGATGTCCTCATCATTTCCCCCGGGGTAGGAAAAACTTGACCCTATTGAGTGTAGAATTCTCACATATAGCATCTTAACCGAGCCATGGTGGTAGTCTGGGAATCGTCAGTCATGCATCAAGTCCGAACCAAGTGGTGAAGGTGAGACTGACCTCCGTGATGGATCGGTTGCAATCGATGATAGATCTGAAAATGCACATGTAGCAGAAAGAGTCGAATCTCCTCCACTGAAAACCAAACTGATACCCGGGTTCCATGGAAAATCCAACTCATCAATAGTTGAAGTAATCATCCTCTGGACTCTAATAGGATAGGTACGTCGAGCGAGCCACTGACTCATAGTTCCGAGAGGAAACCTCTCAGAGTGAATCGTAACCATCACCATATTTTTAAGTTCACATTCCTTCAAAATACTATGTTGATAGGCAACAAATTTATAGTTATCATTATAAATTGTTATCAGTTTATGAGTCATCATGCATTTCAGGCAAATGCAATGCAACAAACTCATTAGGTAAAACTCTTAAAGATAAGACAAAGAGATATATGGGTTTCCTAGGAGGACGCGCATCAGATACGGTTAATGGTATAACATCACTAGAACCAACATAAATATGACAAGTTGGGAAATAACTGTCACGCCCCGCTTCCCAAAATACGTGAAAACGGAGTCGCGATGTGAGTCGGCGACGTATATACGCGAGGAAAATTTCCCACGCATACACGCTAAGCCTACAGTAACCTGAACAAGCTATAAATCCAAACCAAAATCAATCAATAATCACTGCAATATCCCATATAAACATCCACACATGATATCATATAAAAAGCACTGGAATAGAGACTGAATCTGATATGCATGAATCAAGAAAAGTATAGAAATAGGAATAAAAAGAAGTAAGAATACCCGAATCAAAAGGGAGAGAATCCAGCTCCTCGCAAAGCGTACAGTCTCATCGAATACCTGCACAATAGAAACAAAGCGTCCACTATCTGGACGTGCAAATCCAGGGTCGTCAGAAAACGACCTGGTGAGTGTGTGTGTAAAGAGGGTTGCTCGTGCATATAAACAATGTGCACAAAATAATAATAAGATAACTGCAAACATAGGATAACTAAATAATATGATAAATAAACAACTGTATAACAATAACATGAATAAGTGTGCAGATAAAAGACAAGTAAAACAACTGTAAACAAACAACTAATGTCTAGATGTGTATCCTAGCAATATCACTAATCTGGTATATAAATCTGGTCATGATTACAATCATATGTCTATCATAGTGATATATATGTACAATCAGGTGATTACGGTCAGTCACAATGCATTAACAGTTCGTTATCATTTATTATGTTAGCAAACACCAATTGCCACCTATAATAGACGCATCTCATACTACGCCTACTACACGTGTCAATCGATATCCTAAATTTATTGAAATTAATAGAAGAGACATTGTCCATGCTTTAGATGGGTTCTGTACATACCCGGAACCACGACCTAATCACCTGGCGCTGAACCAGGTTCTACCGCTAGGTAGTCAATAACAATAATAATAACGATGTGTCAATAACAATGACAATATGAACAATACGGGATGTTAGTCATCCCCTGGAACCCTGCAGTGGAACCGTATCTCGGCTGCGCAACCTATATTTTAGGTCCACCCAAAATACAGACGCTGTCTCCTCCATCAATTTCCCAATCCCAGTATAAGTTGTTCAATTACTTTATTATTTATTTCAGTTAAAATCAATCAGTATCATGTTATTAGAATATTGGGACGAGGTAGTAACAGTAACAGTACAGTAACAGTAATCATATACATGGTGAACAATATCAGTAACAGTGAACGGTAACAGTAACCGTGTATACGATGAGCAGTATGGTTCAAAATTAAGAAGTGAAATTGCTAGGTCAATTACATAAGCAGTATGGTTCAAAATGGGCATGAATGACCCTAGGAACAAGTAAAATGTAATACATTAATAGAATGATAAAATCCTTGTTCAAGTCACTAAACTTGTATGTGAGTATAAATTCTTCAGAGTCATTGTGCCATTAGAAACTTAAATGCTTAAGTATGTCTTTGCCTGCAGTTTAAAATATAAGAAGTAGCCGCTAAAATGACTTACTGTTCCTACTTCTCCAAATTCTTTATCTCAAATAATCTGCTCGGCTGAATAGTATTTTGAATATTCAAGTTCACAAGTTAGTTGCAATTTAGAACCATTCTTTATTTCAATACTTTGATCCTTTCATTCCGAACTATCTTTTTTCTCATAAGACAGAGAGAACCATATCTATATAGGTAAATGCATCCCACTCCTGAAGTTGGTCAAATTACTTGGAGTAAGATATTTGCTACAACTGAAGAGGCTTTAATAAAGAAATTTCCAGTTATCTGAGATCCATGCATAATTAGCATGAAGCATCACAGCGAACTACTAATAAAAACTCTTCAGTGTTTTTTTTTAATTGTACTTTTGGTTCGAACTTAATTCAATTCTCCAACCTAGAGAAGTATAGAATGTGCACAAGCATACTAATCCAGATGTAATTGACCCATTTGAAGAGGAGAATCAAAATATTGCATCCCATTATAAAAATACACATTGGGTGAATGGACTGAATCTAGAATCACATACATGAAACCTATTTGATCATTGTTGTAAACATTTAACCAGGACAAATCAACCCAATTGACACCTGTATATCTTCTTCTTTTTTTCCCAAACATTTTTTTTTTCACTTCCAATTTACATCGATATATCCAGAATTCTTTCCACATTTTTTTCATATGAATTTCAAGTGCTTCCAGTAGCCTCATTTCTTATAGCAACTTCTAGCTTTATTATCCTAAAAACCAATTTCATATTTGGCGACAACCTCAGAACTACCAGCGGTTTTTTTTTTTACAGTTTTGCCAATGTGAAAGAGCTCATTAAGTCATTATTCTAATCACAGTCATAGAATTTACTCCTACACTTTCGCACCTCAATGAGCAATATTTCGTAAAATCTTGTTGTTTAACCCTAATAATACTGAATAAAAAAAAGTATCCTTTTAAGAAGATATGATCATCATGTGATCCTGAAATTGTTAGCAATTGCCCATAACGACAGATCAATCTGTTTATAAAATTATCGAACCTGCTCTCTTCTTTCACTCAAACGTTAAAATTAAAAATATACATAAATCAGAAGGGAGAAAGAAGGAGACGGTTTTCAATTGGGCAGACAAGATTTAACATCTAAAATCAAAAGCACACAGTGACATAACCAAATGTTTTCAATTGAACTCAACAATCAAACACGAGCTAGAGATCGATTAGAAGAGAAAAGAAACTCACAGTAAAGGGGGGAGAAATGGTTGCCGATGGCCAGCGAACTGCGGGGACGGAAGCTGCGAAAGATGTCGACGGCTCGAGAATCTCACTGGAGTGGATGCGAGCGTGCCCCCACTCGCCGATGGACGATGCCGGTGGCACACGGAGGCTCCGATTGTTGGGTTGTCGGTCCGTGGAGGCCATGAAGATGGTGGATGGGAGAGTGAGGTGAAGAGAACATGTAGGTGATGATGAGAGATGGTTAGAGCTCCGCGGAGTATTCACGGAGCTTGTGGACATGGCCGGAGAGGTAGGGGATGCTCGGCCTGATGAAGAGCCAGCCAAGGTGGGTGCGTCGGCTGTGGGGAGGAGAAAAGAAAGAGATGAGGAAAAAGATTATGAGAGGATTAGGGATTTGATTCAAGAGGTGGTTAGGATTAGGAGTAGTTAGATAAGATTTGTTAGTTAAGATTAGGATTCATTTGTTAGGATAAGATTTGAATTTGGTTGTTAGGATTTGAGATTTGATTTAGAGTTGGTTTAGGATATGAATTAGGATTATAGGAGAGATAGATAATTGGGTTTGGGTTTAAGAGCATTGGGTAATGAAAACGGGTTTGGATACGGTTAATGGTAATGGGTATAGAATAAAGGGTATTGAGCTAATAGGTAGGATTAGGAATCAATGAAAGAGGAACAATAATAATAACAACATATATATAATAACAATAACACTACTACTAA
This sequence comes from Agave tequilana, assembly GCA_038442645.1. NCBI lineage: Eukaryota > Viridiplantae > Streptophyta > Magnoliopsida > Asparagales > Asparagaceae > Agave > Agave tequilana. Next base: position 187,932 of record JAVJIF010003370.1, on the reverse strand, counting down.
TAATAAAAATTAAATACAGTAAAAATAAATACTTAAAAATAGGAATGCAGTATTATTAGTTAGGGGATATTACATTCTACCCACCTTATAAAAATTTCGTTCTCGAAATTTCAAATAAAGCAGGGAATGATAAAAGAGTCCAACTCCAAGGAGAAAACAATAAGCTTCCACGTCACCTCGTGGGGACACCACGATTCCTCTGCGCGCTCTGATCTCTGCTATCAGTTTCAACTTGTAGTGATCAAACTCAGGGGATAAAAATTAGAGAAAATAGAATCAGAAGGAACAATAAGAATCAAGATAGGACCAAGATCACTTTAGAAGAAGAGTTGAATTCAAGGATATCAAAAGATAAAGGGATGGATACCCAAAGGGAGGACAACCAATTCTAAGTGGACTCAATATCATCGTGTGAATCCTATATGTATATTGCAGTGTAATTATAGCTCGTTCAAGTTATTGGTAAGAATCAAGTCCGTTTCATATCGAACCTGGCTCTGATACCAAGAAAACCCTGTAACGTCCCGCTTCTCAAAATACGTGAAAACGGAGTCGCGACGAGAGTCGACGACGTATATACGCGAGGAAAATACCCCACGCATATACGCTAAGCCTACAGTAACCTGAACAAGTTATAAATCCAAACCAAAATCAATCAATAATCACTGCAATATTCCATATAAACATCCACACATGATATCATATAAAAAGCACTGGAATAGAGACTGAATCTGATATGCATGAATTAAGAAAAGTATAGAAACATGAATAAAAAGAGGCAAGAATACCCGAATCAAAAGGGGGAGAATTCAGCTCCTCGCAAAGCGTACAGTCTCATCGAACACCTGCACAATAGAAACAAAGTGTCCACTATCTGGACGTGCAAATCCAGGGTCGTCAGAAAACGACCTGGTGAGTGTGTGTGTGTAAAGAGGGCTGCTCGTGCATATAAACAATGTGCACAAAATAATAAGAAGATAACTGCAAACATAGGATAACTAAATAATATGATAAATAAACAACTGAATAACAATAACATGAATACGTGTGCAGATAAAAGACAAGTAAAATAACTGTAAACAAATAACTGATGTCTAGATGTGTATCCTAGCAATATCACTAATTTGGTATATTAATCTGGTCATGATTACAATCATATGTCTATCATAGTGATATATATGTACAATCAGGTGATTACGGTTAGTCACAATGCATTAACAGTTCGTTATCATTTATTATGTTAGTAAACACCAATTGCCACCTGTAATAGACGCATCCCATACTACGCCTACTACACGTGTTAATCGATATCCTAAATTTATTGAAATTAATAGAAGAGACATTGTCCATGCTTTAGATGGGTTCCGTACATACCCGGAACCACGACCCAATCACCTGGCGCTGAACTGGGTTCTACCGCTAGGTAGTCAATAACAATAATAATAACGATGTGTCAATAACAATGACAATATGAACAATACGGGATGTTAGTCATCCCCCGGAACCCTGCAGTGGAACCGTATCTCGGCTGCGCAACCTGTATCCTAGGTCCACCCAAAATACAGACGTTGTCTCCTCCATCAATTTCCCAATCCCAGTATAAGTTGTTCAATTACTTTATTATTTATTTCAGTTAAAATCAATCAGTATCATGTTATTAGAATATTGGGACGAGGTAGTAACAGTAACAGTACAGTAACAGTAATCATATACACGGTGAACAATATCAGTAACAGTGAACGGTAACAGTAACCGTGTATACAATGAGCAGTATGGTTCAAAATTAAGAAGTGAAATTGCTAGGTCAATTACATAAGCAGTATGGTTCAAAATGTGCATGAATGACCCAGGAACAAGTAAAATGTAATACATTAATAGAATGATAAAATCCTTGTTCAAGTCACTAAACTTGTATGTGAGTATAAGTTCTTCAGAGTCATTGTGCCATTAGAAACTTAAATGCTTAAGTATGTCTTTGCCTGCAGTTTAAAATATAAGAAGTAGCCGCTAAAACGACTTACTGTTCCTACTTCTCCAAATTCTTTATCTCAAATAATCTGCTCGGCTGAATAGTATTTTGAATATTCAAGTTCACAAGTTAGTTGCAATTTAGAACCATTCTTTATTTCAATACTTTGATCCTTTCATTCCGAACTATCTTTTTTTCTCATAAGACAGAGAGAACCATATCTATATAGGTAAATGCATCCCACTCCTGAAGTTGGTCAAATTACTTGGAGTAAGATATTTGCTACAACCGAAGAGGCTTTAATAAAGAAATTTCCAGTTATCTGAGATCCATGCATAATTAGCATGAAGCACCACAGTGAACTACTAATAAAAACTCTTCAGTGTTTTTTTTTAATTGTACTTTTGGTTCGAACTTAACTCAATTCTCCAACCAAGAGAAGTATAGAATGTGCACAAGCATACTAATCCAGATGTAATTGACCCATTTGAAGAGGAGAATCAAAATATTGCATCCCATTATAAAAATACACATTGGGTGAATGGACTGAATCTAGAATCACATACATGAAACCTATTTGATCATTATTGTAAACATTTAACCAGGACAAATCAACCCAATCGACACCTGTATATCTTCTTCTTTTTTTCCCAAACATTTTTTTTTTCCACTTCCAATTTACATCGATATATCCAGAATTCTTTCCACATTTTTTTCATATGAATTTCAAGTGCTTCCAGTAGCCTCATTTCTTACTAGCAACTTCTAGCTTTATTATCCTAAAAACCAATTTCATATTTGGCGACAACCTCAGAACTACCAGCGTTTTTTTTTTTTACAGTTTTGCCAATGTGAAAGAGCTCATTAAGTCATTATTCTAATCACAATCATAGAATTTACTCCTACACTTTCGCACCTCAGTGAGCAATATTTCGTAAAACCTTGTTGTTTAACCCTAATAATACTGAATAAAAAAAAGTATCCTTTTAAGAAGATATGATCATTATGTGATCGTGCAATTGCCCATAACGACAGATCAATCTGTTTATAAAATTATCGAACCTGCTCTCTTCTTTCACTCAAACGTTAAAATTAAAAATATACATAAATCAGAAGGGAGAAAGAAGAGGAGACGGTTTTCAATTGGGAAGGCAAGATTTAACATCTAAAATCAAAAGCACACAGTGAAAGAACCAAATGTTTTCAATTGAACTCTACAATCAAACACGAGCTAGAGATCGATTAGAAGAGGAAAGAAACTCACAATAAGGGGGGAGAAATGGTTGCCGATGGCCAGCGAACTGCGGGGACGGAAGCTGCGGAAGATGTTGACGGCTCGAGAATCTCACTGGAGTGGATGCGAGCGTGCCCCCACTCGCCGATGGACGATGCCGGTGGCACACGGAGGCTCCGATTGTTGGGTTGTCGGTCCGTGGAGGCCATGAAGATGGTGGATGGGAGAGTGAGGTGAAGAGAACATGTAGGAGGTGATGAGAGATGGTTAGAGCTCCGCGGAGCTTGTGGACATGGCCGGAGAGGTAGGGGATGCTCGGCCTGATGAAGAGCCAGCCAAGGTGGGTGCGTCGGCTGTGGGGAGGAGAAAAGAAAGAGATGAGGAAAAAGATTATGAGAGGATTAGGGATTTGATTCAAGAGGTGGTTAGGATAAGGAGTAGTTAGATACGATTTGTTAGTTAAGATTATGATTCATTTGTTAGGATAAGATTTGGATTTGGTTGTTAGGATTTGGGATTTGATTTAGAGTTGGTTTAGGATATGAATTAGGATTATATAGAGATATAGATAATTGGGTTTGGGTTTAAAAGCATTGGGTAATGAAAACGGGTTTGGATACGGGTAATGGTAATGGGTATAGAATAAAGGGTATTGGGCTAATAGGTAGGATTAGGAATCAATAAAAGAGGAACAATAATAATAACAACATATATAATAACAATAACACTACTACTAATAATAAAAATTAAATACAGTAAAAATAAATACTTAAAAATAGGAATGCAGTATTATTAGTTAGGGGATATTACAATAACTCTACATGTTCACTAAAAGAAGAAACACTAGGAGTAACCTGGCAAACTATAGTAAAAAAAATTTCACTGACTCAATAGAAGTGAAAAGTTAAGAGCAAACACATAAATACAATCTGCACGAGTGAACTCAGATAGCTTATCAGATGTAACGATGCTAGTATCAACTTTCCCAAGCTCAATTCCAACTTCTATCATAAATAAGGCAAGTGAATACCTAGCAACCTGCATCAGGAACATCAGTAATACTCTCGGCATGAACATGAGTTTTCTTAAGTGTGGGTGTACTAGACTTTATTAAACCATCAACATCACTAATAACTTCAGAAGGAATATTGACATCCTCAACAATCCTAGAATTATTAATGTCATCAATTTGCACATTATCAGTATGTTGACTCTTCGAGTGGCACTGATAATCATAATGTTCAAATTCTTCACACAGAATATTTAATCGAGGGACACTCATAAGTATGGTGTCCATATCCCTCACATGTAGAACACTGCTCTATTATTTTGAAAGTAAACAATTTCATCTCAAAAGCCAAAAGAAATGTCTTTTCAAGAGACTTCATGACAAGCAAGACCAGCTCTCTTTTGAAATATGATCTTAATCCGTTATAAAGCATATATATAGTAGGAAGATGATGTATTTTAAAGTCATATTCAAATACAAGCTCCTCAATTTTAAGCTTATACTCAGTAACAGACAAGTTTCCCTGCTGTAGATAAAATAACTTTTTAAAAACTCAAGATTTAGAGAGAATAAAATTTTCCTTAAGCTTTTTCTTCGTTTCATCCCACGTCTCTATAGGTCCGGAGTATGTTCTCTCTAGTTGTCTTTTTACGGTAATCCAATAAGCTAGAGTTGCAGATCTTAGCTTACACGTAGCAAACTGGACTCAACGCGTTTCAGAAAGTTCATATAAATCAAAATAGTAGTTCAGGTACACTATACAATCACAAAATTCATGAGTCATATATATAAAAATCGGGTGGCACTATATTTTCTCGTTGGACTTTTCTCTTATAACTACACACTTATCATAATGATTCCTTTTTAATATCGGTCGAGTCGACCGAGAGATCGGAGATATCTCATTTTTTACCTGCTGCCGATACGATATGGGAAAATCATTTGCCATATCGTTTGCAGCAAAAAACGACCGAGATTCAAAATATCGGGCGATAAATCGCCCAAAATATCGCCTGATATGAAATAACTTATTTATTGCACGACTGTGTGCGAATGTACATTATTTTTTTTTACTGTCTTTGTATGCATATTACATCATTTTTATTAGGTAGATGATATCTATGACACTAGATCAACTTTTAATTATCAATATTTCATTATATATAGTGTCCGATATGAACACTCGATATGCGCTCGTATCCCCGATATCTCCCCCAATATCCGATATGAAAAATCCCTATCCAATATGATCCCGATATCCGATATTTAGAACCTTGATAATGATTACACTCTTTAGTGCGAAGTTGTGATTTCGTGTTTCGTGACTCATGCCAATTATAATAACACTCTCTAGTGTGAGGTTATGTGTTTCGTGACTCACGCCAATCATAATTATTCTCTCTGGTGCGTAGACTTGACCCCGGTTCCAGAAAGGTTCGATTCTGAAACTGGCAGTTTCGGTTTCGGTTCCAGAACCGGCGGTTCCTGGTTCCTCCATATGAGAAACCAGAATCGGACCAGGTAGGCCGGTTCGGTTCCAATTTTGGTTCTGTTTTTTCTTTTGATTCTGGTTCTTGAACCGTTTTACTCTGTCAAATACTATTTTTATATATAAAAAAATTAACAAAATAATTAAAAAATAAAAAGGGGTTGAACTTAATCTTTACCTTAATTAAGTTTCCTACGCATCCTCTTGGGGTTTAGAGGAATCAAAGCTCACATAGTTCTCTTACCTCAATCCTTGTGTCTTACCTCAATCGCTTTTTTCTGTTCCGGTGGTCGTCATTTTCATAAGATTTTTATTTTTTTCGCATGATTTTTTATTGTCTTAACACTGCTTTTATCTAATCATCAATTCATGATTGGGCCTCCAGTGATTCGGGGGACATACTCGAACGGGTTTGATCCAAAACTTTTTCCCGCACTGATGCTTACTCCACAGTCACTGTTGACACTGACGTTGCTAAGATTTGTTTAGTAATAATTGTCATAATTGAAAATTGTGTTGAATGCTCCTTGCACTATTGCAGGATTAAAAATTTCATATCTTGAAAATCTTCACCATATTCAAATAAAGTGGTTAGATAACTATCAAGCTCGTTGTTCGAGCTTGATAAAGATCTTCATGATTTTTGTCTTTTAACAGTAATAGTTGTTGTCCTCTACTAATTTTAGAGGTATCATCAACTTGACTACTTGTTTGGCCATAAAATAGGATATTAATACTTGAACTATAAGTTTTACTATATTCATCATATAGACATTAATTTTTTTTAACTTCATTAAATATAGCATAAACATTTATAACCAATTTTAAAATTTCATAATAAGTTTTCAAATATTCATGCAATCCATCCATTTTACAGGGCGGATAGAAAACACATGCAACTAAATAAATATGTGAAATTATTTGAAAAAAATCTATACATTTATTTTTCATTGCTTGAATATATACAAATAAATTCACATCATTTTCATTTTCTTCCGTCACATCACAAATATTAATACACTCAATTAAAAATAAATGTGTTGTATAAACACCGGAGGTAAGTAGAATCATTAATTTTTAAGATATCCAAAATACTTTTGCATGCATCCAATTGATGAGGATATAAATTAATTTCACTAACATTGATAGTAATAAAATCACATAATAATTTTTTATAAGTATTACTATCACTAAGTAATTCATAAGTTGAATTCTAACGGGTTGGAACATTCATACTAACCTTTCGGTTTACAATATTTTGCCCAATCTTTCATTATTCGTAGATTTGTTCATAAATAGTGAAGTGCGTGTCTACAAAATTTAATATAATTTTTTAGTTGCTTTAAACCATCTTGCAAACATAAATTTAAAACATGACAATCACATCTTTGATGAAAAATTTATCCCCAAATGCAGGTTTACAATTTTTTTAATTCAGTGATAGATGCAGTATTAGCAGATGTATTATTAAAATCTATTGCAAAAATATTAGTCATCAAATCATATTCTTCCACAACTACTTTTATCAGCCTGTAAATATTAGATGCAATATGTCTTTAATCAAATACTCTAAATGCTATTATTTTTTTTTTAAATTTCATTCACGATCAATCTAATGACAGGTGATCCCATCTAAGAATGTTGTTGCCACTGATCACTCCATATATCGCTATATATAGATACACGATCATAAAAGTGATGAAAAAATCATGTAATTTTTTTTATAAAGCTTATGAAATGCGCATGTGAGAGGTTCTAGGCACTCTAATTGCTTGAGAATTTAATGTATTTTGACAATAATTTATAAATTCTAATTTTCACCAAAAATAAAAGATAAGTATTCAACGGAAATCATTCGAGCTAATTCATTTTTTTTTAACATCAGAGAAATGAAATAATTAAGGAGGGTTATTGGTAGTGTACCTTGATATTTGAATTTGCGTTTTTGTGAGACCAACTTTGACAAGGATGCACCCTCTTCAAATCCTTCGATGTCTCATAGCCTCTGGAAGCGAATTATTTATGTCTTTGGACAATGCTTGCAATTTACACTAATGATCGTGCCCGTATCATTCTTGATTTTCATAAAATGATGCGTGAAAAGATCAAACTTCTAATTTTTGGCTAGCGGTATCTTCTTCGCCTCTATCGCCTTCTTGGGTTTGAGACCTTTGGGTGGAAATATTGACTTGCGTCTTTTCTTCGGGATGTATTTCTGATTCCTCATCGCAGGCGTACATTATTGAATATGGTGTTGAATTTATTGAATGCATGTAATCGAAAATATCATCTTTGACGGCCTTTCCTTGCTTTTGTTTGCCGACGAACTTTCACTTGTCATGAAGAGCAAAAAATTAGAGAAGAGAGAGAACTTAGAAATTAAAGAATTTTGTAGAGAGCTTTATAGAGATTTTGTAGGGAGCTTTGTAGAAATTTTGGTGTGAGAATGAGAGAAGTGGGGTGCTATTTATATATTACAAAATCTATTAAAAAAAACTAAATTTAAACTTTAAAAAAAGTTTAAAAAAATAAACCCCAAACGGTCCAAAAATGGGACCGTTTGAGGCCAACGGTCCAATTTTGGACCGTTGGAGCCTGGAGGGTGGAGGCCAGGCCCAGGCCTTCAATGCAATTTTGGACCGTTGGAGGGCCTTGCCCCTTGCCTAGGCCCCGACATGTTGCTGAGCAGCAATAGGCTAGCCCAAAGGGCAAAAAAAGGGTTTCTTGAACTAGAACCGGAGCCGCCGGTTCCTGTTCTTAAAAATTGGAATCGGATCGGCTAGGGCCCAGTTCTGGTTCGATTTGGAACCAGGGAACTGGTGGCTCGGTCCGGTTCTGATTTTCATTCCACGATTTCGGTTCGGTTCGCCGGTTCGAACCGGAATTGTGGCCGGGTCTACTAGTGCACTGTAGTGAATTTATATTTCGTTACTCTAGGGGACGCAACTAAAATCTTATACTAAACTCAGACATATATATAATTTAACCTTGAATAGACTGCAGTGCAAAAGAATACAAACACACAGATGATTATGCAGAGTTTCTAGACTCAAACACAACTAATTGCATGCACTAAATGATGAAAATTTCAATCATAAAAGGCTTAATCTCTCTATATGCAGAAATATAATCCTAAATAATGATGTTTAGTAATCGACAAATAAGATTAATAAACACCAACAATTAATCATAATAAACTAAGAATAAGTGCACAACCACTAGAGTTAATAAGAAATGAACAATTAAAAATTAGATTAAGTTACGATATAAACTGAGGAGATGAGTAGTTTACGTTCAAGCACAAATATTGTAAGAGTCTTTAGATAATTCTCCACAACTGACGGCTAAAATTCTTTCAGGAAAGCTCTGAAACAGTTGCAACATAGGCTGGACGTGATTAGAAGAAGACAACTTCAAGAACGGCTCGAATCAGGCTTGAAACAGGCTCAAAACAACTTCTGGAATAACTAAATTGAGTCACCGAGTTAGATTGAGTCAAATTAGGTCAGAATGAATCTAGTCGGGTTAGACTTAGTCAACTCCAGTCAGTCTTGTATGGATGGCGGCGCAACAAAGAGCGAGATCTTACGACGAGGAACTCCGGCGAGGGCGGCGGGAGATGGCAGTGAAGACGAGACGCGGCGATGGACGTTTGGTTGCTGTCGCTAGTGTGGTCTCGTCGAGTGGATGAGGGAGAGGAGAGGTCAGGTGGCTGTGGCGGCGGTTTGTGGATTGTTTGCGAGGAGCTCAGATCGTCAGCGAGATCTGAAGGCAAATGACGATGCCGGGAAATCTGAAGGCACACCACGACGTAGGCGAACGAATGACGATGAGGCAGCTGCGAAGATCGGTGAAGTCTTGTCGATCTGGTGTCATCGGAGCTTGTCGATCTTGCTGACGGTGAGATTGGCGGTGGATTGAGTGCTGGAGATGGACGGTGAGGTCTTGTCGATCGTTGTGGGCGTCAATATACTACAATCAAGAGGAAGTCGGTGTTGGGGTCGCAGAGGAGCGACAACAAGGCGATTAGGTTTTTTTTTTTTTTTGAGGAATGGGTTTGATGGTGTTAAGGAGATGAACAATGCGGTTTTTTTCTTTTTTTTTCCTTCTATTTTTTTAAGAACAGATCTAGGGAACGGGCTAGGGTTTTGGGAAGAGAGCGCTATTTGGTTTGAACGAATCTAAGAAAAAATTGAAGGGGATTGGAACCTAAGCTTTGATACCAAAATTATTGTCATGCGGAGTGGATCGCAATCACCTTCAATCCAAAGAAAAAGAAATTAGGATTTTGAAAAAGAAATAGAAAGAGAAAAGGATAAATTTGGGCTTCACACCCCTTGCACCACGGGCTTCGCACCCCTTGCACCACATGCTTCACATCCAATCTCAAGAACTCAAAACTCAAGAAATTTAACAGATTCATTTATTCATTCAATACCCATAAGAGAAGTTCTGAGGCCTATTTATAGCCTTACAAAAGTTTAGTTCCAGACTGTGACTGATGTGGTACAAAAAACAAAGAAAAAAAGAAAACAACTAAATTCAAGAATAAACCAAAGCATAAAACTAGTAAATGCAGTGATGTCCTCATCATCTGTAGCCCAACAGATAACTAAATAAGTGTTTTCATAACTATGCTTCTTTCTCTAAGTAGCCTCTTAGATGAGATTAAAAGCTGATTTCTTTTAACTAGTACCAAATAACTTTCTTCTAAGAAGTTTACTATTGTGACCATCATTTGAGCAATCTCCAACTTTATCACTGGTCATGGGCTTGGCATCTGTGGTCTTGCATGTTTTCAGCATTGTTGGAATTAATTCCTACGAGGTGTGTTTTTGGTGTTCAGAGAAGTGGTTGACCACACTAAGCAGATATGAAATCCTGGTATCTAGACGGACAATTTGACCATTGAAGATAGACATCTTAGACTGTGATCATTGTGATTTACAGGAGTTTCTGAAGATTACAAGTGAATTTCCTATTCTATCTACTACATGTAGAGTATTCTTTAGTTTACTTTTTTGACAAGATTTTATTTACCAGAGATTCAGCTCACAAAATGGCCTTATGAAGCTCCCATTCCAAGGACATCTTTCGAATAGATTTGATCAGGGGCAATTCCAGTTTTAGTTACAACTGACACCATACATATACACACCACAACCTTTTAGATAATTTAAAGGTCATCAAGTAATTATTGAAGTCAATATAATTTAGTTAACTTTGTTATTAGTCTATTTTTAAACCAACTCGCCAACCGTGTTTCCTTGCAGTCTTGTTAGTCTCTGTCTTAGGAGATTGACTTGAATAATTTTAGTATCAAAGTTAGCTATAGGACTTTTCCCCTCCTTCCTGGTGATTATTTCATCTATGAAGGGCCAAGAAGTATGACACACATTGCTTGCCTCAAAGCTAATATTTGATTTCTCAAGAAAGATAATAGTGTAGTCCCTTTGTTGCTGATGCTTCTGATTCACTTTTACTATTATCCTGAAAATGCAATTTATTTTCCATGGATTCTTGAATCTGAAGTAGTGATATTATCAGCTTTCATTCCCAATGGGTTCATAAAGTTTGTTTTGGCAACTCTATTGCTGATTTCTCCTTTGAGTATTACATTGTCTGAGTTGTCGTTTGACTACCAACTTTTATCAAGCATAAGTGCTGATACCTTCAGGAACTAGCCAGAACACTTATCCTTCTTTACTGATAACTCTTCCCTTTTCCAGCCAAGAGGACAAGCTGGAAACTTTTGGTCTTCTCATTATATATACAGTTACCGATACAAGACAATGCTTTTCCTTGCAGTCTAAACATGTTGTAGGTAATAGTAATACTGATGGGGGATGAACAAAAAGAAGGGGGATAATTTGGAACAAATACTAGAAAATCTTAACTTAGAATTTGTAACCTAAGAAAATTATTGGGACTCTCTCCCTAGCCCTAGGGCATCTCAGCCAAAGGCACACTGGCTACACAAAAGCTTAAGCAAGTATTTTTCATTAATCATCAACTGAGAATATCCAAAGGAGTTTTTGCCTTTTATAAGCTTACATCATATTAGAACTCCCACCACAACCAATATGAGAACAAGATAAAATAAACTAACTACACTAACCTACTAAAATAAACTAAAGATAAGATAAACAACTACATAACCAACTAATGCAACTAAAGATAAAATAACCCAACTAGATAACCAACTAAAACAAACTAAGATAAAATAACCCAACTACATAACTAATTAAAGCAAACTAATCCACTACATCTCCCCATCATTCCCCGGGGTTAGGAAAAATTCGATCTTGTCAAGTGTAGATCTCTTGGGCTCTCAATTGAGCCATGGTGGTGGTCGTGAACCCAACAAATGTGCATCAAGACTGAACCAAGGCGACAAACTTTGATGGAGAAGAGGGGTTGGAGATCGGCGGTGGCGGAGGAGCCTTCGTCGTTAGGAGGCAGTGGAGGAGCCTTTTTCGTCGGGAGGCGGAGGAGAGGAAGGGGAGGAGCTGTCGGCGTTGAGGAGCTGGTGGCGGCATGGATCAGGTGTTGTTGAAGGAGAGGATGAATAGAACAATGGCGTGCCGGAATTTCTTCGAAGGATTTTTGAAGGAATTTTGGGTATTTTTTTTGACAAGATCTAGGGTTGATAAGGGGAACTAGGGCTTTGTGAAAATTTGATGGAAGCTAGGGTTTTGTGAAATGTAGGGGAAAAGAGCAAAATTTAGCTCTGATATCAAAATGATGGGGGACGAACACTAGAAAATCTCAACGTAGAGTTTATCACCCAAGAAAAGGTTTGAAAATCTCTCTTGGGTATCTCACCCCAAGCACACTGGTTACACAAAATGTTCAAACGATAATTTTCATAATCAATTATTAACTAAGAATCTCCAAAGCAGTCTTTGCCTTTTATAAGCTTACATCACATGAGAACTCCCACCACAACCAATGTAGGACTAAAATATTTAAAGTAAACTAACTAAATAACCAACTAAAACAAACTAACCCAATGGATGTTCCCATAAAATAGTCTTCGTGGTTATCCTAGAAAGACCTGAATACTTCTTATTGCAAAACTACACAACAAAGTTGCCAGCAATTTCTCTTCACTGGAGTTCCAAACAATCTTCCTTCTTTGACTAGCTAACCTTTTGAGACTGAGATCTCCTTTGTTGTAAAGTGATTCATTGACTTGTATGATGCATAATATTATCTCATAGAACATTGCAATATAATTCCTGCTCTTTTATCACCTTAAATGGTAAATGGAATGCTTGAATTTGAGTGGGCAGTTGATGGATTCCTGGTAATAACAAAGGTGATTCAAGCTCTTATACAAGCATTATGATCCTATTTTAGATTGAAATTAGATGTTAACCAATGTTCAAAACAATGGGCTTACTTCAGTAGAAACATCATGGATTTACTTTAATATAAACTTAGAGTATTCAAATAAAATAACTTCCATTCTTTTCTTTGAGTATTCAAATGAAATAAACTCCTTTTTCTTTAACAGACTTGGGAATGAGGACTGCAGTCTATAAAGTAGACTTCCATGTCATGTGCATTTGATCCTTTATCTTTCTTCTAATACCGATTATCCAATAGGCTACTTGGTTGATCTGTTTGAATTCATGTGAAATTCGGTGCTCCTGAGTCATCAACTAGTTTCTTTTGGTCATTTATTAAGGTTGATCTCTGGCCCCTCAAATTGGTGACATCAGCAGATCTCTTTCTTTCATAACCGTTCAAAATTTTACTTGGATAAACATATGTTTAGCAACTTATTTTTAGCCTTTTGAAAACCCTTGGTTAGATAGGTTGCCCAGTTGCGTAAAGTCTCCTGAATGATTCCTGTTTAGCTACTCTTTGGTGGTCTAATAAACCATCAAACTGAAACTTCAGACTGTCCTCTGGGGGTCCCGACCTCATCTAGTCTTTTCTGTACAGGTGATCAGTTAAGCCTTTGGACCCAATTGACCACCCCACATAACTCCAGTTACCTCAAACTTTCCTCTAATAAATGTTTCTTCAACAGTATGCTAAAAGTATTTACAATCTCCTGCATATTTAAGCTCGCTTAGTATTTTCAACGATGGCTCTTTTCCCATCTTCCCCAAGCGACCAACTTGTGTAAGCTACCACATGATCTTGCTTGAATAAATTACATACCTGGTCTGTTTAATTATTTCATATCACTTGATTGAGACCACATCAAAACTTAATAAATTACATACCTAGTCTGTTTAATTATTCCATATCACTTGATTGAGGCCACATCAAAACTCAGAAGTGATAATTAGTGATGTGTAGTAAAAGGTGGGCAATTTTTATTATTCAATTAAAATTATGTATCCAACAAGCTGTTTATGAATTGCAACTTGGGATTATAGTGTTAAGGATATTTTAGAGCCTTGTTCCTTACTTCAGGCACTTTTTGTATAATTTATGCAACACAATGGATTACAAACAAAATTTTGAAATGGAAGGAACTATTGGTTTTTTGAATTTACTTGTACCATTGCTTTATTTGCAGGCTGAGTGACTTAGGCCTACACTCTGAATATCATGCTTCCTGCTTCACTATATGATCCTTGAATACTGATATGGCTCCATCATGAGATCATTTTTATAGTAGGCTGAAATTTGTGAAAATCTTCTCAAATAAGAATTTTGTAAATCTTAATCTACTGGAAACATTAGCTAAATGACCTCTTGTCAACGCTTGATTTCATTTTGCTCTGATCTTGACATTAGACTCTTATATATGTTGTTCCATAGGGTGAACATACTGATTTGCTTATGGGGTGCTTGGATTTACAATCAGAACTTAACTACTTATTTTGCCTCTGGGTTTCCAAATTAATACTGATTCACCTCTGTAAGTGTTGAATACTTCATCCGACAATTAATTGGTTGTTCGGTGAAACGTTCAATTCGTTTCCTACTTTCTTAAATATGGCTCTGCGCCTTGTTTCTATCCATCTTTGTTAAGGCAGTGACATCATGCATCTTTTTATAACTAATGTGACCAAACTTCGAGAATGTAGAACAGTATCGTCGTGTTGTCAGGAGTTAGTACATGCCAATTTCTAAAATAAATGCTATTCATTTGTAGCTGGTGTTTATTGAATCCTTTTGCTGGAGTCTTGCTTTTGCTATTAAACATGATAATACTTGATGGAGTTGATAGAGTTGGAGGCATGCCTCACGCTGTTCATGAATCATAAGCTCTGGATTGTTTGGCTAACTTATTCTCGTCAATATATCGACTTTGTCTGTCCTGCTAAAGGTTTATTTGATTGATATGAAAATGTGAAGTTTTGACCCTTTTCTTTGAACCCGACTGAAGTTCATAATGCTGCTTAGTTAAAAACTTGCAATAAGATTAAAAATAACCTGTTAACATGCAGTCCTGTTATTAAATGGCTATAGCCGACCCAAATTTGCGATAGAGGCTACACTGTTGTTGTCGACCCGTAATAGTAATAAACAGAAAGTATGTCGATTTTGATAGCACATTAGTGAAAATGAAGGAGCTACTCTGTTCATTTCGGTGTTATCATTTCTTTTGCTTTCTTTATGGTCTACCTCAGTCTAATGTCCTGAAAATATTATCTGCTGTACAGTTTGTTCAATTGCGTTAACATATATCATGGGGCAAAGATACCTCCAAACCTCCAAGATAATGCCAGCTGGGATAGTTGCTGCCCTCAGGTCTGTTCTGTTGCTTGCCTCTTCCTTTCGCCATTGGCAATTTGGCATCCTTCATAGTGTTTACTTGTTTTCTTAAGAATTATTTTTAATGTTAATGGAAAAAGACTATGTTAATTATACTATTACTAGTATACCAGTCAAACAACTCCCTGCATTGGTGTTTTCATAATTGTTATTATTACTACTTTTTGGGTGGGTGGTGGGTACTTTGAAGAATTGAGCAATATCCTAAGCAAGAGATAGCAGCAACAGTTGTTGGGGTGGGTGGGTGTGTTGGGGGTGGGGGTGGTTTACCGCTAACGATGCATTTACACCCCCGCACATGCTCTTTCATCTGAAAGACTCTTGCTCCTGTAATATATAGTCATGAAGACAGTCTAGGGGATATAATCGTCAACTTTATTACTTGTCACACTCTATCATGCACAGTTCATGGAAAAAGGAAGCAGGAGTTGACTTGATATCAGCTAGTTGACTGACTAAATACGCTTACAGACTTAATTATATATGGCAGCTAATGAGCATATGGTTGCACACAGGCAAATAACTGAAAGGATCGAGATATAAAGCAACACATTTTTGTGATTGATAAGGCCAAATTAGATATCCAAGTAGATGGTGTACGTAAAGTAGTTCAAGCGAGCACTCTCACACTGATAAAGGTCAAACTATAGAGGGTTGTCAGGAACATATAAGCTCAAGCACCTTAAGTTATAAGCAGAGGGTATCAGTTTTGGAATATGAGGGTCAAGATAGAAAGCTAACTAAAGGGCCTATTGAGTAACTTGAACCTGACAAATGCTCTCAATGCAAGAAGATTGCCATGTCACCTATATTTTGGCGCCAGATTAAACCATCACTACGAAGAGTGAATCTCAAATTTCAAGGTCCTTTCTTTGCCAAACAAGGATACAGAATCTCGTTTAATGATGTTAATTCACCTGGCAGGTTGACTAAAGTGATTTACAGTGCTCTCTTCTTGCTTGGGTCCTCTTCGTATTGTTTGGTTATGGTCTGAACAATTACAGTTGTAACACTCTAGGAAATCTTAACCCCAAATCTATAAATGCTATATCACACTATTCAGAGCATATACTAAACTGTGAAAAATGAACACTTCATATTATGGCTGGTGAAGCATTGGGGGATAATAGTAGTCCAATTAAGGCTCCTATTACAAACCATCTGGTTCTTTTGAATTTTTTTTTTTTTGCATGACACTCGGCCTTTTGAAGAGCTCAATGGGACAAAAAGGGTTCATATATCTGGACAGAAAGAATGGGGGGGATAAAGCTTGTTGTAATACAGGGTCTCTCACCATGTCTCTCTTGAGCTTCAATAAGATGTATTTGGCAGATATGTAGCACTAGAAGTCATAATCAGGAATTTGCTGTATTTGCACTTACATAAATGGCCATGTTCCGAAGTGGAAATCAGTGTTTCTCTAAAATGGAGTTTTGTTTGCTATGCCTCAAGGGTGATATTGGTTGTTTAGAAAGTTATGGAAAAGAAGATTAAACATGGAGGGGGGTTCCCTCAAAAAAAATAAAAAATATAGAAAAAATAAAAATAAAAGAAAAGGTAAAATAGAAGAAGAAGAAGAAGAAGAAGAAGAAGAAAGAAACATGGAAGAGAGGAAAATAATGGTGTTCCTTTCAGTTTACCCTACCTTCAGATGTGGGAATGTATCTATGACTTGGAAGAAATATACATACGTTGATTAAACCCTAAGAATTAAGGAAAACAATTCTACTCTCACTATCCTTGAACAATTGAGCATTTTGCCTCTATTATATGCCCAAAGGGCAAAGAAGTAGAATATTTAACTATGATGAAATGCAAAACATAGAAACTAAAAAGTCATTACAAAAACCATGATGAAAGCCTTATGGAGTGTTGGATTTTGCAATTGGCATAGCCTGGATGTATCAACCCTTATTGAATAAGCCCTCACTGGATAAGCTTCTGAGTGAAATTACTGTGCCAAATAGCTTGCTCTGTTTATTGATATTAGGCAGAGCATGACACCAGAGAGTTAGCTGATCGTTAATTTTCTTGCCAAATGCGCTGTATGTGCAGAATCATTGAGAGGAGATTATTTAGCTTTCTGCAGTCTTTTAGTGTTGCTTCCTCTGTGAAAAGATGATTTGTTGTCTTCTTCTTAGATATCTTCACAGTACTAATTTGATGCTGGTTTCTGAACCAGCAGGCCGTTATCGTTTGAACCCTAACCTTTAGATGCAGCAGGTTGAAATTTGTCACCGAGACTTACATTTGCTTTCTGCCTTCCCCCACTTTGTATCGTCATCACCATTAAACCCAGTTATTATTTGACTTAATGATCTTTTTGTTTCCTTTCTTGCTGACTGTTGGATTCTCTTGTAGCGCACTTATGACCGCGTTCTATCTCTACAAGATCGCAACAGGTGGTAATCATATTCCATCAAAGACGGAGTAGAAACTGCAGCAGAGACTGTTGATGTACTATGATATGTAAAATGGCTACATGAACTAGGCTCTTGATTCACAACATTCAAGATTGTATTTCTGACTAAAGGATTGTGTTAATACATTAATGACTTGAACGCTTTACACGGTGTGTATGTGCTGTTTGAATCAATAGAAGAAGAGAATCAAATGGATTATCTCGTGTTTTAATTGTCACTCCATTTCTGTTATCTTCTTTCTGAATGACCTTATTCCTTTGACATAATTGTCAAGAACAAAAATAACCTGTATGCTTTCTAGTGGTTCATTCTTCTGGTACAGTTGGATTGTAGTTTATATTTCTCAGAAAAAGAATGCAGTTTATGTTTGTCTTCTAAATCTTTACTAACAGCTGATCATTTCACTCTGAAAGAAATAAAAAATTATACTAGTTCACGTTCTGGCAACCATTGTTCACTAACTCTTCTCTTTGTCTCTTTGAAGACTTCTCACTGTCTCTAACTTGCTTGTTCTACATGCGAGGAAGCGAACAGAAGGGTGTCATGTATGAAAATTTAATTTAAAGTTCACTTTTGCAAACTCCTGTTTTTTCCCTTGTGAATTTACAATAATGGCAAAATAAAATGGTATAAAACAATGGTTAGAATACGGAAGTATATGCCTGTTAGAACAAAAGGAAAACTAGACTAGAAGGAAATGAGCTTTCCTTGAAGTAAGAAATCAAGATTTCTGAAGTAGAGCTTTTGTGCTTCCTTAAACGTATTGCTTGAAGCAATATTTGGCCTACTTGGGTGCAAGGCTCTCAAAGCCAAATCGCCCTCATGAACAACAGTTGAAGAACTTTGATCTGCACCAACCAGATTCTCCAGTGATCTCATCGATCTAATCAGACAAGTGACCCCTCAGTCTGACACATGATAGGGCTTTACTGACGGGCTTGAACACACTTCTTGTAATTGAGACTACACTCTTTTGAAACTAACCAACTCTCTTTGTCAATTTGTTTTCTTGGTGATTGGTGATGATACAAATGAGCTCAATGGGGCATATTTATAGGACTCCTGGACCTGCCAAAATCAACCTCCATTAATGAGGGTAGCTCTAAAAACTTATTTAGATTCAATGAATCCAACCCCAGAGTCTCATTTTAATGATTGCAATCCAGGAGTTGTCCATGTTCAATGAATTCAGCCCAAGAGTCTCATTCTCTTAATGAGAGAACTCTAAAGGGGTTGTCCATATTCAATAAATCTAGCCCAAGAGTGTCTATTTCTTAATAATGGAAGTCCAAGAGACTTATCCAGATTCATTGAATCTAACTTGTCCAGATTCATTATAGGAAGACTAAAGGTTTTGGCTATATTAATCATATCTAGTCAGACCCAGTCAAACTAAACTTCAATTAGTTTGTACATGTGGGGATTAATTAACCCGTGACCTTTAGTGTGGCAAAATAAAGTCTTACCAAAAAGGATATATATATATATATAATAAAGTCTTACCAAAAAGGATATATATATATATATATATATATATATATATATATATATATATATATATATATATATATATATATATATATATATATATATATATATATATATATATAGGGCTTACTGTACCTCAGCCTGCGGGCTGAGAGAGTTTCTCAGCCTGCGGGACGTGGCTGAATATAGGCCACACATCGGTCGCAGAGTGTGGGCGCCACAAAAAATCAAAAAATCCCGCCTAAATAATCGTGAATCAAAATGACAAAAATACCCCTTTTAAATGACGACTGCGACTTCTAGCATTCAAAAGTAAAAAAACATTCCATGGTCGCAGACTTAATACAGAATAAAGAATACAAGACAAAAAATGCTATCGCATAGCAATGCGACCTCCTTCGGTACTGCGACCAAATTCGCAATCTTCTTTCTCATGCCTTATGTAAAAGAAGTAATTAATATTATATCTACCGTGATACAACACCAGTCTAGAAAAAAAGAGATGCACTAATGTTAATCTCGAGAAAGGAAAGATGTGCACCATACGTAATCTAAAGATATAGCCAAACAATTCTATAAAAAGTTAATTTGTACTTCGGATTCTCCAGCAATAAATCTTCAATTAAATATTTAGTTTTTTTTACCACTTCCTACCATACTCAACCCTCACCTGTAACAATTATTATTACTATTCATGTTCTTCCACAATATTGACCTTTATATAATGCTTGTAACTAATATATTACCTCATACCTAAAAAACTATAATTTTGCTCTTCCTTTTCAATTTGATTTCAAAAACTTTCAAAAAAAAATTCATTCTTGAATCATGTCTTCCCCATCTTCTTCCTCCGAACACTCAGAATTCAACTTCAATCAATCCCCCACCGGTCCTTTGTCTTTAGGATATTCTAGTGAATCTGATACCAGTCTGGACTTCACTCCTTTTGACTATCTCACTACATCAAATATGTTGGCCCAAAGGCCTATCACCCTAGTTTTGATGATGATCAACTCATGAAGTTATGATTACTAATGATCTTGTGTTTAATTAGTGACAGATTCCTTATCAAGATCTTAGTAGGTGTGGAGCTTCAACAAAGGATAATATGTCAAGTTGGAAGCTAGCACCGGTCGATTCACGAGCCTATGCATCAAGACCACATCTAGAGATGAGCTCGGTGGATTGCATTTGGACCAAGTCAAGAAGATGAGAAGCCTTCAAGTGAAGACTTCAAGAGGATGAAGACTTGAGTCTAGGTTTGTTTTTATAAGATTTATTTTAGATAAAATGTAAAGGATAGATAGTTGGTGGATTGCTCAAGTTCATATCACACACACACTCTTGATTTATGTCTTTTCATAAAAGAATTTTTAGTTAGAAAAGACTCTTTCTTTTTGGTAAAAAGATTTTCATTGGACAAAATACATGTCTTGGTTTTTGATGTTACCTATATACATATCTTTCAAAACAAGTTTAGTGCTTTATGTCAAAACTAGATATTTCATCTTGATTGTGTGGTGGATCATATCCATACACACTTTGCTTTATAAGTTCAAAATATCTTGTTTTTGTATTTTGTGAAGTTATGGAAAAACAAGTTTTAGAAAAACATATTTTATAAAAAACAGTTTTTATTTTGATTGAAACTATTTTTCTGGATTTACTGTGAATTTCTGGGATTTTTATTAAGTTAATAGACCAATCCTTAATCCCATTTTTCTGGTTCTGCCAGTTCTGATTTTTCAGAACTGACAGAGGCGGTCGACCGAGTCGGTCGACCGGACGTGCACAGCGTGCACGCCTGTGTGCACTGGAGGTCGGTCGACCGGACCGGTCGACCGCTAAGAGAGCTTTGCTCTCGGGAATTATCGGTCGACCGGGCCGGTCGACCGACAGAGAGTTTTCTCTCTTCTCCAGTTGCGCGCGGTCGACCGGGCCGGTCGACCGGAGTCTGCAACGGTCGGATTTTTGACCGTTGCCGGTCGACCGGGCCGGTCGACCGGCAGCTCTGACAGAACCCAACGGCTCTATTTCTGGCAGCCTATAAATTGGGGTCTTGTCAACTGTTTTGAGGTTAAGATTTTATAGACTCTTGAGCCAGTTTTTCTGATACTTTTAGAAGAGTTTTCTCCACAAAATTGAGTGCAAATACTTCCCATCTTAAAGGGAGTTTTTATCAAGAGAGTGTTAAAGTGATTTCTTGAGTTTTCCATCAAAGCTTTCTTTCCTTGTTTTTTCTCACACTACACTTGAGCTTCCATTGTATATCTATCCTATAGGGAGAGTGTTGTAGTGAGTTTGTAATTGGTGATCAAGTGTTAGATCACCAAAGAGATTCCTTTGTATTTGAGGAGACGGGCAAGTGTGCTCGTTGGTGGTTAGAGTTCGGTTGTGAACTCTTGGTGGTTTGAGGTGCGGCCTCGGCGAGTCGGTGGACTTGCGTGTGTAAGGGACTTTGGAGTCCGAGAGCTTGTAGGTGTTGCGGCACCGAGGAGAGATCCGGTGGGATCTTACATAGTGGAAATCCTTCGTGTGTCGAAGGCGGGGATGTAGAGCAAGTGTGCTCGAACCTCGAAACAAACCCTTTGTGTTTGCGATTACTCACTCTTGCTCTCTTTCTCTTTTTGTCTCTATTTTATATCTTGCATTCAATTTATTGTGTTCAT
This sequence comes from Agave tequilana, assembly GCA_038442645.1. Classification (NCBI taxonomy): domain Eukaryota; kingdom Viridiplantae; phylum Streptophyta; class Magnoliopsida; order Asparagales; family Asparagaceae; genus Agave; species Agave tequilana. The sequence continues at coordinate 165,907 of JAVJIF010003370.1, read as the reverse complement.
CTTATATATGCATGATATATTCCCTTGTGCTCATAATTGATATACATACTTGCTTGGGATTGTTGTTAACACTAGTATTCAACCAAGAGAGCCAACGCGGCACCTCAATCCATTCAAGGAGAATCTAGAGGAGCTTGTCCAGAGCCTCGCAAGGGGAATTCGGCAACACTCTTGTGTTATACATAAGTGTTTAATTAAAAGAAGTTTTAATTGGTCATCTTAGTTTTAATTCCGCATTATTTTGTTCATAAGTGACCATTAGATTAGCCATCACCTATTCACCCCCCCTCTAGGTGATCTTACAATTGGTATCAGAGCTAGTGCTCTTGATTTGGGTCTAACAACCTAAGAGTTAAAGATCCTCCTTTAGGCTAATCACAATATTTTTGTACACACACACCTCACCATGGACTTCATGTCACCACCCACCTTTGATATTCTTAACATCCAAATTTGGAAGGTTAAGATGTCATTGTACCTCAAGGCCTTAGGATTTCATGTTTATCTTGCCATATCTAATAATGCATATTGCTTAAATGGTAAGAATTTTGAGGCTAATGCAAAAGCCCTTCATGCTATCAAGTCAACCCTAAATGATGATTATTTATCTAGGGTATCTAACGTTGACTCGGCTTTTGTAGCTTGGAACATCATCACCTCCCTTGGCGAAAAGGATCTATATTATGCCGGGAGTGATTCGGACGTTGGAAGCAACACCTCCAACGCATGCTTTATGGTCCAAGGGGATGACCCCCTTGAGGTAAATTCCGAATCTGATGATGAGGACATGTCATATGATGAGCTATCTACTTTTTGTCATCTATTGCTTGAGAAATATGACATGATTAGAAAAGAAAATAAAAATTTGAAAAAGAACATTGCTTGCATGCATAAAGAACATGACTCATTTAGAGATAACATTGCATGCTTAGAAAAAGATAATAAAAGTTGGAAAAAGAAATTTGATTGCATGCTTAAAGAAAATGATTCTTTTAGATCTAAGATTGCATGCTTAGAAAAAGAAAATAAAGATTTGAAAAATGAGAATGTTTCCTTATTTTCAAAATTGAATGATCTTTGTGAAGGGAACAATATTTTGAAAAATGATATTGCTATGGTGGAACAACAAAAAGAAAGTATTTTACAAGAAAATAAATCTTTAAAAAGAAAATTTGTTGAAAAGAAAAGGATAATGTTTTTCAAAAGAAAAAGAAAAATGATTCTTTATCTCACCATGCTTTACATGCCACAACTAATGAGATTAAGAATTTGAAAAATAAAATGGATGGTTTGAGTTCAACTTTGAACTCTTGTGCTTTTAATCATTCTAGGTTGGAATCAATGTTTTCAAAGAAACAAACTCCACACATTCATGCACATCATAACCATGCATTTGCTTATGTTGCACAACATGATCACACTCCTACACATAAGCATACTAAGGTGTACGTATGTACACATTGTGACCGCAAAGGCCATTTAGCAAAATATTGTTTTGATAAGAAACCTCATTTATATTTTGCTAAGTATAAAAGATTTTGGGATCCTTGCAATAAAGCTAACCCCAAAGGACCAAGAAAGTATGGGTACCAAAACCCCCACCCTTTGATTTTGATGTAGGTGAGGGCTCTCACAAAACGTGAGAGGATTGGTGCCTTGATAGCGGATGCAATGGACATGATGGACAAACTTTTGGATGCATTGCTATCAAGGAGATTTTGGTGGGAAAGACCATATTTGGAGCTTTGGAGTTGGTAACAATTTCTAAACTCCTATTTTTTTTTGTTCATGCTTGTTCATCCATAATATTCATAGCATGTTCATGTTTTAAGATTTTATGTGCTTCATGTGGTAATTACATGCTTAGATGTAGAATGTATCAAACTTACATTTATACATATACAAATAGTGAACTACAATTGACTCATATATATAGTTGAACTTCATGCTCACTTGTATCCACTATAAGCATATGTATAGACTAGTTTTGATGATTCTCATTTATACATGCTTGGCCAATTTTTAATGCTTTACTTCATGTATATACATGTTCAATTCAAATCTAATAAATATACATGTATACCCGTGAGTCTCTTGCCTTCATGCAAACATCATTCATAGACTCTTTTAGATTTGGGATATGTATGTGTATTGTTAGGATTGGATTAATCATACATATACCATGAAGATTAGTGTTTTGATGAAAATGATTTTTCGTGCTTTTGTTAAAAATGTGTCTTATGATCTTTTTGAGCTTAAATGTCTATTTTCATAAAAATGCTATTTACATGATTGTTTAACACTCACATTTCTTGTTAAAATCATTTATGAGCCTAATAGACCATGAGTGCTTAAATTTTTTATGTATTTAGTTATGTTTATGAAAAACATATGATTTGATGTATTTGAAGGATCTTTAACTAGTTTGTCAAAAATCTATTTATACTAGTTATCTATTCTTCAAATAGTTTTTGAGATTTACACATGATCCTACTTTACAATAATTTGGATAAATTATTTTGTATTCTCAAGATTTGATGATTCATGATTTGAATATTAGTTTAAGTGTTAGCTTTTTGTCAACACTAGGATTTATACTTGTACATATCATGGGCCACAAATAAATCTATTTATATTTGTGCTTGAATGCTTATTTGAACCCATGAAATGTGCTTGTATTGCTTGGTTTGGATGATTCATACATCTTTAAACTTATATTCTCCCTTTGGATTTGATTTATGATCATGTGCTTTTCATATCATGTATATGTGTATTTTGCCAAACCTTAAAATATACATGTATAACTCTTGATTCTTTTGCCTTCAATGCAAATCCATGCATATAGACTCACTTGAGTTTAAGAGATATGTATGTATATTTCATGTATTGTCAAAACATACATATATCTTGACATATAGATTTTGTTTTCAATGATTTAATAAAAATGTGAGATGATTTTGATGTTTATGATTTTCTAAGGAATATTGTACCTTATTGTCATTTTCATGATGCCATGTTTCACATAACATTAGTACACTCACTTCTTTTGAAACTATTTGGACTTTATAGATTAGAGTGTTTGAGTGTTTTGTGTTTCATTGCTATTTCATGAAAATCCTTAGATTTATTCCTTGATAGAAGGATTTCGTACTAGTTGTTAAACACTCTCATTTAACTAGTTCGAATTCTTCATGGGTTGTCACCGCAACAGTTGCTTAGTCGCAGTCTTTGGTCGCAGTGTCGACCCTGGTCACAGTAGTTACTGTTTGCAATGTATCTTATGCGACCTTGGTCGCAGTGTCATCTATGATCATAGTTGTTTTGTTTGCAATGCATGGCTGCGAAAAAGTTCGTAGTTTATTAAAAAAAAACAAATATGCTTTTTATTTATGTCCAGGCATTTATCTCCAGGCATGTGCAAATGATACAAAACGATCTCTTATACAATAAGATTGAGTGTTACAAATACAGCAGTACAAAAGAAGACTAAAACATCAAAAAAATCCCTTGTTGACTAAGAGCAATCTTCTTCTTGAGGTCTGGTGGCAGCAGAAGTGTTACAAAGAAGACTAAAAATCAAAGTAGCCAAGAAGACTAAACATCAAAAAATCCCTTGTTGACTAAGAGAAATCTTCTTCTTGAGGTCTGGTGACAGCAGAATCAATAAGATTTAGTGTTACAAAGAAGACTAAACATCAAAGTATCCAAGAAGACAAAACATAAAAAGAGTCAAGAAGAGCCCTTGTTGACTACTAAGAGCAATCTTCTCCTGGAGGTCTGGTGGCAGCAGAATCTTTCGTTTATGAACATCTCTTCACCAGAAGGTTATCCAGTGAGCATGGAGTTTCCTCGATGTCACTTCTGGGGTAAGAGAGGAGGTTTTTAGACCTCACAGGGAATGCTACCCACCACTATATCCACCACATCCCCCGCCGCCATACCCACTCTGACCATCCGTTACCAGCAAGCTTGACTGGTGCATCAAGTCAGAGAAGATCTCGGTGAGGATTAAGTCCTCGTCAGGGATCATGACTTCTTCCCTTGTGAACGACGAGGACCATGACTTCTTCCCTTGTGGACGATGAGGTCTATGACTTCTTCCCTTGTGGACGAACATCGATCAAGTTCGTCAATAGGGTAATCTTCATCCATGGAGGCAGGCCCCTGTTAGAGACTCTGAAGAAGACGGAAATTCTCAGAGCAATTGCTCTCGAAAGAAAACAGTCTAATTATGGACTGTTAAAGGGAGAGCGTGAGCCCTATTTATAGGCAGCCCATAATAACCATAATTAATGGTTCATTAATCAGAATCGTCGGCATTAATGGTCTCCAACCGCCAGCGCCGGTTTGGCATTAAAAGACATTAACGCCTAAACCCAATGAAGAACCGACGCGTGGACAACCGCTTCGGGAAACAACGAATGGTGCGGGGTTCGTCAACATAGACTTGACGTTAAAAGATCTCATAAAATCTTTATGACAGGTCGCGTCTCACGGACTGACTCCAAGTCGCATCACACAACAGACAACTTTTCATTTTTCATTTAGATTCAAAAAATGACTTAATCCAAAAAACAACACTTAATAAAACAACACTTACTTAACGTACTGCGACCAAAGTCGCAGTCCACGTAATGCAACCCTAGATTGTAGTTGCTGGCCATCTTCATCAATAACAACACTGCGACCTTGGTCGCATTTAACCATGTACACTGCGACAAAAGACTTTGGCTAAGATCGCAGTTTAAATGTACAATGCGACCAAAGACTCTGACTACATTATATTCAAAAAAAATAATTACTTAACGTACTGCGACCAAAGTCGCAGTCCATGTAATGCAACCCTAGATTGCAGTTGCTGGCTATCTTTATCAATAACAACACTGCGACCTTGGTCGCATTTCATCATGTACACTGGGACCAAAGACTTTGACTAAGGTCGCAGTTTAAATGTACAATGCGACCAAAGACTCTGACTACATTATATACAAAAAAAATTAAACTATAAAGTAGAATTTTATCGCAGGCTGAAAACATTGATCTGAAAAGATTTTTATTTTCAAAAAAAAAATTTATCCCAGGCTGAAAAGGAGAAACTACATCTTTCAAAAAAGAGGTAAAGAAATAAGGCGAAAAGTAATTTATATCCTATAAAGAGCGGCAAAATAAAAGGGGAAAAAATAATAATAAACAATAAGGAAAAGTTATCATAAGGGGGATTTGGTAATTTAACTTCTCCCTAAAAGGGCCGCAAGTCAGTGAGGTGACAAATCGAGCCACGTCACCGCAGGCTGAGAGAGTACTCTCAGCCCGCGGCTGATATACATTTTTCTCATATATATATATATATATATATATATATATATATATATATATATATAGAGAGAGAGAGAGAGAGAGAGAGAGAAATGTAAATCAGCTGACACAGGAAGCAACTTCCTTCTATGTCGCACTCAAAAATCATATTTCTCAAATGAATTTTTAAGATCCGACCGCACATTATCATCTTCATGTTCTAAGATATACACATATAAAAATTAAGTGATTTGAAGTTAATTTACTCCATTTTCTTTGGGTTCAAATATTAACGATTTTTTAACAGTGGAACAAAATGGAACGATTAGATTAATGAGTAAACGAACTTCAAATCACTTGATTTTTTGTACGTGTATATTTTAGAACATGAAGATGATAATGTGCGGTCGGATCTTGAAAATTCATTCGAGAAATGTGATTTTTGAGTGCGACATAGGAGGAAGTTGCCTCCTGTGTCAGCTGATTTACATTTCTCTCATATATATATATATATATATATATATATATATATATATATATATATATATATATATTAGGGGTGAACAGAGTTCGGTTAAAATCGAAAAAAACCGCCCGAAAACCGAAACCGATCCGAACCGAACCACGTAAATTCGGTCGGGTTTCGGTATGGGTTCCAAAACCCGAACCGAACCAAATTAACCCAGCACAGTTTTACGCCAATACAAGCAACATTCATAGTTTTACAATGATGTTGATGTATGTTATGTCATGCATATTTGTGTTTATGTCATGAGTACACAGCTTTAACTTTTCAGTATCATTAAAATGCTTGAATTTGTGAAACATTTCAAGCAATAAATTCATGAGATGTTCACATTTTTGTGTAATATTAAGCTTATTGTTTACATATCGCTTATATTTTTTTGAAATATTCTGTTATATGCAATAGAGTGTTATGCATCTCTTTTAAATATCTAATGTAGATATATTCTAAAGCTTTTCTTAAATCATTTTTGAACTTTTATGTTCGTCTAAGTTTTGAAAGTTAGTTTATTTTTTAAACCAGTATTCGCATAAGAAAAATATTGATCACGGGAAAAAGATTCATAATCAAGTTAGATTTGACGAGAAGGTGCGAAAGTTGAGATGGGAAGTTCAACGGTGAGGTGATCTCCCGAATTAACAGAACCGAACCGAACCGAACCGATCCGAGTCGGTTCAGTTCGGTTCGGTTCGGTTCATGACCTTGTTCGGTTTGGTTCGATTTTGTCAAAATTAGCAAAACTTGAACCGAACCGACTGATACTCACCCCTAATATATATATATATATATATATATATATATATATATATATATATATATATAGCTTGAAAACTCTTTCATTTATGGAAAGCAATTTTGCACAAAATTTCTAACAAAACCTTGTATATAACCATTGTTGGCTAGCTCTCCTATGTTTCTTTGTGTTTTTGGTTTAAGGAAATGGGCGGAAGTGAGGAAGTGGGAAGTGTCATTTCTCACTTCCGTTATTCATCCAAACACCGAAAAAGAAAAATGGAAGAGTCTTTTTCTTTTCTTTTTCCCTTTTACACAACTATTTTCTCACTTCCAGGGTTCTAGAGTTAATTTTGTGGTCATATAAATCTCATTTGTAATAAGTTATAACTCAAAATAGTTAATTTTGTGGTCATGTAAAACTTACTTGCATTCTAATTACAGTCTAAATTTTTTTCATAATTAATTTTTATTTTAGTATTATTTTATGGTCAATTTTGTGATCAACCTTTTTCATTTTCACTTTCACATTACTATTTAAATACTAGAAAACACAATGTATTTTTCACTTTCACTTCCCAACTACCAACTAAATACCGAAAAATATACACAAAATTCTCATTTTCTCAAAAAAAAAAAAAAAAAAAAAAAAAACCCTACTTCCCACTTCCGCCCACTTCCTTGAATCCAAACAGCCCACGTACTCGATTACTGTCCTGGACTTATTCTGCGGGCAAGGATGTGAAGAAAAGGACTCCATTTATCATGTGAAATTGTTTTATCTTTAAAGTCTATTCTATTAATTCTTGCTAATTTCTTTGTGACTGTAATATTGAAGTTGTCGGTTACGTTTTTCCTGTGAGAAGCTTCGATTTGGACTGTACCCTTGATGATAATCCTAACATGAGAGGAACTAATTTTCATCATGGTGAACGTACCTAAAAGAATTTTTTGTTCTTTGCAACATAGGAATCTTATGTTTTCCATATACTTCAAATATTCTTTGTAACTAGGTATTGTAATTCTTTTCAACACTTTTATTTCTGATTAATTCTATGTCCTTAGTATAATTATGTTTAAACAACTAATCTCAGAGTGCTAGAGTCAGTAAGGAGAGAGTAGGACAAAACAAGACAATGAGAGAAGAAGAAGTAGGAATTTTATTTGTTAGTTTTGAAAGAAAACGTTAACAAACTTTTTCTCTCAAAAACAAGTTCATTAGCTGATACTAACTATAACTCATGTTTGCTCAAGAACAAATCGAAGGATAATAAGTAGAGCACTTCATTTAATACAAACTCTCTCAAACCGAGGCTACTTGTTACATTGCTTGCTACATAACAATCCTATATTATCTATGGAATGAAATCTGACCCAATCAGTTGAAGATGAGTATGATAGATTAGATTGGACTGAACTCTACGACATTAGAAGGATCATGAAAATGCCTTGATGCATCTCGTCAGCGTTATTTAGACGTTTGAAATTATTGTGATCCTCTATTTGAAGGTCTTTTTTTTTCTCTGAAGGATCAATTATGTAATTTTATATTTTTCATCCTTCTTGAATTGTTTCATTAAGAACTTATTAATGGAACATCTTTTGTTTTTGTCCTCACGATTTTTTTCTTAAAAATCAATATCTGTGGTTTTCTTAATGAACCTCGGTCCAAATTTTCTCCTCAAAAAAATATCTGTGGTTGTCGAAATTTCTAATTAATGAACGGCCGGCGACGTCCAACAAATCCAAAATGCCAAATCGCCGAACTGCAGGCTCTCTCTATTTAAACCTGCGCATCTCTCCTCCCATTTTCAACAGATTTTGCTCCCTCAAGTGTTTCTTTTATAGGTAGCTTCCCCTGATGCTTTTACTTCTCTTTCTTGCCTTGCTCCCTCTTCTCCATGTCTTTAACAAATCAAGGTGGCCTAAAAAACTCCCTCCTGGCTCAGTGGGGATCCCTGTCGCCTCACCTTTCTTCGTGCCATATGGGCTAACACAGAGCTGAAGAATGGGCAGCTCGTAGAATTGAAAAGTAAGGCCCAGTATCAAAGTTGTCCTTGTTCGGTGTTCCAACCTTCTCCTTGTTAGAGATATCAATGACAACATGTGAGTAATGTGAAACATGTGATCCATGTGAAAGACACCTCTCATGAAATCAATCAAATCCTAAAATCTCTCTATGATTATAGAAACACATGGGACTCATGGGATTCATGCACTATGTGTTTTCTCATTCTTTTTCTCAGTCAATATTTTTCTGTTCTTTCTCTCAGTCAATATTTTCCTATTATATCTCCTAAATCAGTGTAAATATGTGACCAATATGTGTATATATATACAACCAAGAATCATAACTAATGGTATCTTGTCTTTGCACAAATAAGTCTTCTTCTTCTTATCATCTTGGTATCAGAGTAACTACTGTACCATATCGAGTATTTCCTCTTCATCTTCCCTCACCTCCATCCAAACACTTGCATCCATGGTTACTTCCAATCCCAACATCACTCACTTTCTAAATGTCAAACTCGACAAGGGAAACTATCTGCTGTGGCGTTCCCAGTTCCTTCTTCTTCTCAAGCTCCACGATCTCGAAAGCCTCGTCGATGGAGCCTCTCCGTGTCTGATCCGATTTCTTCCTTCTACCGAGAAGGATGCTCAGCCCACTATCAATTCAGAATACACTTGCTGAATCAAGCTTGATCAGATGTTCTTATGTTGGCTTATCTCCTCGCTCACTGAGGCTGTTCTTGCTCATGTCGTCGGCCTCACCACATCTCGTGAGATGTGGTGCTCTCTAGATCGAATCTTTGCGTCACCATCTAGAGTTAGAGTGCAAAAACTCAAATATCAGCTGCACGCTGTCAAGATGGGCACCTCTTCTATGTCAGAGTACATCCACTCTGTCAAGTCCATCGTGGACAACCTGGCAGCAGTGGCTAATCCAGTTGCCGACTCCGACCTCGTCTCTACTTTGCTCAGTGCACTGTCTCCCAAATATGACTCGTTCGTCACCTCCGTCAACACACGAGTTGACCCTGTACTGTCAGAAGAACTCATCTGCCTCATGCTTGGCCAGGAGATTTATCGTGGGCGTGTTATCACTTCACTAGACTCCATAACCCTCATCTCTCCTTCTCCTGCGGTTCGTACTGTTTCCCGCACTCTAAGCTACCATTCAGCTCCATCCTTTTTCTGTGGTCGTGGACGTGGCCGAGACAGGGAGCGCGGTCGTGGTCGTGGACATTCCTTCTTACCGTCACATCAGTCCACCGGTGGCCGACCTCAATGTCAGATCTGCAATCATTTTGGCCATTATGCTAACCAATGCTACAATCGTTATGATGATTCAGCTAGCCCAACTGCTCTTCTCCACTCTTATGGGAATAGTCCAGTCGATCCCAACTGGTATATTGACTTCGGAGCCTCTCATCACCTAACGGCTGACATTGCGAATCTGGCGGTTCACTCCGAATATCAAGGATCCGATAGAGTTCGCATGGGTAACGGGACAGGTTGCCTATCCGATCTACTGGTACTTCTTTATTGTGTTCTCCTGTTTCTTCCTTTGTCTTGAAAACCTTTTACATATTCCTGATATCACCAAAAATCTTCTGTCTGTTAGTCAATTTACTGCTGATAATAAAGTCCTTCTTGAATTTCACCTTGTCTCTAGTTTTATCAAGGATCTCTCCACTCAGAAAACTCTACTGCGGGGACAACTTAAGGATGGTCTGTATGTCTTCTCCCTGAGAAATCATAACTTCACCGCCTCTCCCCAGGCTCTTCTCGGTGAGCGTGCATCTTCCTCCGTCTGGTATGGGCGCCTAGGTCATCCCTCCACCAGAGTTATCTCCAGTATTTTATCTCAGCATCAGCTTTCTTTCCTCCCTGACCGTGCCGGTACCCCTCTCTGCATCCCCTGTCAGCAAGGGAAAGTCAACGTCTTCCTTTTTCGTTATCTTCCACAATTGTTACTGCTCCTTTAGAGCTTATTCACTCTGATCTATGGGGTCCGTCTCCTATGTTCGCTGTAAGTGGTCATCGCTATTATATTAGTTTTGTAGATCACTACAGTAAGTATGTTTGGTTTTATCCTTTCATAAATAAAAGTGATGCTTTCTCCATTTTTCTTGAATTCAAAATTCATGTGGAAATTTTTTTTGGGCGTTCTAATAAAGCACTCCAGACTGATGGTGGTGGCGAGTTCATCAAATTTAAACCTTACTTGTTTTCTCAGGGTATCGCTCATCGCTTATCCTGTCCACACACTAGTGCCCAAACGGTACCGCAGAAAGAAAGCACCGCCACTTTGTCGAGACCGGCCTTATTCTTCTGACACGGTCAAATGTTCCACTTCATTACTGGCCTTATGCTTTCTAAACTGCCTCATTTCTCATCAATAGAATGCCCACCCCCATCCTCCATAATTTATCTCCCTACCAGAAATTATTTCATAAAGCACCTGACTACCTTTCCTTATGAATTTTTGGTTGCGCTTGCTACCCTCATCTGCGTCCATACCAAACTCATAAGTTTGATTTTTGGTCCAGCCGATGTTTCTTAGGTTACTCGGCTTCGCATAAAGGTTATCAATGCTTGCATGTCCCCTCTGGTCGTATTTACATCTCTGGGGATGTTGTGTTCGACAAATCTTCCTTTCCTTTCCATTCTCCTTTGCCCTCCCTCTCTCCCCCTACTCCCACACCTTCACCACCGATCCCCATCTCCATGTCTCTGTTACCTTCCATTGTTCCAGTCCCCTCTTCTCATGCGGGCCCTACCATTGACTCTTCTCCTCCTCCACTATCTCCTCCATCACATACTCCTTCTCCACCACCTCCACCAGCACCCGCCGATGAGTCTTCTCCTCGTCCTCATCCTCAGGCTCTCCTAGTCCCCCTACCAGGACCCACCATATGGTCACCAGAACACAGGATAATACCAGAACACCAAAAGTCTGGCTAGTCACCCGGTATCCCATGCCTACCTGTCTCATGGCCGACTTGGCCACCACTCCTGTCGACCCTATATGTTTCACGCAAGCTTCTAAAGATCCCAAGTGGCACTAGGCAATGGACACTGAGATGAATGTCTTGCTTAAGAATAAAACCTGATCCCTTGTGCCATATCACCCTTCCATGAATCTGATTGGTTGTAAATGGGTTTTCAAGTTAAAATATAAATCTGATGGTTCTATTGACAGGTATAAGCCGGCCTGGTGGCCAAGGGTTTTCATCAACAACTAGGATTAGACTATGGTGAGACATTCAGTCCGGTCATTAAACCGACCACTGTCTGTACCGTGTGCAGTCTGGCCGTCTCCAAGGGATGGTCTATTCGACAGTTGGATGTGAATAATGCATTTTTACAGGGTTTTCTTACTAAGACGGTCTACATGGAACAACCTTCGGGGTTCATCAATCCCGCTCATCCCAATCATGTATGAAAACTTCACCGTAGTATCTATGACCTCAAATAGGCTCCACGGGCCTGGTTTACTCGTCTCAGCAGTTATATAGTCACATTGGGCTTTGTGGGCTCCAAGTCTGACACGTCTCTCTTCCTCCGACGGGTCGGGAAAGATCTTCTTCCGGTTCTTATCTATGTAGACGATATCATCATCACAGGCAATGACTCACGGGCTGTCACTCGTCTTATTCAAGAACTAGGTCGGGAGTTTTCATTAAAAGACCTCAGCCCACTGCACTATTTCTTGGGCGTGGAGTGTCATCATACACCCTCAGGTCTATTTCTCTCTCAACAGAAGTACATTCGTGACTTGCTTCTCCGACTCAAGATGGATGGTGTCAAGCCTGTCAGCTCGCCTATGACCACTTCCTGTAAGCTATCCAAGATTGTTGGCAAGTCTCTCTTTGACCCCTTTGTCAATCGAAGTACTGTTGGGGCTCTACAATACTTAAGCTTTACCAGACCCGATATTGCCTTCTCGGTGAATAAGGTTGCTCAGTTCATGCAAGCTCCAACCGATGAGCATTGGAGCGATATAAAACGGATCTTCCGTTACCTCAAATCTACCATTCAACATGGTATTTTTCTCTCTCGTCATTCTTCTATACAACTTACTGTTTACACCGATGCAGATTGGGCAGGGTCGATCGATGATCGAAAATCTACCAGTGGCTATTGTGTCTTTCTTGGCACAAATCTCATTTCTTGGAGCTCGAAGAAGAAGTGCACTGTGACACGATCTAGCACTGAGGCAGAGTATAGGGCATGGCCAATGCTATAGCAGAGGTCGTTTGGTTGCAGTCATTACTTCGTGAGCTTAGATTTCCGCAATCTTCCCCAATAGTTCTCTGTGACAACCTCGGTGCAATATATCTCTCGATCAATCCTATTCGTCGCTCCAGCTCCAAACATGTTGAGATCGACATTCATTTTGTGAGGGACTATGTCGCCAATGGAGTCCTGGATGTTCGGTTTATCAGCACGAAAGACCAACTAGCAGACATCCTTACTAAGCCTTTGAGCTCATTCAGATTTTCTATGCTGAAGAATAAGCTCTCGGTTCTTTCGAACCCGTTTCGCTTGCCGGGGGGGTGCTAGAGATATCAATGACAACACGTGACTCATATGAAACATGTGATCCATGTGAAAGACACCCCTCATGAAATCAATCAGATCCTAAAATCTCTCCATGATTATAGGAACACGTGGGACTCATGGGATTCATGCACCATGTGTTTCTCATTCTTTCTCTCAGTCAATATTTTTCTATTCTTTCTCTCAGTCAATGTTTTCCTATTGCATCTCCTAAATCAATGTAAATATGTGACCAATATGTGTATATATATACAACTAAGAACCATAGCTAATGGTATCTTGTCTTTGCATAAATAAGTCTTCTTCTTCTTATCTATCTCTCCTCACTGGTCCTCAAGCAAATAAGCTCATATTTACAAGCAGCGCGCTTGCTCCTCAGCAGCCTAAAATCGTGTTGGATTTGTTGGATTCTGGGATCAATCTGACAACTAATCAATATCACTGAAATATCAACAATCTAATTGGCCAGGTCGGTAAATATCAGGTGGGAGGTTTTCCGTTCAATAGAACGTTCCTTAATTTAAGAACCACCTTTGAATTTTCTTCCTTGGTTAAACACCAATTAGACTGATATAAATCAGTCTCAATATACTGAATATCAGTATATCTCCTGTATAAAAAAATTAATTCACTTATACAGTACTTGGAGTGAGGTACGCTTAGAGCTAATCTCCTTAAGACAATTACGTCCCCCGCACCGGTGCTAACGGGTTACTGGACGCTGGTCTCCCAAGATACAACACTCCTTCACGGTATTTGGATAGCACTACCAAATACCGTACGGTCGAACCGTATTTAACCAGTACCTTCACAGGATTGTTGAAGCAACGGGACAAAGACAAATTTCGGGAGAATATTTGTCTTTACTTTGGAGGAGCACCCACTGTAGAGGAAGAAGGAAGGTTGAAGAATATTCTTCTTCGGAAGTCCCAGATTCAGACAACAATTCTATTAAAGAATCTGTTGAATTTTCTGAGTCCTCTTTCAGAATGAATTTTTTGCAGAATCTCTTTTGGAAGTCGCTTCGGAAACTGAATTTCCCACTTCTCGTTGGAAATTACTCAGAACTTTACTTCCCAGTTCAGAACGCAGAACTTCACTTCCAGTTCAGAACGCAGAGTGAGAGAGAGAGAGAGTTTTCGTTTGGTGTGTCTTAGAATGAGAGAACGGATCGCTATTTATAGCGCTCCGGGAGGGGCAGATTGGTCCGAACCCATCAACCGTCGCAACCGTCCAACCGCCCAACCGCCGCGACGGTTTACAGACAGCCGTTGGCGGCCGTGAGACCTGATTCAAAAAGAACCAGGCCGGGAAGGGAACCCGAACCCGAGCCCGAGCCGGCGCCGGCGCGGGCGGCGGGTACGCGCGCGCATGTGCGGGCATGGTTCCCTCCCAATCGCGCGCGAAAACTCCAAGTACCCAAAGGACACGCCCTTTGTTCTCAATTTTCTCTATTTAAACACTACGAACTTCCATCCATGGCCAATGTGAGACTAAATGCTTTTAGCTACCTTTAGTCCCATTTTGGCTTTGAATTAGGCAATCTTTAGACTTGAATATCTCATTCATTCGAAGTTGGAATTGGACATGTGAATATACCGCGTTCATCCCCAATGGAAGGAGAACACACTCCAACCATCATCCAGTTGATTCGATCAACGGATCTCGCCGTAATTCAACTCGAAGATTCATACATATATTCTTCAATTCCAACAATCCCCCACAATGAATGGAGATTCAAGGAAATGACACACAAAGAGACTGACTCTATTGTGAAAGGTACTTGAGAAAAGAAACTGCATAAGGATAGGTGAATTAGGTCTTGAACCTTCCATAGCGAAAGCTTTATCGGACTTACTGGCTAATCAGTGAACTAGGTCTTGAACTGTTAGCCGTTAGTGTAAGCCAAGTCAACAAGCTTCACACAGTGACTTTCCAAATCAACTTTGGTTCTCGGTTGTGTCCGTTTTGGCCCTGGACATTCTTGGTTTCAGAGAGTATCTTTAGGGAATAACAGCCTCCATAGAAATTCCCAAGAGCCGACCCAACTCTATACTCACATAGGTGATGGACCTATTAAGAGTAGTCTACTCTACTCCACTTGTTTAGTAACAAGATATAGGCATCATTAAAAGCGTTAAGGTTATCCTTAATCCACTTGTAGAAAAGCACTTATGTGCACCTTAGGAATGGATTGGAGTCAAGCTCCCAAGTGCTTACTTGTTGAGTCAATCATAACTAGTTTTTTCTCTTGAACTTAGTCCGTGGGATCTCCAGTCGCTAAGTGAGGTTTTCATTAAGCTGACTCGGTAAGGTTAGGCTTTTAGACCCATTCCCCTCGATGCGCAGTTTATACGCTCTCTACTTAAACCTTTAGTAAGCGGATCCGCTAAATTATCCTTTGACGATACAAAGTCAATAGAGATAATTCTATTTGAGAGCAACTGCTTCACGGTATTATGTCTACGACGAATATGTCTAGACTTACCGTTGTATATAACATTTTGTGCCCTAGATATAGCTGCTTGATTATCGCAGTTTATACATATAGTGGGCACTGGCTTTTGCCATAATGGTATATCTTCTAAGAATTGTTGAAGCCACTCTGCTTCTTCTCCAGCCTTATCTAAGGCTATGAATTCCGATTCCATAATGGAACGGGCAATACATGTTTGCTTAGAAGATTTCCATGATACCGCTGCTCCTGCTAGAGTAAATACGTATCCGCTAGTTGATTTTGATTCCTCAGAATCTGCAATCCAATTAGCATCACTGTATCCTTCAAGTACAGGTGGATACTGTCCATACCTCAAGGCACATTCCTTGGTATGTGATACGTAACCCAATACTCGTAGTAGAAGGGTCCAATGTAGATCACTAGGATTACTAGTGTATCTGCTTAACTTGCTTACAGCGTAAGCAATATCGGGTCTAGTGCAATTCATCAAATACATTAGACTTCCGATAATCTGAGAATACTCCAACTGGCGTATTCCAGTTCCTGTATTCTTATGAAGGTGGACGTGTGGGAGAAAAGGATTTGTATTCTCCTTTATCCCATGATCCTTGAATCTTTCTATCATCTTATCTACATAGTGAGATTGAGATAGACTGATTCCATCTGGTGTTCTGGTGATTTTAATTCCTAAAATTACATCAGCAACCCCCAGATCCTTCATATCAAAACTGTTGGATAACATTCGTTTAGTGGACTTAATAATTTCAATATTAGTCCTAAGTATCAACATGTCGTCTACATAAAGACAAACAATGATACATGCATTTCCAACTGTTTTAGTATACATACACTTATTGCATTCATTGATAGTGAATCCATCTTTGATCATGACACTATCAAATTTCTCATGCCATTGTTTTGGAGCCTGCTTTAAACCGTATAAGGATTTTACCAATTTACACACCTTGTATTCTTGGCCCTTGACTTTAAATCCTTCTGGTTGCTCCATATATATCTCTTAATTTAATTCACCATTTAAGAATGCAGTCTTGACATCCATTTGATGGATATCTAAGTTGTGCAATTTTGCAATTGCAATTAACATCCGAATGGACGTTATTCTTGTTACTGGTGAATAAGTATCGAAGTAGTCAAGTCCATCTTTTTATCGATAACCCTTGGCTACTAGTCTAACCTTGTACTTATCGATAGATCCATCGAGTTTTAATTTTCTTTTGAAAATCCACTTACACCCAATTGGTTTACTGCCAGGAGGCAAGTTTACCAATTCCCAAGTATGATTACTTAGTATGGATTCTATTTCGCTATTTATAGTTTCTTTCCACATTTGTGCTTCTGGGGTTGACATAGCCTCTTTAAATGTTTGAGGCTCGCTTTCAATAGCGTATGCTATGAAATCTAGACCAAAAGATTTTGAGATTCTAGATCTCTGACTTCTTCTTGGTTCAGTTTTCGCATTAACAATCTGTTCCTCGGGGCTTTCGTCCCTGAACGCCATCTCATGTGTTCTTATCCTAGAAGTCTTATCTGCTTCCCGTTTGTATGGAAAGATGTCTTCAAAGAACACAGCATCTCTCGATTCGATAATCATGTTTACATGAATATCTGGTATTTCTGATTTATGAACCAGAAATCTGTAGGCACTACTATTTAAGGCATAGCCTATGAATATGCAGTCCATAGTTTTTGCTCCCAACTTAGTCTTTTTAGTTAATGGTGCTAGTACCTTTGTTAGGCACCCCCACATTTTGAGGTAATGGTAGGAAGGTGTCCTTCCATGCCATAACTCGAATGGTATAAGACCAAGTTTCTTGTGGGGTATTCTGTTTAGAATATAATTTGCAGTTAACAGAGCTTCCCCCCACAAGTTCTGCGGAGCTCCAGAACTTACGAGCATGGAATTGACCATCTCCTTCAAAGTTCTGTTCTTCCGTTCAGCAATTCCATTTTGCTGAGGAGTATATGGTGCTGTTGTTTGATGGATTATACCAAAATTAGCACATAACTCACTAAAATCATTTGATTCATATGCTCCGCCTCTATCGGATTTTAGAATCTTGATTTTCTTGTTGAGTTGATTCTCAACTTCGGCTTTATATGTTATAAACATATTTATTGCCTCATCCTTACTATTTAAAAGATACACATAACAGTATCTTGTACAATCATCAATAAAAATAATAAAATACTTTTTACCGCCTCTAGTTGGCATAAACTTCAAGTCACACAGATCGCTATGAATTAACCCTAAAGGTTCTATATTTCGATCATTTGAGTGAAATGAATTTTTCGCCAACTTGGCCTCAACACAATCTCATACTTGCGA
This sequence comes from Agave tequilana, assembly GCA_038442645.1. Taxonomy (NCBI): domain Eukaryota; kingdom Viridiplantae; phylum Streptophyta; class Magnoliopsida; order Asparagales; family Asparagaceae; genus Agave; species Agave tequilana. The sequence goes on along the minus strand of JAVJIF010003370.1, from coordinate 147,982 downwards.
ATTTCTTCCAAGTTGAGTTTAGGATTATATCCCAGATTAGACAAGTTCTTTAATGACTTGTAATTTACATGCCCTAATCTAGCATGCCACAAAATAGGAGACTCAAGCAAATAACAGAAGATTTTCCTTTATTTATAAGCTTCGGGTACAAATACACAGACTTTTTATCTACCACTACAACATTAGCTTTAAAAAGTTCATCAACAAGATAACCCTTTCCCACATACATCCCTCCCTTAGTAAGTACAAATTTATCGGATTCAAATACCATTCTAAATCCTTTCTTACTAAGTATTGATCCAGAGATCATATTCTTGCGGATATCTGGAACATGTAGCACAACGTTCAGAGTAAGCTCTTTTCCAGATGTCCACTTTAGGATGACCTTGCCTTTTCCTTCAACCTTTGAGACGGCTGAGTTTCCCATGAATAGTTGCTCATCTTGCTCTAGTATTTGATATTCAGAGAATAATAATTTCTCAGAGCAGATGTGCCGAGTAGCCCCAGTGTCTACCCACCAATCCTTATTGTTGGTTGTCAGATTCACTTCTGACACCACAGCTGAAAGGCTTGGCGACTCATGGTCGGTCAAGTTTGCCTGTGGATAGCTCTTCTTGTTATTTTTGAGACGGCTGCGACATTCATTCGCCTTATGCCTCTCTTTGTTGCAGATGTAGCAGGTTCCCTTGAAGCGCATGTTCTTGCCTTCTTGGACCTTGCTTTTGTATCCCTGGGAAGTCTTCTTCCGCTTTAAGCCTTTGGAAGTAGACGCTTTCCCAATTGAGTCTTCGATCACATTGACTTTTGCTTCGTAGGAGTTCTTGCTGTTCCTTTTCTCGTCGATACGAAGCCTCACAATGAGATCTTCCAACTTCAACTCCTTTCGCTTGTGCTTCAGGTAGTTCTTGAAATCTCTCCACGCAGGTGGGAGTTTCTCCACGATAGTAGCAACCTGAAAGGTTTCAGGCTTCTATCTCGTGCAAGATAAGTTGGAACTCTTGCACTTCTTTGCCGTAAGTTCTTGAAATCTCTCCACGCAGGTGGGAGTTTCTCCACGATAGTAGCAACCTGAAAGGTTTCAGGCTTCTATCTCGTGCAAGATAAGTTGGAACTCTTGCACTTCTTTGCCGTAGTGATAGGATAGGACTGTAGACATTGTAAAGAGAGTCATCCAGTCCATTTAAAACATAATTTCGGTTAAGGAAGTCACCTTGTGTCCAAGCATGGACTGCAAGGACTGAGTCCCGATCGGCTTCGGGTTAGGAAGTGGAGTAGGTATCAAAGCTTGGAGCGGGTCCGTTCCGGATAGCGGAGCGGTATGCTCGCAACCCATACCTGCAGACCCGATTCAAAAAGAACCAGGTTGGGTAGGGAACCCAGGCCCGGCCCGGCCCTGCCGCGCGGGCATAGTTCCCTCTCAATCGCGCGCGAAAACTCCAAGTACCCAAAGGGCACGCCCTTTGTTCTCAATTTTCTCTATTTATATATCACAAACTTCCATCCCACTGTCAATGTGGGACTAAATGCTTTTAGCTACCTTTAGTCCCATTTTGACTTTGAATTAGGCAATCTTTAGACTTGAATATCTCATTCATTCGAAGTCGGAATTGAACATGTGAATATACTACGTTCATCCCCAATGGAAGGAGAACACACTCCAACCATCATCCAATTGATTCGATCAACGGATCTCGCCATAATTCAACTCAAAGATTCGCATTTATATTCTACAATTCCAACAATTATGATTTCTTTGCTGCATTAATTTCATGGTACTGCAGTGATTGATCAAACTTTTGATTTGGGCTGCACACAGAGCAAGAAGAGATAGCAAATAGCAAAGCCCCAGAAGAGTCTCTTACTTGGGACGATCTATCGAAGATGAAATTCACATGGCGTGTCGCAATGGAGACACTAAGAATGGTACCTCCAGTATTGGGGAGCTTTCGCAAAGCACTCAGAGATGTCGAGTTCAACGGATACCTTATTCCAAAAGGGTGGCAAGTAAGTCTGTAAACATTTATACAACTCATATGTGAGCTCCTACTTAATTTGGCTTTCAATACATAGGTATTCTGGGCTGCAAACATAACACACATGGACAGAAACATCTTCCAAGAGCCATCAAAGTTCGACCCAATGCGTTTCGAGAACCAATCATCGATTCCGCCCTACAGCTTTGTGGCGTTTGGAGGAGGTCCGCGGATCTGCCCCGGCTATGAGCTAGCAAGGATCGAGACATTAGTAATGATGCACCATGTGGTCACTCGATTCAACTGGAAGCTATGGGACAAAGGAGATGTTTACTGGAGGGATCCTATGCCTTCACCTCTGGGAGGATTGCCAATCCAACTTGAGCCAAAGTCCATCAGCGTTACAAGTACCTAAGCTGACAGCTATATGTGTTGAAATTACGTTGAAAATGTGTTTCCTACAATAGTATGTGGTTGGTAATATGCACCTCTTATACATATACCCATAATATGAATAAATGTTTCTCCTAAATCCTTTAGGGAATATGTCAGAAGAGTCCTTCATTAATTACCCTAAATACAAAAAAGTTCATGTTTGTAATCAAGTATCAATTTGGTCTTTATTATTTCCATAGAGATCCTTGTGTGCTATTAATGGATCATATGAAGATATTTATAATTATTTCTAAAATGAATAATTTTGGCGGGATCGGACTCGATTATAGTCTACGTGTCCTTTATATTGGAAACACATTTTCACTATCCAACTAGCGAATTACAGGATAAACTTGTTTCAGCAAAATATTAGTAAAACTGGAGACGCCTAAAACATATCAACTTAGGCTTTTGGATAAAATAGTCACCTAATATAGAGCAAGACCACGAATTACCCACATAGGCCATATGAGGGAGACATCAATAATATTTCTTATGTAATGGTCTACAAGCCAACTGCATAAGCTTGAATTTGAATCTGGAAAGAATAAAGCTTTATCCTCTTGAAATCTGTTATCTTATCCACGTGTCAATTCGGGATTAGTCCTGTTATAATATGTGTGTGTGGCTTACACACATGAACCGAACCCTTCTAATTTCATCGGATTCCTGTTTTAATTTCAACATATAATATTTAACTGCCATGTGACGATCTTGTTACCTAATCATAGAAAATGTTCTTTTTATCTGAATAAAAGTTTAACAAAATTCAACAAGATTATGATACAAATCCAGCATCCATGAATAGAACAAATTTGGTTGCTACATGTCTGAATATTAATTTAAATTGCAGAAAGTTAAATTCTTGACAAGATAAACTTATATTAGTTGTTCAATCACTGAAACAATTTTCATTCCTAAATCATCAAATTCTGTTTTTGAAACATTTGACGCGAGTGAACAAAACTCCAAAGAGAATCCCAACGATCAGGCTAAGTTGCCCATTCGCTGCTACTCTCTTTAAACGGGCTCTTTCATCCAAACTTCATAAGCATTCTTATCACAAGAATGGCTCCACTAGTCCCCGTACTTCTATCTTTCTTGCCTTGCTCCCTCTCCTCCATCTCCTCACCAAATCAAGAACCTCTCATCACAAGCTGCCTCCAGGCTCACTGGGCATCCCCTTCATCTGCGAGAGCCTCGGCCTCCTACGCACCATGTTAGCCAGCAAGGCCGAGGAATGGCTAGCTCACAGGATAGACAAGTACAGGCCAGTGTCGAAGCTCACCCGGTTTGGCGCTCCAACAGTCTTTCTGACCGATCCAGCAGCCAACAAGTTCATATTCACTCACGAGGCGCTCGTCCCTCTGCAACCTTGGTCGATACCGAGGATAAAAGGGAGGAGGAACATCCTGGACCTTTTCGCTGAGGATCACAGGCAAGTCTGAGGAGCTGTGAGCCAGTTTCTGAGCCTGAAGTGCTCAAGAAATATGTTGGCAATACTGATGCGGAGTGCAGGCATCATTAGCAGAAGAATTGGATTGGCAAAAAGAATGTGAAGGTATGTGTTGTTGTTCTGGCAAAGAAAATACAATTTAATCTTGAAAATATAATCAAGGAAGATCCAAGTTAGATTCTTTATCCACAAATTTAGATCTTGATTCTTCTTGTGTCTGACAAAAGAAAAAGATTAAGACACCGAACAATAAGATTCATCTCTCCACAGAGTCAACCATTAATGGCATTTCTCATCATTGTTGTAGAGGAAAATTTCCATATTGCAATCATTTAGGCTAGTTGACCAAGCAATTGGTGTTTGATTCTTCATGTGTTGTGCATTCACCTGTATTGTGAGCCTGTGTTACATAATTCATTGATATGCGTATGCATGTCTGAAAACTCGAGGGCAATTGACATAAATAGAGATGGTATGTTGAACTTCAGATAAATGATTGACATTGCGCAATCTTAAATTACACATCTTAAAATCTCAATTCTGTGAAGCCTTCTGCCTTAGCCATCAAATTTAGCTATTTTTTTGAGTTACATATTACAGTAATTTTAATTTTTATCTTGGATGAATAGTTAGGATAAAACAACTATCTCATGTTAGTACAATAACGTCATCTTATCGATGATGTGCAGGTATTGCCTTTGATTAAAGCCTCACTTTTGAGGTCATTTGCTCTCTCCCTTGATTGGTATTGAACGCGGTCCACTTCAAGAGGAGCTGAAATGTGACTTTGTCGACATGATAACAGGGACGTTGGCAGTTCCAGTAAACCTGTCCTCCACCAATTTCAGCAGGAGCCTAAAGGCGAGCAACAGGGCTCGCAGGGTGATTGCCAGAATTGTGCAAGAAAGAAAGGCTGCAGTCGAGCAAGGGAGGCGTGTGCCTCATGAAGACCTCATCACCAGTTTAATCGCCATGGATATACCGATGAAGAGATTGTAGACAATGCAGTACTTGTCATGGTGGCCGGATATGGCACATCCTCCCACATGATCATCTTCATAATTTACCATCTTGTGAATGACCCCGTGACCGTTCTCAAGTGACTCAAGGTAACACCAATTATACTTCATGTGCTAAATGCTTTGAAACCAGACATTAATGCAATAATGCATCTGTTGATCTTTTGATTTGGAATATAGAACAAGAAGAGATAGTCAAGAGCAAGATCCTGTTAAGATGTTGCTTTGTTTTCAAGAGGCATCGATGATGGTCCAATAAGATCCAATCTATTAAAAAAGAAGAAGAACGGAAAAAAAAAAACAAATCAAGACAGGCTAGTTGACTAACGGGTATCATTAGTCGACTAATCAACTATATTAGTCGACTAATATACACAACAGATAGTGAGATGTTTACAGAAGTCAACTTATAGTCATTATAAGTCGACTCATGAAGGTATTAGTCGACTAGTCTATAGGATTAAGTCGACTGATCTGATACACGAATCCATTTCTATTTCAGATTTTGTGCGAGCAAGTTTTTCTTTCCAGTTGGAGTACGAATAGAAATCAGTTTCTATTTAATGAAAGTTCATTTTTAAAGTTTGAAAGGTTTAGAATTCTTCTAGATCAAGAAAAATTCTTTAAGCATCTGACGACCAAGAACATCAAATAGTCTGAATAGGATTTGTATTGTAAAGTCTTATAAATAAAAATTGTAACCTAACATTGTAATCAAGGAGAAAAAGCTGAAAGTAAGGAAAAGAAGCCAAGAAAAAGAGAAGAAGGTGACGATGCTTAAAGATAATGTATACTCTTATAATTTAGGTGTAGATTTAAGCGGAAGGTGAATACTTTTGTGAGTTCAAGGAGAATGTTAGATCTCTATTTATCAAGTTTATTAATAAAACTCTCTTAGGTCGAATCAAGTTAACTCCTCGTGCTATTGTTTTTACTTTTTTATCTTAGTATTGATAATATGCTCTATAATAGTTTTTCTTTTACAAGTGCTATCATATAGCCAAGATCTCCGCTGCGCACAATAGACCCCAGGAGAGCCTTTGACATGGGATGACCTCTAGATGCTGAAGTATACATGGACGGTCACACCAGAGAAACTAAGGATGATTCCCCAGTGTTCGGAAGCTTCAAGGAAACTCTCAAAGATGTCGAGTTCAATGGATACATCATACCAAAAGGGTGGCATGTAAGAAGACCCCAACATATTCAATATATCAGTATAAATTATACATAGCTAAATTCAATGCTCTGGAACTTTCAGGTATTATAGGTTGCTAGCATTACACAAGTAGATCGCAATATTTTTCCAGAGCCTGAGAAGTTCAACCCAAATCCATTCGAGAACATGACATTTACACCGCCTTATTGTTCCGTACCGTTTGGGGGGAGCTGCAGATGTTTTGGGAGGGGGGGTGGTGTGGCCGGGGCCGGGGCCGGGGCCGGGTATGTCCAAGCAATGAGTTTGCAGGGATTGAGACACTGGTTATGATACACTATATGTAGTCACCCGATTTGAATGGAAATTTTGTTGCGAAGAGATGATACTTTCAGTAGGGATCCTATGCCATCACCTCGCGAGGGTTGCTGATCCAACTTGAACCAAAGAATTGCTTGTTAGATGGTTGCAGTTGATCTCTTCGTCTGGGATTGAAATGCTGATGAACTTGAGTGGTGTGTCATCAAGCATTGTTAATTACGTATGATTTTGTTTGCGTGACAAGTAAATGTGACAGCCTTCTGATCGTTGTTAGGTGAATATAAAACGTGGGTGCAAACAGATACCGATATACGTCCCATCTGATCTGCATGTGTGTTCGTATTGACTACAGATACAGATATGAGTTTTTCTTATCAACACGATCTCAGTGATGAATGTCAGAGCCAAACAAGCAAACTTTAAGACAATGTGCTGCTTTGTTTTCTAATGTGAAGAGGGGCAAGTTATTAAGGGAGCATGAGAAGCCAGAGCCAAACAATTCAAACACTCTAAATACCTGAATTTGTTCCATAAAAATAAATAAATTAATTAATAAGTACATATCTCCCTTCTTTTTCTCTTTAGTAGGGGTACAGTCAACATAAAAAAGAAATTAGTTTTTAATATTTTAAAATTCTATTAAAATTATCTATCCATCCTTGTCCTTAAAATTATTATATTCAAAAGTCAAAAACTTTGATTAACTAATTCATATTCGAGAGAGACTTGTGTTCTTTTAAAAGGATTTGAGGTCGAATCCTTCCCACTCAAATTTCAACATCCGACATTCGAATACAAGATACACTCCGTTGAATTTGATATTTATTATTCAAGTATTTATAAATCAAAAATCAAGTGTTTTGAATACTTTTTACTCATGCATCAAGTAGAGAAAAAACAGAAGTCTAAACAGTGAGTTGGTTAGTTTAATGGTTAGAACATTTAAAACCTAATAAAAATTTGTTTGTAAGGGTTTTTAAATATTTAGATTATAATCAAATGGCCGGATCGAGAATTTGCATGTCTAAAGACATAGATTTAACCAACTCACTATTTTTGACCGTCCATTTTGCGTCGTTTGATAGATGGGTAAAAAGTTTTCAAAATACTTGATTTTTAGTTTATATATACTTGAAATAATGTAGATCAACTTTAACAGACTGGATCATGTATTCGTATATTAGTGAGTTGTATTTGAGTTGGAAGCATTCATGCTCAATTCTTTTAGAAAGACACAAGTCTATCTCTTCATATTCAAACAAATTAACTAATTTTAAACACTCAATTCTCCTTTCTCACTTTTTGAAATATTGTGCATCTTTAACATTACAATTAAAACTAGAGAAGACATATTTGACAAGACTATTTAATTTACTAAAATAAATAAATTTTATAAAAGAAAATAAAATAGAAATATATTATGGGGCATTTCGTTAATGTCCTCTAAGTCAAATCGTAATTAAAAAAAAAAAACTAAAATTCATAATTTTATTCACTTCAGTCACCTCCTTTTTTAAATCAACCACATGCGCCCACGTGTTAAGCGCAGAAGCGCTCTTTGAAAAAAGTTGACCGCTTCGAAAATGTGGGCTGTTGGTATATAGAGGACACAAAAAGTCTTATTTCTGACGACTACGATCATGATCGTAGTTCCCATAAAAATACCATATTTCTGAGGATTGTGACTATAATCACATTCCTCACAAAAATGCCCTATATCTGAGAACTCTGATCACTCTTTATTAGTACATATTTTTGAGTTTTTATAATAGTGCGATCATAATCGCGGTCCTTTTTATTAAGACTGTGATCATATTTTTGAGTTTTTATTAGCACTGGGACTATGATTGCAGTCATCACAAACATGCCTTGTTTTTAGTTTTTATTAGCATTGTGACCATGATCACAGTCCTCTTTATTATGACATGTTTCTAAATTTTTATAGGACTGCGACCATGATCACAGTTATCTTTATGAGAACTGCGACCATGATCACAGTCTTTTTTTATTCGGACATGTTTCTGAGTTTTTATAAGAGTGCGACTATGATCACGGTCCTCACAAAAATTCAATTTTCTATCTTATATTGGGATTTCGACAATGATCGCGGTCCTCACAAAATGTCCTAATTTTCAATTAATAAAAGGACTGCGATCATAGTCACAGTCTTCTAATAAAGGAGTGCGATCATAGTCACAGTCTTCTAAAAAGGAATGTGACTAGAATCGCATTCTTCACATGGGACTTCGATCATGAGTCACAGTCCTTAGATCAGTATCGCCATCATCAGTAGACCTTAATTCACTCGTATCGAATGATCCCCAATATTTTTCAGATATAAAAATCACATCGATTATAAACACAAACAAAATTCATCGCGAGCACAAACAAATGGGATCTGCAAAAGATCGATCTAAAAAAATTGGTCCGTGGGCTCTGCCCCTGAGACCCTGGGAAGGGGCTCCCCGCCCCCTTTCAACCCACACGACGACCTAACTGCGCAGGTCGACCCGCGAATTACTCTGCATCGGAGTCAGAGATGAAGGGAGAGCAACGTCAGGGATGATGGGAAGAGTAAAATAGGAAAATATATAAAAATCAATTTATGCTGACATGGGTGTGGTTGTAGCTAATAAAATTATGAAGTTGGGGTTTTTTTTTCTAATTATGAAGCAAAGTAGGTGGCTGTAGCAAAAATTTTCATATATTATTTTTGTAACTTTTAAATAAATAATAATATTATATATAGACATATGATATCTAAAATCTTCAGTAAATGTGCTTGAAATTGAATTTTAACACATGTCAAGAACTATGCAAACAACTTTATAACACTGGCATTATAGTGAAATTATAGTAAATACATGTGTGCTGATTTAATTTTTCACTACTCGGTTTCGTCACAAATCAAAATAAAGAAAATTATATACCTAAACTCTCAGTGCATTGAACTTGATTCGATATGGATGATTTGCTGGCAAGACTTAACTCGATAATAAAACAAGCTATTAAGTCATGAAAGATCAAGTCTAAAATCAGGTCTTCTATAAGACTGTAATGCTACTCGCGTCTTTTATCGTCCAGCTGGATCTCACCTAACTAATATATTATTTTCAGTTATGATATGTTTGTTTTCGTAGAAGAGAGACGAAGAGAGCTCTCTTCCTCAATTGAGAGGCTTGTTTCTTCAGAGAAATTGAAGAAAGAAGAGTGGCAACTAAGCGCTGATGTGGCACATCTCTTCCCCTCTCTTCTCTTTTTTTTTCTCCCTAAATTTTAACATAAAGAGGAGCGGGAGCTCTTGATCTAAATAATTAATGCTTTTTTATTTTTCTTCCTCTTTTTCTCTTATTCTCCTTCCCTTTCTTCTATTGTCTTCAACCAAACAAACAATTAGAGATATAGAACAAGCAAGAGTCTTATTCCTCTCCTCAAATTCTCTTCACCCACTCACTTCTCTTTCTTCGTCACTTTCAAAAAAACAAATAAGTCATTATTACTTCTTTAAGTATTCATTTTCTAGTAAATAAAAGTAAACGAAATAAAATATCAAACACATGCACTTGGTTAGCTCTTATTTTGCAGCCGCTAAAAGCATCTCCAATCATTAGCTCTATTTTAGAGATACCAATACATTTAAAATAAAGCAAAGAGTGATATTGAGCTTTGTCAACTCCAATGAACAATCTCTAAAAAATAATCTTTTAATTTTTTTAAACATAATTTTTTTATTTTCAAATTCTAACTTGTGAGTTATGAATGTTTCGAGCACCTAAAAGAAACAAAGATGAACAATACGAGGGATTTTTTTGTGCATTTCAAAACTCAAATAGTATTTTAGAGATGCCACCGTACATCCCTAGATATAGAGGCAACTAGGATGGGTGTCCATATTTTTTTTGGAGTCACAGAGATCGGTTGAAAGTCAAAAGATCTCCACTTTGAAGATAAAGAGAGCAGCTGGAGATGCTCTAACAGCATTGATCTCTGCGCCCAATAAAAAAATGTGGGACCCACTCTGTATCCTTAATGATGAGGGTGCCATCGTCATTTGCGCTGAACTATCGGATCTCCTCTCGTTCCCACGAAACAAAAATGTAGAATCCGCACGCGAGTTCGGTCCACAGAATTGCGGAATAAAATTAAGCATTTCGATGCTCCCCCGATCCCCGCCCCTCTCTCTTCCGTGAGACCCAATAGAAAACTTAGAACACGTTAATAAAAGCAACCCGAGGGATTGTTACCTACTACTTCCTTTCGCCGCACTATGTGGGGAATATTGTAAAAAGCACCTCATTGCTGTTCAAATTGTAGGCCATAACATTAGTATATTTGCATCTTTAGGCCGAAAATTTCTTTACTCTTAAAAACAAATTATCTAGCCCATAATTCAAGGATATTTTCGGTGACAGGGGGAAAGAGTTTCAAATCACTAAAAGTTCTCAATGTATGGCGTCATGAAAATTTTCTTTATTATTTTCTACTTTAGTTTAACAATCTAGTGTCTTAACCATTGTCAATGGATTTTTTTTTTTCCTTGAAGCATAATCTTGAACAAGTCTTATATTACCAAAAACAAAAGTATAAAATTAATTCGCCAAATTTTCAATAACAATTGAAAAAAAGATCCTCTACGAGGATAGCATGTAATTCCTAAACTACATAGTTTAGTGGTTGGTACCAAAATTGCAGAGAAAAGTTTTTCTATATACTACAATTTGATTAAGCAAAAAACTAAAATTTTCAAGTGGATGTGTTAGAATAAAAATTATGCAAGAAGTAGAAACAATTCATCTATGAACTAGAAAACCACATAATTTTTTTTTCAAAGTAAACAAAATATACTTAGTATGAAATAGAGCTATACTGTTCAATTATTAGTTCTCTGGCTACACTATGGGGATGTTTGGTTGCAAGGAAGTGGGCGGAAGTAAGAAAATAGGGAAGTATAATTGCTCACTTCCCTATCCATTTAAACACCGGAAAAAGAAAATAAGAAAACTCTTTTTCCTTTTCTCTTTTCTCTTTTACACAATCATTTCCTCACTTCCAGAGTGCTACAGTTAATTTTGTGGTCATGTAAATTTCATTTGTAATAAGTTGTAGTACAAAACAGTTAATTTTTTGATCATGTAAATCTCACTTGCATTCTAATTACAGTCTATTTTTTATTTTTCATAATTAATTTTTTTTAATATTATTTTACGGTCAACTTTGTGGTCAACTTTTCCAATTTTACTTTCACATTACCATCTAAACACCGGAAAAGACAACATTTTTCAAATCACACTTCCCAACAACATCCAAACACCGAAAAACTTACTAATCAATTCCCAAGCTCTAAAGGGAATTATTACCACTTCCTCAATTCCTCACTTCCACTCTTAACCAAACAGGCCCTATGACACGTTCCCACTAAGAATAATGCTAGGATTTTCTAACATCAAATTTTTTGGTAGTTTTTCCAAATTTTCCAGTATATCAAGATCTGAGATTGCTGCCAAGAAATTTTAACCGAAGTATCAGAGGGCCAATTCTAAAATGAATGAAGAACTTAGGTTGCAATATGAGAGAATGAGAGAAGAAATGGCATAAAAATACTCAATTTTTAAAAATTACTCTACTTTAATTCTCAAAATATCCGAAAGAAATTTCATAAGAAATTACTATACTACCCCAAACCCTCCTCCTCGGAAACCATTGTGCGCTCCTTACCCCGCATCGCTTCTCCAATTCTTCTTTCTCCACAACGAAACCCAAACCTTTCAAACTCTGTTTTCTTGAGAGCCCGCAATATCTCCCAAAACAATGGATTCTCTCTCTCTCAAGCTCCTCTCTCTTCCTCTCCTCCTCCTCCTCTCCCTCTCCCTCTACCACACTCTCTCCTCCGATGGCCATCTGAAGACCCCGTTCCACCCTCGGGACCTCCTCCCTCTCTTGCCCAGACAGGCCTCATGGCCGATCCTCACAACCCTTCACAGCGCCGTCGATCTCCTCCCCACTTTCATTGGCGCCGTCTCCTCCCCCGACTCCACCATCGAATGGAAAGGCGCCTGCTTTTATGAGAACGAGGCCTGGATGGAGTTCCACAACAAGAGCAAGTCCCAATTCGGAGGCGGAACTCTTCACATCAAGGTCTGATTTTTATGAGAAATTATTGCTTGGTTATCGGTTTTTAGTGGTGGGTCTCGATCAAGTTGGTTGCTTGATGGGTGTTTTTAGCTGTTTTGGGGGAAATGGGACTTTGAGTTTTTGCTTAATCTATGAAAAATTAGGGACCTGTGTTAGACTTATTATGCTTTTAAAGTCTAATTTAATTTGGGCCTAATCAAGTCAATTGGATATTTGCAACCGCCCACTTAACCTATCTTGTTTGATCCACTCAAGAATTGATCAAGCCTAAATGGTTTGGGTGTAGACATGTTTTCAATTACACTTAGCCATGCGTGTATTTAAATTAAAATGTGAGACTCATCTGCACGTGTGGAACTCGTGTTATAAATCAAGGATTTAGATCTATGATGAGTTGAAATAGGGTTCCTTGATGCTATATATATCATGGGTAGGATTCCCTCTCCACCACCGCAATGACAATCTCTCTCTTGGAGGCCTCTCTCATCTCCTCTAAGGATAAAGAAGAGAACTTGGTAGCTGGAAAAAAGAATCCTCTCCCTCAACTCCGGTATCCTCGAGATCGTGCAATCTTCGGCATCCGTTTCGTGATGGAATCAAGTATGCCTAAAAGTCTCCTTCCCTTTGATCATAATAAAGAGGCTACGTGTGTATGAGATCTTGTATGGAATAAAATTTGATCCAACAACTGGTATCAGAATCTCCTCTTTATCAGATCATCGAGATCTACAGAAATCCTTCAATCTCGATCTATAAATATCATGAATAATACTTCCCTTGATTCAATAAATATTTTTGTGTCTCATATATTGAATTAAAGTTTAAAGTGATGATTTTTAACATGTATATATATATTTTTCTGAATATTTTTCTGTGTTATTGATTTTTTATTTCTGTTTTGATTTAAAAAACAGAATGTAAAAAAATAAAAAAATTCAAGGCGCCTGCATGCGTGCGCGCGTCGCCGGCCACCATGGGCCGGCGGCACCCAGTGGCAAAATATTATTAAAAAAGGTTAATTATTTTTTGGGTTTCTTAATTAAGGGGATTATGAGATTAGTTAGGAGTAGAAATTTATAAACATAATTTTAATCTAATAAGAAAACTACTCCTAATTATTCTCATATAAAATTTAAATTTAACTTGTTAAGATTATTTTGGGTTTTAGGATTGAGATAGAATTTAGTCTATTAGGAAAATTTTGGGATATAATTCTAATCGAATAAAGAAACTTAATCCCAATTAATCTCACATTAAATTTATCAGATTTTATCCAGTTCATTAAACCTGACCCATTAAGAAAACTAATAACTTAATCATTGCGGGTCGGGTTTGATTCAGATGCGATAAGCACTGCAGACCTGTTTTGCCAATAGAAACTTTAATTAGCCGTTACGGGCTCATCCGACTCTATTTTGGGCATGTAAACAACCGTTTCGAAGCTCTTGACGAGCACTACAGTATTACAGGAACTATACATGATAAAACAGTAGTTAGTTGACATAAAGAAGACATTGAAGTGTTTGTTTATCATGGTAATATGTATCCTTACATGCTTCCGCTTTATCATTAATATTATATTGCTTATATTGTCTAGTATGATGAATATTGATGTTTACTACGATTGATAACACAGATAAAAATATATACATGTTCAAGTTAAATAATTTATAAAAGAGCTTATTTAATTGCGTATATAGTTCATGAGGACAATAGCCGGCCTAAAGGAAGACTATTGTTTGGCCGAATTATGTACGACTTCGGATACTTGATGTGGGTAATACAAGTGGGAGAACTTTGGTGTGTGGTAATCGGCCCAAAGGAAGGTTGTCACACTATAGGCCCATATTGCATTACCCTCATCAACTAGTCCGATGGCGGAACAAGAACTCAAATGTGTAAATTTGTGTGGCTCATGCGTGTGGCAATCGGCCCAAAGGAAGGTTGTCATTATGGCCGGGTCATTACATATATTATATGGTCAATATAGATTACTTAAACTATGTGACCAATCTTATAAAGTGACAGTCGGCCTAAAGGAAAGTTGTTCTCTTATATAGGACCTAAACTTTAGGGTATCTATATTGGGCTAGTGCAGTGTTGGCATATAGAAACAACTTGTTCTGAAAGTTTGGCCGGCAACTTTATCGGTTAAACTGGTTGCATTTTTTGAAATTCATTTTTATGACTATTACAGTAGAATTTTGTTAAATGCAATGTTCATGTTAAATTGATGAGAAATTGTACACTTATGTAGTTTAAATTGAATGGTACAAAAGACTGATGGACCCCTACTATCACTAACAAAATTTCAGTTAAAGAAATGTCAATTATGACAAGTGGAAGGGGTCTTACAGGATGTGTCTAATGGTCATAAAGTACACTATTCCTATAACTATTAGGGGTTCTATGCCTGATAAAGTCAGTGCTAAGAGTTTTTCAGCTGAAGTAGTCGATCGGTTTATTAAATCGGATAAAGTTGAGGCAGCACGTATCTTAGCAAGTTGATAAATATGCGCTACAAAGGCAAAGAAAACATAATGGAGTACATTATGGGAATGTTTAATCTTCTTTCTAAACTAAAGGCACTGAAATTGAAACTCTCTGAAGATATTCTAGTGCACTTCATTCTAATATCTTTTCTTATAAAGTATAACCCTTTTTTCAAGATTATTTATAATGTTCAAAGGAAAAAGTGGAGTCTCACTGAGCTCATTTATCACTGTGTCCGAAAAGGAAAGAGATTGAAATAAGAAAAGACTGAAAGTGCTCACTGAACATCTAGGATAAAATTCAAATAAGAAAAGAAAAAGTGAAACTAAAGGGAGAAATATAAACACCACTACAGTAGCTGATCCTAAGTGGCAAAAGTGCAAGAAAAGTAGTCTAAGGTCATTGCATGCTTCTTCTGGAAGAAAGTAGACCACCTCAAGTAGGAATGCATAAAGTTTCAGAAATGACTATTTAGCGGGTGTATCTCATATTTATGTTTGTTCTGAGATTAATTTAGCTTTAGTGTCATTTCATAAATGGTGGATAGATAATTCACATAAGCGATTCAATGTGAAACTTCCAAACTCAAAGGAGGCCATGCCCAGTTGAGCGATACGTATACATAGGTGATGGAAATAAAGTTGCAATTAAAAGTTGTTGGAGTTTGTAGGCTTAAATTAGATCCTTTTTTTGTTTTAGATTTGGATGAGACTTTATATGTACCGTCCTTTTAGGCGGAATCATATTTCTATTTCATTTGTTAGACAGATCTAGCTTTACTGTCACTCTTGATAATGAAATGCTTAATCTACTTTTCAAATATAAAGTTGTTGGTACTATAATTCTGATTGATGGTTATATAAATTGAAACTTTATGCTTTATATACTGAATCTTTATATGTGAATAGCCTACGCACTAATCGAACATTAATTAGAGAAGTATTTGGAAGTTTGGTACTAAACAGAGTTCAGGATGTTTTAGATTTGGTGTATATAGACATTTGTTGTCCATTCCCTACAGTTTCTTGGAATGGTCATGAATATTTCATCACTTTTACAGACAATTACTCTCGTTATGGGTACCTATACTTGTTCTATGAGAAATTCCAATCATTGGACATGTTTAAAATCTATAAAGCTGAAGTTGAAAATCAACTAAATAGAAGGATTAAAGCAGTTAGATCTAATCATTATGGTGAATACTACGACAGATACGACGGATCAGGTAGATGTCCAGAATCATTTGTCAATTTCTGAAAGAGTGTGGCATTGTCGCTTAGTACACCATGCGAGGGACACCTCGTCAAAATGGTGTTGTTGAGAGATGAAATCACACATTAAAGGACATGATTAGGAGTATGATAGCTCACAATACTCTACAAAAGTCATTATGAAGTGAAGCCTTAAAGACGGTTGTCACCTCCTTAATAGAGTACCTAGAAAAACAGTAACTAAAACCCTATATGAGTTATGGACTGGGAAATCTCTTAGTATTAGACATCTACATGTTTGGGTTGTCCAGCGGAAGCTCGGCCATATATACCATATGAGAAGAAGTTGGACTCAAGGACAGTTGTTTATTCGTAGGGTATTCTAAGAGGTATAAAAGCTTTAAGTTTTATTGCCCCTCCACTAAGAACATAAAGACGGATTGCTAAATTTTTTGAGGATATTCAGAACAGTGGGAGTCAACTACATAAGGATTCATATTTAAGGAAGAACATATTGTTATACCCATGACAGTTGTTCCAAATGATAAAGTAGTTGTTCAACTTCAAGATGAAAATACAGTCGCATCCTTACAAGATACATATACAATTCATCCTGAAGTAGATCATGCTGATGAGGTAGAACCTGAAAATTCTCAACCACAAGTGCCTAGGAGATCAATTAGGGAGAGGAGATTAGTCATTGCAAATGACTATATAGTTTGCTTCAAGAGCATGAGTTTGAGACAAGGCTAAAGGATGACCCCACATCCTTGAATGAGGCCAAACTCAACATTCACTTCACTAAGCGGTCAAATGTCATGAAAGATGAGTTAAAATTCGTGAAGGACAATGATGTTTGGGATTTAATAAAATTGCCTAAAGGAAAGAAACTGATTGGCTGTAAATGAGTATTCAAAACCAAGCGGGATTTAAAAGGTAATGTTGAAAGGTATAAGGCACATCTTGTCACAAAGGGATTCACTCAAAAGAGGGTATTGATTATAAGGAGACTGTCTCCCCAGTTTTCATGAAGCATTCTTTTAGGATTATTATGGTACTGGTGGCTCACTTTGACCTGGAGTTATACCAAATGGATGTTAAGATTGCCTTTCTTAATGGTAGCATTGAGCAAGAAATCTGTGTGGTGCAACAGAAAATTTTTAAAGTGAAAATTTCATAATATTTGATTTGCAAATAAAGAAATCTATTTATGCTCTAAATCAAGCATCCTGTCAATGGTATTTGAAATTTGATCATGTAATATCTGATTTTGCTTTTAAGGAGATTGTAGATGATCAATGTATTTACTATAAATTTAAAGAGAGTAGACTTATATTTCTTGTGCTATATGTGGATGACATTCTACTAGCAAGTAATGATATGGTTCTTTTACTTGAGACCAAGAGTTTTCTCTCAAAGAATTTTGAGATGAAAGATCTTGGAGACGCTTCTTTTGTGATAGACATCCAGATTCAACGTGACAGGACACGTGGAATATTAGGTTTATCACAAAAGGTCTATATCGATAAAGTGCTAGATAGATATTGCATTAAGAATTCTAGGGGAGATAAGTTGAGTTTACTATAATGTCTCAAGAACGACCTACAAAAAGAGCAAATGAAAGACATTCCATATGCATCGACGGTTAGAAGTTTGATGTATGCTCAAGTTTGTACCCATCTAGACATAGCATATACCATTGAGAAACTTGGCAGATACTTGATTAATTCTAAGATTGATCGCTGGAAGACTGCCAAGAAGGTAATGCGATATTTACAGAAGACTACATGAAATTTGATCAGTTGCAGCTGATCAAATACACAGATTCAGGTTATGTTGGATGTATTGACAATTGGAAGTCCATTTCCAGATATATTTTCTTGATTGTAGAAAGATGGTAGATTTAGTCGAGAGGCCATTACAGCTACACTGTGACAATAAGAGTTATAGAGCTCGACTGCAATAGTGACAAGAGTTCAGCAAAGTCGAAGCATATCGAAATCAAGTTTCTTGTCATTAATGATAAAGTTCAGAATCACATTTTGTCTGTTGATAGTGTTAGAACTATTTTTAACATTACAGATTCACTCATTAAAGGACTTTCACCTAATGGTCTTAGAGCATATTGCTCATATAGGGAACTAGTCATTATGATATTCTGATTTTATGGGAGTGGATAATTTATGTAACAGACATTATTTTTAAGTGCGCTTTATGGATATTTGTTGATTTTGATAAATAAAGTTATAGCTGCTTTTCCTAAAGTTTACTTTTGCGTATTTGAGTTTGTTGAATTAGCAGTTAGACTCGTTGGAGTCATGAAGTTAGACTCGTTAGAGTCATAAAGTGGAAACCAGTTGGAATTGTACCTTATTTGACTCGTTGGAGTCATGAAGTTAGACTCGTTGGAGTCATAAGGTTAGACTCGTTGGAGTCATAAAGTAAAAATCAGTTGAAATTGTACCTTATTTGATCAGAGAACATTTTCATGTCACACATCCACATTTGATCTAGGTCGTTAAGGGTTCTTATACTTGTGATGTGGAAGGTCCTGCCTCGATTATACAGAAGGTAACGATGCCATGTTCGGTGGCAGAGCACTTAATGGACCAGATTGTTCTGAAACGTGATTTGTTGGCGGTTAAAGTTTTGACGTCATAAAGTTATGCATAATATCTATTCAGTACGACTTGCTTGGCCCAAGTGGGAGATTATTAGACTTATTATGTTTTTAAAGTCTAATTTAATTTGGGCTTAATCAAGTCAATTGGATATTTGCACCCGCTCACTTAACCTATGTTGTTTGACCCAATAAAGAATTGATCAAGCCTAAATGATTTGGGTCTAAACACGTTTTCAATTACACTTAGCCATGAGTGTATTTAAATTAAAATGTGAGACTCATCTACACGTGTGAAACTCGTGTTATAAATCAAGGGTCTAGATCTATGATGAGTTGAACTAGGGTTCTTTTATGCTATATATATCATGGGTAGAGTTTCCTCTCCACCACGATGACAATCTCTCTCTTGGAGGCCTCTCATCTCCTCTAAGGATAAAGAAGAGAACTTGGTGGCTGGATAGAAGAATCCTCTCCCTCAACTCCGACGTCCTCGAGATCGTGCAACTTGCGGCATCCCTTTCATGATGGAATCAGGTATGCATAAAACCCTCCTTCCCTTTGATCATGATAAAGAGGCTATGCGTGTTTGAGATCTTGTATGGAATAAAATTTAGATCCAACAACCTGTGGATATAATTTATGAGAATTTAGCACTAATTTTAGGTCTTTGATTCTTCATTTTAAATTTGGTTCGTTATGTGCTGGTCTTGGAGGATTGGAATTTTGTCTAGTCATAGAATGAAGTGGAACTCTTCATATCAATGTTTGTTCATATAAATCAAAAAAAGAAAGAAATGGAACTTAAGTTCTCTTTTTGGGTGTTGGGTTATGATTCGAGTTGGTTGGTTGGTGGTTAGGGTTTTTTTTTTGGGGTGTTTTTGTGGAGTTTGGGAATTGGGTTTCCTAGGATATGTGTGAATCAGTATAAACTGGTTAAACCCTCAAGGGAGAGGGAAAGCATGAAGTTGGTAATCCTTGGGTGATGCTGATTTGCATATTGGTTTTGTCAGTATGATACGAAACAATACACTGAGAAAATTAAACCTGAAAGGAAAAACAATTTTTTATTTGAATTATGAACTCTTTATATCAAGATTCATTTTTCTAATCAAGAAGATGACGATGTTAGCTCTTTTTTCGGGGATGGTTAGGATTAATTTGCTTGTTTGTTCGGATATTTTTGGATGTTGTGGTACTAGGGATATATCTGTTTGGGTAGGTAAAATCGTGTGAAGTTTTGACTTTGTTGTCAATAATTGGTTAATTTAAGAGGAATTGGATTGCTGGTTGAAGAAATAGCTTTGAAATTTGGGTTTTTATTTGATTTTATTTTATTAGCTTCATTTTACGTGGGCACTTTTTGGGTGTGCTGGTGGAGTTGGTAGTTGGGCTTTGTTGGTTAGACATTTTGGTTTTCTAATATGAGTCAAACTTATTAGATAAATTGCTAATATGGATCGAACTTTAGTTTCTTATGGTTTCTTGGATTGTGAAAACAGTTTATCTTCTGTATTTTCTTTTCAGACAAGCGAAGCTCATAGCTGGACATGTATGGATCTTTACGTCTTTGCAACTCCATACCGGGTGACATGGGATTACTACTTTTGGGTCGAGAACATACCCTTGAAATTGATGAATGGGATGGAAAAGAAGAATATGAATATGTAAGTTACCACTACTGATTATTTAAGTTGAAGTGGGTGAATTCTTATTCCACAAGACCGCTTTTATATTCTGGTTCTCATTAAATTTGTGTTTAATATTATGTAAATTAGGTGAAGCATAAGGGAGTATCAATCTTCCTCATGCAATCAGGGATGTTAGGGACTCTTCGAGCCCTATGGGATGTCTTTCCCTTGTTCACGAATACAGGATGGGGTGAGAATTCAAATCTGGCTTTCCTCAAGAAGCATATGGGGGCTTCATTTGAGGAAAGGCCAAAATCATGGTTCACAAATATTACGACGGATGATATTCACTCCGGAGATTTCTTAGCTATATCAAAAATTCGTGGGCGGTGGGGTGGTTTTGAGACCCTAGAAAAGTGGGTAACTGGAGCTTTTGCTGGGCATACTGCAGTTTGCCTTAAAGATTCGGAAGGAAAGCTTTGGGTTGGAGAGTCTGGACATGAAAATGAGAAGGTTAGACTCATCCAATTTCTATAATCTAACAATTATTTTTGTTGTTGCATCTTTATTTTTATGGAGATCCTGTTTTTTTTTCCTTTTCGGTGTCATGTAACCTTTCAGACTGCTTCTGTTGCTTGTAATAACCCTCATAACCCATGTAAAAGACCATATAAAAAGAAGTTTCCATAGAGAGTTTAGCTGCATCCTGCATATTAGATAACATTCTTTTATTCAAACAATGAATGTCATTTCCGACTTCTAGAAAGTGCCCTGATGTATATATTTCTCATTACTGAAGACATTTTTAGCCAAATATCATTATATATGCTTGATTTCTGGTTTCCATGGTCAACATATTGAGATTCTTAATACTTTGCCCATATTGTTGGGCCAGTGTATAGAGTGTAAATTGAGAAAGCCCCACAGGTAGATTGACCTGATTTTACTGTCATCTAGGCATTGACCATCTGAGTTGGTGTCAAACCTCTAGTCGAGGAAACTTTGACGAGAGATCCCTAAAACTGAGAAGTTCGCTGGCCTGCTTTATTGTTAGCACTTAACACTGTTCAAGCTCAGTCAAGCATGGAGAAATCTGGAAACCCTTTTTTTCAAAAAAAAGGGAAGGAAAGAGAAGGTTTTGTGATGGGAATTGTGTATACCATTCACAACAATAGACCAGTAGCAAACTGAAGAAAATTCCTGAAAAATTGTATCATGCGACACATGACCAGCCAAATGGGTCGTCCTCGCCAATTTCCTTTTCTAGTTTATTCACCAAGTATTTGTTAGTTATTTCACAATTTTGAACTACTTATTTAATCTCACTAGTGATATCCTTTAGTTCCAGGTTATCTTAAGAGGTCTATTTATCTGTTTGCAAACTTTGTTCTAGACAATATTACATGCGTTTATCAGCAATAAATCAATATTTCCTTGAGTTTGAATTGAGAAACAAGATGGCTAAATTGAGCTTCAATTTGTATAATGTGCGTGCTTGCATCAAGTTTCCCATTCAAGCTACTGGATACAGAGGAAGAGATTGGGGATTTACTTAATGATGTTTTACTTAGTTTTCATTAGTGTTTGTCCCAAGTTTGGAGACAATAATCAACATCCTTTCTTATAACTTTACAGAACTATGAGTCTATGACACTAGGCCTTGAGACATTATGAAAGAAATCAGCATGGTCAAAATGATTTAAGCACGTATTTTGGTACAAACTGGATATATGGTATCTAAATTGGTCTGAAACCAAATGGGAACTTGTATTAGCTCAAGCACTTGAAAAGTTTCCTTTGTGTAATTTCACTTCTATGATCAGTTCTGCTCTTTAACTTTCTTTTTGTATCATGTTTTGTGAGGCATACTTCTCACTACCTTCTGTTTAATGCATGCCAATAAATGGGTAGACATGAATTAAGAAAGCCTTTAGTTCATGTCAACACAAGCATGGATTTTCCATCTAAGATCTATATGTTTTTAGGTCATTTAACGCGTGCCCCCAAGTGTATGCTTGTGTACATTATGCCCCACAACACCGTGATATTACAATTTTGTTACAGAAAATATGTAAATATGTATGATTTCATTTATACTACAATGTAGATGTATATTTAAATGAAATAATAAACACAACGTGAGTATTTACATCTTACACACTTATATGAATTCATTTCAACTACTAATTCACATCTGTATGCACTTTTTTTATTCAGACATTCGTGTTAATTTGGATATTTTTGACCTTGATAGTTAAATTAGAACTACTTTTAGGTCTATTGAATTGGCGACATGGTTGCATGATGACATCACTGTACTTGAGATTACAAGCTTATAGTTCCTTATATGATGTTCATTAAATGTATCTTTTCCCGTTAAGTCCGCCTGTTTAGTCCGCATCTATAACTTGTGAAATCTAGATGTCCTTGTCCCATTGATTATGTTATCTTTATGTTTATGCAGGTCATTAATCCTTTTATTGGTGTTCTTGCAATTACTATCTTATACATTGTTGTGCTTTGTAGGGCGAAGATATTGTTGCTGTGTTACCATGGGATGAGTGGTGGGAATTTGAGATGAACAAAGATGACTCAAATCCTCATATTGCATTGTTACCCCTACATCCAGATATTCGAGACAAATTTAATAATACCGCTGCTTGGGAGTATGCCAAAAGCATGTCAGGAAAGCCTTATGGTTATCATAACATGATATTTAGTTGGATAGATACTATATCCAGGAACTATCCACCGCCCTTGGATGCAAATTTGGTATGATAATTCTTTTGTTGATTTCCCTGCCTTCCCTTGTCTAGCCAGTTAATTTGTTTGCTTATTGTAGTCTGTATTCATGTTGTTCTTGAAGATAATAATTATTTATTTAGGATTTCAGAATATTAATATCCATGATTTCATTGGACTGTAATTGCATTTGGCTCTTTGGCTTATGGTGTATCTTACAAATGAATGCAATTCCTTATAGAATATCATTCTCAACCTCCATAAGAAATTTGACGGCAAGGATCTGTTTACTATTTGCTAGGATAATTTGGAGATCTGTTTACTGTTTGCATGAATGGAGCAAGGATCTTCCTTGATTATTTATTTATTTATTTACTTACCAGTGTTGTTTAATGGTTTCATCATTATCTGTGGTGATAACTTTATTATTGATTTATTTCTCCTTTTTGAGAACATGGGATGGACCCGAGACTTCCGTGTAACAACTGATTACTTGTTTATAATTCTTTTATTTTGAATTTCAAAAACTAAGTAAAAGATACTTTTTTCATTTAATTAGTTGTCTACTATGACAAATTTTTTCCCCATTATTAAAGGTGTGCTCACTCTTTAGATGGAGTTTTTGGGTACAGAGACATGCAACCTGTGGTTTTTTCCTGAATATACCTACACAAGAACAACACCACTAAAGTCTTTATCCCAAAATTTTAACGTCAGGTACATGAATCCTTTTCTTCCATTGAGATTTGTTAAGGGCCATCTCCGCAGTTAAGGGCGTGTTTGGTTGCAAGGAAGTGGGCGGAAGTAAGGAAATGAGGAGTATAATTACTCACTTTCCTATCTATCCAAACACCGGAAAAGGAAAATAAGAAAACTTATTTTCCTTTTCTCTTTTCTCTTTTACACAATCATTTCCTCACTTTCAGAGTATTACAGTTAATTTTGTGGTCATGTAATTCTCATTTGTAATAAGTTGTAGTACAAAACAGTTAATTTTTTGATCATATAAATCTCACTTGCATTCTAATTACAGTCTATTTTTTATTTTTCTTAATTAATTTCTATTTTAATATTATTTTGTTGTCAACTTTGTGGTCAGCTATTTCACTTCCACTTCCTCATTACCATCCAAGCACCGAAAAAGACATAACATTTTTCAAAGCACACTTCCCAACAACATCCAAACACCGGAAATCTTACTAACAAATTCCTAAGTTTCAAAGGGAACTATACCACTTCCTCACTTCCACTCTTAATCAAACAACCCCTAAATCAAGCACTATATATCCTTGTGACTTGCCTCCATCCACTTTTGTTTAGGCCTTCCTCTATTCCTCATCATTTGGTAAACAATGACTTTATCACTTTTCCTAATCGACACACTTATTAGTCTTCATTCTACATGCCTCAATCATGTCAATTGGTTTTCAGCTCATTCTATTATTAATAGGAGTAACCTCTTAACTTCCGTAAACACACTTGTTTACGAGCTTATCTCTTTGTCATTGCCACTTGTCCTCTCACCTAAGTCTTGAAGCATCGGTATGTGTACTGGTATCGGATCTCAATTTTGGTATCGATATTGGCAATATATCAGATTACACATATCAGATTGTTGGTATTGACTACTTTAAAGATCATAATAATTAATTAAAATACCAAGGTGCGAGAACTTGGTTTCAATTTCGGTTTCGGGCCCTTCTCTTATTAAAGGTTCAACCAGTTTCTCTAGTTTTGGTTGGTTTCATTTCAAGTTCTGCTTTCGGTTTCAGTGTACATAAACATATAGGGTTCTTTGATTCTTTGCATGTACGGTGTGCTAAAAAGCACAAAATACAAACATGTTGGTTGAGTGGGGTTTACGTTAAGAAAAGTGAACCTGAAAGAGTTATTAGTTTACAGTTAATTCAAAAATCTTAATTTTCAACAAGTTAATTCAAAAATTAATCCACATTAACATAAAAGTTATCAGTTTAAAGTTAAATTTATATAATCAGAACTAAATTAAAAATATCTAATTGTGATATGATTATGAAAAATTAGGATATGTATATTTTGGATGGCTGTAAGAGATGAAATTACAAATTTAGGAACATTACATTTCCCATCTTTCTCCCTTTGTTTTTGAAATTTTAGGTTTTGGTATGTTTCATCTGAAACTTATCAAATCTGTTGAAAACTTACTGAAACTGACTCTAATCCCCTTTGAAATCCCTCTTATCCCATCTTTCCCCCCTGCATCCTCTCTCATTCAGGCTCTTCTTATTTACCATGTCATCTTTCACTCCTTTTTTCTTCTCACTCCTTTCTTCACCTCTCATCTTGACCCTTTCCTCCCATTCTCTCTTTCTATCTCGTGCTGGAAAATGCTAAACATGGCCCAAGTCCTCCAGTATATCAACAAAGCATCCACTTTGAATGGTGTTGATTGGCCAGTGAAGCTTGGCTTCTTTTGTGTTAGAATGGGGAAATGAAAAAGGGATTAATTTAGGTCTTCAATGATGATTCTGAAAGAGGAAGCAGGTTGCCGGTGAAGGGTATTCATACTCTCTTGACCTTTCAAATGATGGCTATTACCTGCTCTCTGACTGAGGTGTAACTGTGCAAATTAATCGAAAATAAGAGGGCATGAATGGAAATGTAAATAATACAAGGAATAATAATTCAAAAACTTAAGGATATATTTGCCATGTGTAACACTGAAGACTCTTACATTTTTTTCCAGTGTTTGCTGATTCTCTTGTCATCTTGACCCAAATTTGAAATTTTTTCTTCTGAATATATGCCATAGCTAGGGTTTGAATCTCATACTCCCCACAATCCACTCCTACCCTTTTACTAGTGAGCCTGGCCTCAATGGCGTGTCAAATTTGTATTAATCTCCATATTATTTTTCATTTTGTAGTCTCTGGATGAGTTATTGTTACTAGACTTTTTGGCATGAGTAAAATGAATGGAAGTCATAAATGTGTAAAGAAGATCATGCAAATTAAGACTTTTACCATGGCTTATTTTAATGGAAGCACCGCCTTGCACAGTCATTTCATTTGTAAAATTGAGGTTGATTGGTGGGTCCGACAAATAATTTTTGGTTTAACTAGGTGATAAGGTTTTCCTCTTTTATTTTCCCTTTTTTTTGGAATATAAACCATAGCCTGGTGCAAGTGGGATTTGAAACCCAAGCCTCTTGCTAACTGCGAAGATGTTTTACTACTACGTTACAATGACACTTGCTGCTACTTCTTTTTTCCACTCTTTTTGTCTTGTTTCACCTGCCGGCTACACTTGTGTAGTGCGCCCACATGAAGCCAACCCTTCTTGAGTTATAATAGTAGACATTGTTTTCTCTGTAAGGTCTCTTTTTAACCAAACCCCCCTCCCCGCCCCCAAACACACACACACACACACACACACACACACACACACAAACCACCACCACCACCACCACCACCACCAAGACGACGACGACGACAACAACAACACAGATTTTACCCAAAATTTTGGGTCAGCTACATGATTTCCCCCCCTTCCATTTAGCTCTCTAAGGTTTTCTGTCTATTAATTAACAACTAGTTTATCTTTTCTTTAGTTCTACGTAATTTTCTTCTTAGATCACAGCATCTTGCTTTCGTTAAAAATACAACCAAAACAGACAAAGAAGTCCAAATTCCAGCCCTGGAAAGGTCAACCTAGTAGGTTCACTGATTTATAAAATTATAAAAGAAGAAGAAGAAGAAAAAGAAAAGCTCTAAGTTGCATGCAACTGCATGTCTGTGTGAACACACATGTTCAGTCATGGACATAAAAAGTGATTTACCTCAATATGATATGCATATCATTTGGGTGATTTACTCGGTTTATCTGACTTCTATATGGATTATTTCTGTGTAGCTACCTGCTAATTAACACTGCCATATTAGGATAGCCTTTCTCATCAAATCAGAGCTGATTGGAAGTTATGATGTAGGTTGCTTCTTTTATGACTATGTGGAGCAAAGTGCAGCCAGACTATGCTGCTAACATGTGGAATGAAGCATTGAACAAGCGTCTTGATACCCAGGTGACTAACTTCTTTGCAAATATTCTTATTTGTTTTGTCCAAGAAAAAAAATTATTCTAACTAGTTGTTTGTGGTTTCTTCTCTTTGTATCTTCTGATAATAATTAGCTAGAGTATCTGTCTAAAAGTTCTATAAATTGTGGAGAGTTGTCTGCTTTTGTAATGAAAAGGTATTACATTTTTTTCATAGTAAAGGCCGTAGCCTGAAAAAAATAAAAATAAGGCTTTTACTAGTACATCCTTTATATACATGTCACATCGAATTTTTGGAGGTGACAACTGTTATCATGCCTGGCCTATTTTGTGGTGGTTGGCTTTATTCTGTGTTGTCTGTTACTTCTATGTGATATTTCCATGTTTCTTTGTGAGACATTGATCTCACTAGTGTGTGCATGGATCAGTTTTGTGATAAATTTTACATACTTTTGGAGGCCTTGAGTTTCATTAGGCCGATTGTTATAGGTGGCAGTTTACTTCTCCTTCAATAGAGATTGAAAGATAGTCTTGGTTTCTTCTGACATGATTATTTTTGACAGATTTGGAAGTTAATCCTTGCCATTCCAACTCAATGCTTGGACATTGATGTAGAGTGCCTAAAAACAAAAAATCAAGTGAATTTGAGTTTTCTTATCTGTACATCAAGTAGTACAAAATAGACGGCCAAAATAGCATATAGCTTAGATATATGGTTTGGGGATACAAATTCCTGATTCAAACTTTTGATCATGATCTAAGGACTTAAAAACCCTTACAAGCCAATCTATCTTAGGTTTCAAATATTCTAGATTATTAAACTACACAACTTGTTGTCAGCCATTTATTTTGTGCGTAATTAATTCATTGGCAGAAAAAACTAAAACCACTTGATTTTTTATTTTTAAGCGTTCTAAATAATGTAGATTAATTAGAAAGTAGTGGATCTTCAATGAAGATCCATTGTGTTTGAATGCAAAGAATTTGCTTTCAAACCCTTTCCGAAGGAACCAATTCCAAAACTACACACAATAAGTTTAAATAAATTAAAACTTATAACAAGAAATATAGCAACAAGAGTAAAAGAATGTTAAGCGTGCAACTTAAGTGTGTTGTATAGTTGTGCGAGCTACTAATAATTATGTATAGAAGCTCTAATTTGTGCTTATACATGATTAACCAGTACCGTAGAAACTTCAGGTCATGTTTTGTGGACAAATTTGTCTTTAACTGTTTAAAGTTATTCAAAATATGCCTGATACAGTCTCTCCCTCAAGGGCTTCTGACAATAATGGCAAAAGTTATTTGTTTTAAGAGTACAAATCCAAATTGCTTTTCCCATGCATAGTATAGACAACTGAAGGTCACATCTGGTCTTGCCACTTTATACTCTGGACCTGGAGTGTTACATTCAGTCCACTGTGGATATTAGTATTTGCATATCAAGGTTATATTCATGATATTTTCTTGGCTTAGATTTTGTGTTAGAGATGGATTGAATTCTATGGGTTGGAACGGTATCTGTTCTCTTTTGGTTGACTTGTCCCAACTTTCAGGGTACAACTCCTTGGTAGCATGTGCAGATATCACTGACCAGTAGGTCGGTTTGCTTACTACCCAACTGAACTTGCCTCAGCTAAGTATATGGGAACCAACTGCTGTGGGTAATTTCCTAAGGAATTAATCTACGCGCCAAATTTGTGGAGATGGAAAGAGCAAATTACAGAAAATCCACCGCAAACACAGAGAATTACGTGAAAATCCAAATGGGAGAAAACCACACAGAGAGAAATTCCACTATAATAATGACAGTTACAATGGGGTTCTCTGATGTGCTAGGGTTTCTGGGCTTAATTGATCGTCCTCTTCCTCGTTGGAAGAGATCTCATATTTATATAGGTAGTGTCTGTTAGATAAGGCTGCAGAGTTCAGCTCAGTTTAAACACTTAACCGCTTATCTTAGAGGCGGTTAGAGCTGAACATCCAAATTTGAATTGATTGGACGAGAGTTCTCATTTATCTAGCAGTCTGCGTCCAGTTATTAATGTGGTTGATTTATTCACGAGGTACAACTACCGAGTTCAAATGGAGATTTAACTTAAAGATAAGGATTCTCACAACTGATTCTATCTCTTTCTTCTAATTATCTGAACCGTTTGGAGTTTGAATTGGATGAGGATTCCCAGTCAGAGGTTCTGAAAGCTGTCAAGTGTCGCGCCTCTGTTTGGTGTTGGATGGTCACGTGGCGTGATCTCAGGGAGGTCAAAACTGACCACTATAGGTGCCTTCTCTGCTTCCCTCTCTTTGTAGGAGGTCGGGAGCCTTCCCTTGGGAGGTATGGGTTCCCAGTAACTCTGAGAGATAAAGAGGAGCGCAGATTTAGAAGAAATTTTTGGACCTAGATTTGAGTCGGTTGCTGTCGTTTCAGTTCTTGTCTTGTTGTGGCATGTCTCTACAGGCTGACAGAGCCTTAAATGTGGTCCCATCCGTTGCAGCGTCGATCAGATTACCATTACTTTTGTAGGACGCGACGCTTGAGGTGGGTACCGCGTATCTGAAACGACGGTTTTGATCTGATCCATCGTAATACGTGTAGGGCCCTGATCGAGCGATTGTCCATTCTCCTAGGGTTAAGAAGCAACGCTCTGAGGCCTTGAGCATTTTTCCTCAAATCTCTGAGTCTTTTTTCTTGCCTTTTTTTGATCCTCTTCTCAGATCTCAGTCGTTTTTCTCATTTCTGTTGTGATGAAAGGAGAGAAATCCGGTGTGGTCGGCGATGCGGGCAAAGGAAAGGCCGCGACGGGGGAGAAGGAGAAGATACCTTCCCATCGTACCAGAATCAGGATGAACTTCGATCCAAAAACCGCCAAGCTCCATAATCAAGAGGAGTTGGATAAATATCTGGCGAGTTATGGTTTTAGCTTGAACCCGGGGATAAAAATTGAGTTTGCCCCCATGGTGTTGACGTTTCTTTGCCCCGCCTAATGATGTGTATATATGCATCCCCAGGTTCTGGCATTGGGCTTGAGGCTGCCGATGACGAGGTTCATCTGCAGCATTCTGACTTTTTACAGGGTCTCCCCTCTCAATTGTCGGCAGTGACCTGGCGTACGGTACTAGGGTTCAAGGCCCTATGCGCTTTGTACGCTCTCGGAGCATGTCAGCGTGAGGTCTTTAGTACTGCATACGCGCTAAGGAGGACCACTGAAGGCACGCGCTACTTTGTCCCCCAGAGCGGGGTTGAAAAGATTATAGTCAATCTGGTTGACAGCGACCATGGCATGCCGGATACCATTATCCGGGTGATCGTTTATGGGCCGAATCAGAGGATGAGTGTGGGGTCGTCCTGATTGTCTGGAACGTAGTCCCCGGCCCACCACTGATATCGAGGTTAAGTTATGGAAACTGACGGCCATCAATTATACTTGTCGTAACTGGAGTTGGCTACTGGACTCGAATAGACCTCCAGTGCCCCACTCATCTCGAGGGTACCCGCTTCTAGTAAGAGCCAACCTGCCCCTGAACTGGAGGGGGCTTGCTCGGGAGGAAAGCCAACCGCTTCCAAACTGGAGGAGCCTGCTCGGGAGGAAAACCAATCAGCTGCCGTTCTTGGGAAGTCGAGGGTCTCGGGACGGATGGTTCCCACCAAGAAGAAGAGGGCTCTTGCTCAGTCTTCGCGTCTTCTGCACTCTAGGGTAAATTCTTGATTTCTTTGGTTTTCTGTTTGGGGAACTATTTCTCGATACTTGTTTTTCTTTTACAGAAGAAGTGCATGCTTCAGTTCGACGAGTCTGATGATGAGGGGATGGCGGACTTGCTCAAGACCACGACCACTCCTCCGTTCACAATCTCGGAGCTGTCTCTTGTGGCCAAGGAAGCTCGGTTTGAGTCCTCTGATCGTGTGGATGGTGCTCGGGGGGCTTTACCCATCATCGAGGCTACTGAAGAGCTTGTGGACGCCCCCTGGAGATGCTGGCGGAGCCCTCTTCTACTGAGTTACTCCCCGAGGATGGGATTGAGGCAATAATGCCCCTACTCTAGATGATGTTGAGCTTGAGTCGACGTACGGGCTTGAAAGGGTGGGCACTGCTAAACATCCTTAGGCTGCAGATGGTGCGAGGGTCACCAGTGGTAGCGGCTCCTTAGGGATTGCCGATCAGTCCCAGAAGCTGTTTTTGGGGCCGATCGTTGCAAATCTTGAGTTAGGATTGTTTCTTCGGAGGGAGATGTTGAGGTGGCCCTCGGGTATGGTGACTTCTTCTGAGGGCTTGAGGAACTCAAGGGTCTGCCTTTGAAGGAGCGGAAGCAGCGTCTGAAGAAAGAGGTTTTCAGGGTAAGTAACGCAACGACTTTGTCTTGGGTTAGTTGTTTATGTTTCGTCTAACTTTGGCTTCTATTTCAGAATGTCGTGCTCATCTTGGAGCTGCTGGATGACCACAAGGATGCCTTGAAGGTGAAGTTGTTGATTTGCGTCGGGGGATGGAAAGGGCTCAGCGCTGCGGGGAAGGCGGCGACTGAGGAGATTAGTCGGCTCAAAGTAGACTTGGACTACGAAGCGGTGGTTCGTTCAAGTTGAGAGAATAAGCTGGCGCAACTTAGGGGGAGCTAGAGAAGAAGCGCTCGGAGATGTTGAAAAGGGACTCCGAGCTGCAACAAAAAGAGTTTGCGATGCAGGTGGCTCAACAAGAGCTTAAGGAGAGGCGTCAGCGTGCCGAGGGGGCAAAGGCTACACTGAGGTCGGAGCTTGGACGCCTTCGAGGATACAAAGGAGTGTCTCGAGGATAACTTGAGCCGGATGTTGATTGCCCAAGATGAGGTGGAAGAGCGTGAGCAGGAGGCGATAGATCATTGTCGACGGGCCGTGAAGGTTTTCAAATTTTAGAAATATGAAGAGGGGTACGAAGACGGGAACGAGGTGTGTCCTCGAGGTACCCGCTTGAGATTGGAGCCTTCCTTAGGGGGTCAATGTCAGGAACCTCTTGAAAGCAATGTTGTCCCTGCTACTGTGGCTGATACCTCCCCGAGCGTTTCGTCTAGTATTTCTACGCCTTTGTTAATGAGTCCTCCAACTGCTCATGCAGCTGGGTCTGTGCCTCCGGCTTCCCCCGAAGGTGCTACGCCTCTGACTCTCCCTTTTGAGGCGCCTCACAAAGGTTAAGTGAGTGCTTGAGAGTTTGCCTTGTCTTTTTTCTTTTGCCGTTTGTAAAAGTCAAAATGTAATCTTTTTTAACAGAATAATTGAATATTCAGCTTTCACCTCTTTTTGAATGTCTTGCTTCTGTTGTGTTTCAAGGTCATTGTGGACGTCAACCTGGTGGATCCTTCTCTTCTGGCTTCCGATTTGGTAGTCTTCATAGGCTCAGAAGGTTAGGATCAGAGAGGAGTCCTTCGGGAGTTACGAGTGTCCCTCGTTAGCATAAATTCAGATGGGGCTGAATCTTTTGGAGTGAAGCTCTCCAGGGGGGTTGAAGGTTTTGACCCCGAAGGCGGAGATAAGAAGAGGTGAAAATAGATCTGGACGACGAGCCGGGGTCGTTGCTAGACTTCCTGAATGCCTGGCGGAAGGTCGCTGCGAGTTCGTTCCGGGTGATCCCTGGATTTTCTCGCCATATAGAACTCGACTGCTCAATCTCCTTACTTCCTAGCTGGATCACGAGCTTATCTCCCACAATGTGATGATGAAAGGTCTCAGAAAGATGATAGGTGGAGTGTTTGAGAAGGGGCGCGAATTGCAAGAGGCGACAACTAAGTTGAGGGAGGAGAAGCTAGAGCTTGAAGTCAGGCTTCTGAGCAGGCTTGAGAAACTGCAGAAGGCGTGGGAGGAGGTGTTTAATCTTCAGAGGAAGATTGTTTCATCCCAGTCAGAGATCTCCTCTTCGGGAGCAGATTGATAAAGAGCGTGCGGAGAAGCTGGCGCTCAAGCACGAAGTACATATGCTAAAAAATAACTTAAAAATCAGGATAAGGATGTGGAGTTGAGAGACGCGGGTGCTCGTCAATCGGATCGTTATGACGAGCTTTGGAAAGCTCACGAGGTGCTGCTTGAAGAGACACAGAAGTTGTGTTCTCGAATCATATTTGCTTAGCTCGGGCGGTCAAGTGGAAAGTGCAGGTGGCTGGCTCGGGAGCTCAAGCCGCGACACCGAGGGGTCGAGCTTTCAGCCTAAGGGCTTAAGCTGTCCGTCAGAGAGGCTGCATGATCATGCTGGAGACCCCGGTGGCTGGCACGAGAGATCTCGGGGATGGTCCGAGGATTAAGGCAGCGGTCGTAGGCGGAGCTAAATTAACTTTCCCCTCATTTTGTAAGAATTGATGTAATAAGATGTGTCCTCCATTTTCTTTGGGTGTTGAATCACTGTTCTTGGTGCTCCTATGTAATGCCTTGGATCTTTGTTTTTTGGAGCTCCCCGAGGGATAGCCGCATGGGATGTTTTCCCTTGTAGCCGTCAGGGTAGGACCTGTGTAGGTTGTTGACTCACTCGGGTGGCCGTCAGGGTGAAGAACCGTATAAGCTGACTCCGAGCAGTCATTGAAGGTGAGTCCCCGTCTTTCATCGGGCTCCCCAGGGGATAGCCATATGAACTGGTTTTTCTTGTAGCCGTCAGGGTAGGACCCGTGTAGGTTGTTGACTCACTCAGGTGGTCGTCAGGGTGAAGACCCGCATAGGCTGACTCTGAGCAGCCATTACGGGCGAGTCTCCGTCTTTCAGGGGGCTCACCGAGGGATAGCCACATGGACTGTTTTTCTCTTGTAGTCGTCAGGGTAGGACCCGTGTAGGCTGTTGACTTACTCGGGTGGCCGCCAAGGTGAAGACCCGTGTAGGCTGACTTCGAGCAGCCATTGTGGGCGAGTCCCCGTCTTTGAGGGGGCTCCCCGAGGGATAGCCGTATGGACTTTTTTCCTTATAGCCGTCAGGGTAGGAGCCGTGTAGGTTGTTGACTCGGGTGGTCGTCAGGGTGAAAACCCGTATAAGCCGACTCCGAGCAGCCATTGTGGATGAGTCCCCGTCTTTCACGGGGCTCCCCAAGGGATAGTCTCATGGGCTATTTTTCCCTTATAACCGTCAGAGTAGGACCCGTGTAGGTTGTTGATGCACTCAGGTGACCGTCCGAATGAAGACCCGTACAGGCTGACTCCGAACAGTCATTGTGGGCGAGTCCCTGTCAGGGATAGCCGTGTGGGATGTTTTTCCTTTGTAACGTCAGGGTAAGACCCGTGTAGGCTGTTCACTCATTCGGTTGGCCATCAGGGTGAGACCCGTATAGGCTGACTCCGAGTAGCCATTGTGGATGAGTCACCGTCTTTCAGGAGGCTCCCCGAGGGATAGCCGCATGGGCTATTTTTTTTATAGCCGTCAGGGTAGCACCCGTGTAGGTTGTTGATTGAGCTTGTCTTACGTGGAGAAAATAAACATCAAAGTAAAATAGTCTGCATAATTTTATTGGATATTACATGGTTTTAACATGTAGTATCGTTTCTGGTGAGAATAACTCAGTTGCCTGTCGGGTGTTTTCCTGTCCGAGTGGTGCCGAAGAGCGAGCGCTTTAGTCGACGGTCTCGGCCGAGGTTTCTCCGATCTCAGGATCTTCCTCCAAGTTGATGATGAACTCGTCCAGGTATCCACATTGCAGGCCTAGCAATAAAGGGTGGCGTGTCCTCGACTGCTGTGAAAAGAACAGTTCTCTGCTTTCAGGAAATCTGTGTCGTGCTTGGTTGTCTTAGGGAGCTTTATCCATAGTTGATGCTTGATGATGTGAAGGATCTGGTCAATCGACAGCTTCAGAGGGGTTAAAACTGAGGCGTCTTAGGGCGTGGTATCTCCTTGCACGCTTCTATGAGTTATCAACTTGAAAGCTTTCGGGGTCCCCACGCGGAGAGGTTACTTTGGAGCGCATTTTATTTAGCTTGAAACATAGGTCGTCGAAGCCGTTGGATGTTGGTTGACCTCGGGGGAGGTGTCCACCTGAGTCTTCCTCGCGCCCAACTCGATGACTCGTTGCGCTTCTCGAAGTACTTTTATCCGCGTGAGCAACTGATGATTGACTTGCGTTATAGCCTCTCGTTCGCGTTCTACAGTATCGCAATGGATGGCGACTAGTTCTCTCTCGCGGTCCGCCTTGGCCCGCTATTCGCCCAACCATCATCGCAGATCGATCACCATCTGGACGAGTTGCCCACGAGAGAGGACCAACGGATCGATTTTGTCGGGAGTGTTTGCGTCATTACGGGTCGCATTCTTGTGCGCCATGATCGTTGTGCGAGAGTATTTTTGTGGAAGGGTTAGGGTATTAGATGGGGAGATCTCAAGAGTATGATTTCAAGTATCTTAATGAAAGCACCAAATGATGCAGTAATTTCCTATGGAATTAATCCACACACCAAATTTGTGGAGATGGAAAGAGAAAATTACAAAAAATCCACCACAAACACAGAGAATTACGTGAAAACCCAAATGGGAGAAAACTACGGATAGAGAAATTCCATAATGATAATAGCGGTTACAATAGTGTTCTCTGATGTGCTGGGGTTTCTGAGCTTAATTGATCGTCCTCTTCCTCGTTGGAAAAGATCTTATATTTATATAGGTAGTGTCTGTTGGATAAGGCTGTAGAGTTCAGCTCTGTTTAAGCACTTAACTGCTTATCTCAGAGACGGTTATAGCTGAACATCCAGGTTTGAATGGTTGGGCGAGAGTTCACCTTTATCTGATAGTCTGCGTTCAATTGTTGATGTCGTTGATCTATTTCCGAGTTGTAACTGTCGAGTTCAAATGAAGATTTGGCTTAGAGATAGGGATTGTCACAAATGATTCTATCTCTTTCTTCTAACTACATGAACCATTTGGAGTTTGAATTAGGTGAGGACCTCCGATCAGAGGTTCTGAAAGCTGTCAAGTCTCGCGCGTCTGTTTGGTGCTCGATGGACTCGTGGCGTGATCTCAAAGAGATCGGAAACTGACTACTACACCAACCAACAACGTTAACAAATTGATATTATGGACACGGTTATAACGAACTGATGAATCCCTTAAATAGATGGAACCATCTTGATTTGGATCTGTTCCCAAAAAATCAGCACAACTTTTAAGAAAAGGCTTGGATGGTGATAATTATGTGGCAACACTGAAACTTTGTAGATTGTATCATTGTATATTTGTGTTTAGGTCAGCTGTATATAATGGTTTAGTAACTG
The DNA here is from genome assembly GCA_038442645.1 of Agave tequilana. NCBI lineage: Eukaryota > Viridiplantae > Streptophyta > Magnoliopsida > Asparagales > Asparagaceae > Agave > Agave tequilana. The sequence goes on along the minus strand of JAVJIF010003370.1, from coordinate 111,569 downwards.
TAATATTTTTACTGTTATCTTGAATTAATTATGTACATCTGCTATTGTGGATATTGTTTTTGCATTCGTCTATAGGTTTAGCTAGATAGTAGATTCTTTCTTTATTAACTATAATGGAACTCAATTGTTAAGTACTATTAAATACACAAAGGATTAGCTCTCAGGTTGTAGGTCTGTGCTTAAGATCCAATACTATTTCATTTCTACTTATGCAGGGCCTTGACCTTCCTGACGTAATAGTGGAAGCAGAAAAGCGTGGCATATCTTTTGAGAAACTGTTGACAATTCCCGAACAAGATGATTGGGTTTATTCTGATGGGGAGTCAACTTCTTGTGTTGCTTTTATTCTTGAAATGTACAAACATGCAGGCCTCTTTGATCCAATTGCCAGCTCTATACAAGTCACAGAATTCACAGTAAGTTTGTTTGAACTTCTCGACACTAATAAAACTAAAAGCACTAATTGATCCTCTACTCTTTCAGTTATCTTCAAAGATCCAAGTAGAAGGAAATCTGAGGCTTTGTTTGGTTTGAAGAAATTGAGGGAAAAGAAAGAAGTGTATCTTCTTTTTTGGGTTAGGATGGAAGATTGAAAGAAAAAAAGAACTAAATTTAAGGGACATTTTCTTTTCCTGCAACCCCCCACCCCCGCATACCTCTTTCCACTTGAAGGCAATTAGGGAGAGATTAATTTGATTGATTTCTTTTCCTCTCTCGTCCCCATTTTCTTTCTGTTGTTTTTTTAATGTAACTGAACATAGTCTAAATTATTGAAAATCAATTTAAACATACTAACTAGATGCCAAAACCCCCTTTTCCCTTTCTATTGCCTTCCCTGTATCGATGAACAAGAACATTTCTTAGTAACTATTATATGGGTGGACATAATAATTAAAATTTGAGAAGTCTTACTGGTATCTGCTCCTCTCTTGACATGCAGATAAAAGATGCCTATACCCTCAAGTTCTTTGAAGATGACCCTAGCCGTCTCCCGGAGTGGTGCAACAAAGACGATGACGTGAAGCTCCCTTTCTGTCAAATTAAGGGCAGATACCGAATGGAATTGCCTGAATACAACACCATGCTACCTTACCCTCACATGAATGAGAAGTGTCCTTCTCTGCCCCCTAACTATGTCAGATCAGCGAATTGCTGAAGTTATTTTCCAGTCTTTACGGGTATTTCAAGAGCTTTTGCTTCAATGCTTCCCGTATTGATTCATTACTCTAGTGTGTATATATTTAGGACAATGGCAAAGATTGTACAGTAAGAAAAAGAAAAACTTCTGACGCCCAATTTGTAAAGTACTGGTGTGAGGTAAAAGAATCAAGTGTAGGAATGTACGCCCGAAAAATTCTTTCAACTAATTATGAGCTTCTTCACCTCTCATTTGTTGCCTTGTTTTTCTGCAGGATAGAAATGATCCTCTGCTGTATTTTGATTTTGTGTGTGTGTGTGTGTGTGTGTGTGTGTGTGTGTGGGAAAGTCCATTTTTGAGACTTGGTACATGTTTGATATATTTTCTGAATGAATTGGAAAAAGCGAGTCCTTGCTTGGGGCTGTCAATGGGTTTAATAGCCCAAGTATATATGGGAGGCCCTTTAAAAATCTCTTGTTTTCTCAGTGCATATTGACACGCAAATTCCTGTGCACTTTAAAGTAAGTATATGATGATAATAATTTGCAAAAATGTATAGAATTAAATGTGAAATGGGTTGTCAAATACATTGACCTTAGTTGAAAAAATTGGTTATGGTTCAAGAAAGAAAACGAATAAACTGGTAAAATTAAACTGACTTCGAGTCAGTTTCGTAAATCTGATTTCAGTGTTTATGGGTTCCAAATTCAATCAATTATAATCAATTAAAAATCTTAAATCTTTGGAGCCTCCTTGGTTTGCTAGAAATCAAAGAAAAGAAAAATGGGAGAATGAAACACGAATTGCTAGTGGCTTATTTTGCAGTAAGCATAGTGTTTCTGCAAAATTCTAGTGTAAGAATTCTGAATCATATAATTGAATGCCAATTTGATTAGTTTCTTTTCGTCTTTAAACGAGAAACCCTAAGCTGAGGCTGACAAGTCTCACAAGTATTCATCTTTACTCCCTCACCTGATTCCGTGATCACAATGCGTCCAGCAACACGAACAAGAGACCGGGATCACTTCCTCCCGAGCTTCTCGAAGTGATTGCTGCCCCCATGGCCGAAATTTCCGACCGAGTCTGGTTAATGTTTGCAAAGTTAGTTTTTTTTTTAATTATTATTGTTTTATTTTACATTTAATTCTTGCAGTCCTTTTTTAGAGTTGAATGTCAAGGCATAAGAGCGCTGTCAAATCTACTTTCTTTCCTTTTTCTGGTTCTTCATGTTTTTTTTTTTCCTTTTTCTTTTGAATACTTGCAGGTGCTGTGTTTGTGAAATTGATTCTGTGAAGTTAGAATTAGTAGAGTGATATGAATTGTATTGTCTTATTAGTTAATTCGTATCCCAGGAGATTCGACTACTGAGCTTGACAGTTATATGTTGATTTTTGTTCTATTTCCTACTTTTTGCAGCACATCACACTTCATTTTGCATCACTTCACTTGCGCAAGGCATTCATTCAATCTATGGAGAGAGATATTTGCCCTTGAATTTTATTTTATGTGTTAGCATGGGCTACAGTTCACATCCCAAATCTGCAAGTTTTTCGTGTTATTCTGAATTGTTGGCCCAAACTCAATTGGGTTTTCATACGTTCTCTGCTAGTAGGTGCAGGTTTTGTGTCAGTTTACCCCTGCAGCCAGAAGAGGTGATTGGTGAACATTGTGGGACACTTTTGATACACCACCAGATGAAATATTTTGAACAAATTTTTAGAAAAGATTAGGATAAATGTTGACAGGAATTTGTTAGTGCTCTTGTCAATCAATATTTCTAGGAAGGATGAAGCCTCCTTTCCAGTATTTATGGGCTATTAGTGTTCTTGTCAATCAATATTTTGTCCTCCTTTATCACACAATATTTGGGTGATAATAGTAATTATCATCAAAGTATTATGGAACTATCATACATGTCTGAGACATTGAGGTACATGTCTGACAAAAGAGGTAGGCTTTATGTTCCTAGACATTTTTGTTCCTTCAGCAGTACATTTTTAATTGAGTGTAGTTTCTTGCTTACATCAGTTGTAAGAATCTGGAAAACCCGCGTGACCTGAGTTTGAGCTCTTCTGCCTACTGCAAAAATCTTTCAACTGGACCTTCAGGTATGCCCTTCTGCTGATACCAATCTTTTTCAGTCATCAGGAGAACTTGTTTACATTCATCCACCAGGCACATGTTTCATAATTTATAATTTTTTGTAAGGTGCAAACGAACTACAACTGAAATTTGTTTATATTCAGTAGATAAATTAGAGGAAGTTTCAATTTGAAAAACAAATCTAAAACATACATGAACTCGCCACGGATGCTTTAGTTGAACTATGCAATTCTTTCCAATGAGGGAATATGATGTTTAGGGGAATATATTTTTGCTTTCTCATGCTTGTCTCAAATTTGAGCAACATTTACTTTATAGACCAAATAAGTAATTAGCCAGCTTATGCCAGTAAGAAAAGAATGAGGTTACTATATAGTATATACGCCAGATTGCATGAAAATTTCCCTCTAGTAGATATCATTTCTTTAGTACAGTTTTAGTACAATGTTTGCAAAGCAGGTTATTTGTACCAGCTGTTTCATCCATTGGTAAGCTTCTAGCTCTTTTGTTGTCCGGTTATGGTGGAGCAGATGATTATGAATGCTTCTTTCTTTTGTTATTGTGTACCCTTTTTCCCCTTGTGTCACAGACTTCCTCACACACACAAATGATATCCAATCCAGGTTCCTGTGAATTGGGATTATATCATGTGTTTATTTTGCCAGTACTTTTATTGATAATTAATGGAGCAAATGCATACAGGTTACCTGTGCCGACATATTTTCGACTTAACCATTGGGTAATTGTAGAAAAGAAGTACATGTTGACCATCAAAATTGTCATAAAAAGTAGTTGTTTTAATACATTAAATGGCACAGTCCACCATTTTTTATTGCAATAGACAATTGCCATCAATTTTTAACAGTAAGACCATCACGTTTAGGTCACTGATGACAACATAAACTTTAGGTAAATACTAGAACCAACTATAACATTCCTCTGCTGTGGCCTAGACAGGGTACCGGCCCTCTGTGGAGGCAGTAAAATTTTGGGTGTTGATTTTTTTTCTTTACCCTCTTTTATCAGAACTCTTGTCCAAATTAACTTCTGCCAGTACATTTCCCTGGACTGTTTTTATCTGTAGTAGATGCTCCAAAATGTTGACAGGTTTCTAGGGCAGAAAATCTCATAATGTTGAAGTCATTGAACAAGCTAGATGGCCTTATATTCTTCTAATCATAAAAATATTTTAATTTAGATATTAATATTATTGTCTTCTGGGATTCTCAATTTGTATACAATAGTTCAAGTTATTGACTTTAGGGTCATTATATATTAATTACAACTCTTACATGTCCCTTGTGGTGTAATGAAACCCAGTTATAGCAGCATGCGACTGTCTGGATCTGAGAAATTAGACGCTGACCAAAATATTTTAATGCTTGGACATTGAGATTATTGTTTCCAGGTTTCAGTTTTGTGTAACATTCCTTAATTTATTGGATGTACAGTCATGATATTAATTACAAAAATGACATTTTTGGATATGGCACAGGGGCTTGCGGTATGTTCTACCTATTGATAGCAGCATGTGATTGCTTGGATCTGAGGAAAGGCTACTCAAATGAATGAGTCAAGTTAGAATGGAAGGATTTTGCCATTTTTTTCCTTCATCTGCCATGCATTTTCAAAAAAAATTTATTATTATTGTTTTAATTCTTCTTTTTGTTGTTATTAGAAATATCTGCTGCAACTTGAACACAAGATGCCAATACTGTGCATTGATTTGAGACAGTATTGGCATATTATGTTCAAGTTGTAACAGGCGCTAAATTAGGTCAAGAGTAATGATTATGTAAAGCACCACGGGAAGTGCAGGATATGCTCTTTCTAAGCAAGCAGAAAGGTCAGATGAAACGAGGGCCTAGTTCAAATGTTCTGGTAAATCCTAGCACATGACTTGGTAGATCATAGTTCTAAGAAAGAGAATACTGTCAAATGCCAGATAAAATCCCTCATACAACTCGACACTTACCGTTTGGCAGATTTGGCTTAAAGATGGCAGATATTAAGAATCTGCGAAGACTGAAGAAATTGCGCACACTTATGTTCTTTCATTACTACAATGACCCTGACTTTGATCTCTTTCTTCATCACTTGTTTACAGAGTTAAAAAGCATTCGTGTTTTAGGCCTGTCTCACTCCCTCATGAAAGAGTTGCCGGTTACTATCGATAATTTAAGACATTTTCGTCATTTGGATGTCTCTTGCAGTAATATAGAAAAGTTACCTGGATCAGCAAGTAGACTGTATAACTTGCAAGTATTGGATCTATGTAAACTTCAACAGTTTCTCAAAAGGCATATGCAGTCTGATCAACCAAAAGCACCTTGAGCTAGATGACGGCATGACGGCTAAGATACCTAGAATTGGAAATTTGGTCTTCCTTCAAAACTTAAAGGTATTTGCAGTCCAAAAGAACAGAGGTTACAAGATTGAAGAGATAGGGGATATGACACAGCTTCGAGGAAGATTATGCATTGTTAATCTTGAGAATGTCAGCAGTGTGGAAGAGGCTCAAAGGGCTAAAGTTGAAAAATAAGAAGTGCATCAACATGTTACAGTTAGAATGGGCTTCTTATGAAAGAAATGCTGCTGTTGGAAGAGAGAGGTGTGATGACGAGGTCCTTGAAGGCCTTCAACCACATCCTAACCTTAGAGAGCTGAATATCACATACAATGGAGGTGTGACTTCTCCAAACTGGATGAAGGATGACAGATTTGTCATGGGCTTGAAAATTGAAACACTTGAACAGTTGCAGAAGATTAAGGATCCTACCACCCCTTGGAAAGCTTCCTTCCCTTAGTGTACTTTGTTTAAGCACAATGTACAAGGTGAGTCTCATTGATTCTGAATTTTATGGTAGTGATAAAATCATGAAATGGAGGCATTCTCGAGATTGGCGAAGCTAGAGATTGAGAACATGCCAGAACTGAAGGAATGTCTTAGCCATTCAATTCCTCGCCAAACTGTACTTAATATACGGGATTGCCCCAAATTGGAGAAGATGCCTTCCCTCGCTCCTACTGTAACCCAAATGAAAATAACAAGAGTGGGACTGATCTCCTTGCCAGGACTTTTGTTGGCAGATGTTGAACCTTCCACTTCCAAGAAAGCATTATCGCTGTGACTGTTACTTTCTTCTCTGGAAATTAGAGTGTGTTCAAAATTGACATCTCTAGAAGCGCGGTTGATGCAATACAAGCTTACGGGCCTCAAATATTTGATAATAAGTAACTGCGCGTGCCTCACTTGCCTGGAGAAGTATTTGGAGGCTTTATCTCCCTTCAAATCCTCACAACTGAACACTGTCCTGTCCTAGCATACATGGGGCAGGAGCTTCGCCTTCCGCTGTCCCTGTCAACTTATAAAATATCTGGTTGGTTCGAACATGAGGTCCCTTCCTTGTGCAGGAATGTGATCACTTGAGACTTTGAAAATCAATAACAACAACAACAACAACTAAGCCATTTGTCCAAGTATTTGGGGTAGGCTACATTGAACCAAAAGAGAATTACGCCGGATCGGGCACATGGATCAGCTTTTTCCACTCATTCCTATCGAGCTTTCACTAAGACCTTTAGCCTCCATATCTTGTCGTATTACCTCCATCCATATTTTTTTTCGGTCTCCTCTGCGCTCTTTTAACTTGCCCTAATTTGATACGCTATACTCGTCGGACTGGCGCATCTGTAGGTCTATATCACACATGACCAAATTATCGTAAGCGGTTTTTTCTCATCTTCTCTTCTATAGAGGCTACGCCTATCTTAGCACGAATATCCTCATTTCTCACCTTATCTCTCATCGTGTTATCACACATCCAACGAAGTATGTGCATCTCTGCTACACTCATCTTCTGAGTATGATATCTCTTTATAACTCAACATTCTTTGTCATATAACAAAGCTGGCTTAATAGCAGTCCGATAAAACTTTTCCTTCAGTCATAATAGAATGTTACGATCACATAAAACTCCTATTGTGCTCCTCCATTTCAACCAGCTAGCTTTGATTTTATGGTGACATCACTATTAATTTTCTCATCCTTTTGGATAATAGAACCCAAGTACTTAAAATGACTGCTCATCGGTATTTCTTGTCCATCTAGTCTTACAATACTATAATTTCGGATTCCCTATTTATTGAATTTACACTCCATATACTCTGTTTTGGCCCTTCTTAATTTAAAATCTCGAGATTCTAGAGTTTGCCTCCATAGCTTCAATTTGACATTTACCCTAGTTTTTGTCTCATCGACTAGGACAATATCATTAGCAAATAGCATGCACCACGGTATTTCATCCTGAATCGCTCTAGTAAGCTCATCCATTACCATGGCAAATAAGAATGGACTCAATGCAGATCCTTAATGCAATCCACTTGTGATAGAAAAATCATTTGTTATGCCTCCACAAGTTCTGACATTTGTCACTACTCTGTCGTACATGTCCTTGGTTATGTCAATATATTTGATGGGGACTCCCTTTTTCATCAATGTCCACCATAATACCTTTCTTGGCACCTTATCAAAAACTTTTTCTAAATCAATAAAGATCATATGCAAATTTCTCTTCATCCCTCGAAATCGCTCTATAAGTTGACGAAGCAAATGAATAGCCTCTGTCGTCAATCGCTCCGGTATGAACCCAAAATAGTTCTCTGATATTTTAACATTCTGCCTTAACTTGTGTTCAATTATCCTTTCTCAGAGCTTCATGGTGTGACACATGAGTTTTATCCACGATAATTTGAACAACTCTGGATATCACACTTATTCTTATAGAGATGTACTAAGGTATTCTTCCTCCACCCATCATCTTTTTAGTTAGTCAGACCTTGTTAAAGAGATTTGTCAGCCATCTCACGCCAACCTCTCCTAAGCATCCTCATACCTCAATAGGAATTCCATCCAGACCAACAGCTTTCCTTGACTACATCCTCTTCAAGGCTTTTTTAATTTCAGATTCGCTAATTCTGTGCATATAATTACGGTTCATATCCTGACATTGAATGATAAGGTCATCCAATCTTGAGTAGAACTAACATTGAATAATTTGTCAAAATACTCTCTTCATCTTTCTTTGATTTTTTTATCTCGAACTAAAACATTTTGATTCTCATCTTTGATACACCTCACAGTACATATCTCTCTGATCTTTCTCAATGGGTGTGAAAATCTACAAGCGCTTGATGATTTAGAGATCCTTGTTCCCCTCAAAAACTTGGAAGTCAAAGATTGTCTGAACCTGACCTTGGCAGGTGAAGAGAGCTTGCCATCTCTTGAAGAACTTTGATCGGATAACGTCTTGATTCTTTTGCAGCTGTGTAGCAAGGAGGCCTCACCTACCTCAGCTTCTTGAAAATCTAAAACATTCACTTCCTTGATTCCATCCCAAATGAGCTAGAGAGTTGGTTTGCCAGTCACACCTCTCTCCAGGATCTGGGCATCAACCTGTGCACTAAACTTCTGATACGACCTCTCCGTCGGCGAGGGCGTCGGCGATGACAGATTGGTAGCGATGTCGATTTCTCGGCGGCATCTCAACCTGCAAAAGGTTAGAACGAGCAGGGAGAACAGGCAACACCAAAGAAATCGAAGAAGAAGAAGTAGAAGAAGAAGACGAGGACTGAAATGGTTTATTGATCTCAGCTCCGAGCTCAGTGAAGCTCGTTCCCAAAATTAGGGCATTTACATCATAGATCCCCACAGTGACCCAGGCCACTATTTATTCCCGCGTTTCACCAATGGGCCGAACGGGTCCGCTAACGGGTCGGGTCACCGGGTCCAGCCGGACCCGACTCCGAGTCTCAAAGCCAAACCGGACCCGGCCCGTTAACAAATTTAAGCAAAGAAGAAGACGGCTCAGAGTTCTCATCATAGCCGTTACATTCAAAAAAGAAAAAGAAGAAAGATAAGAATTGAATCCCAATATCAGAGATAACGAGCCTGAAAGATAAGAACTGTATCAATGCTCCCCCCTTGAAATCGATCTTGTCTCAAGATCGAAGACAGGAAATCTTTTGATCAGTTCCCAGTAATTCTCCCAGGTGGCCTCATCTACAGGCAATTGCTTCCATTTAACCAGCACTTCAGTGGTAGCTTTCCCAAACCTCTTTACCATTCTCCTATCCAATATGAGTTCAGGTTCCTTGATCACCTCTACAATATGAGCAGGAGCCTGATTCTGAACCTGAATGCCTTCACCCAGTTTCTTTTTTAATTGTGAAATATGGTACACAGGATGGATTTTGGCCTCCTCAGGCAATTCCAGTTTGTAAGCAACTGGACCAATTTTCTCCAGGATCTTATAGGGACCATAGAACAAAGAAGAAAGTTTATGGGATCTTCTTCCACCTACTGAAATCTGCCTGTAAGGCTGCAATCTCAAAAACACCCAGTCCCCCACTTCAAAAGACCTCTCAGTCCTGTGCAGGTCTGCCCATTTTTTCATTCTGTCCTGAGCATAGATCAAGTTATTTTTCAGCAGTTGAAGGGTTGCATCTCTATTCAGTAATGCCTCCTCAACACTCTGTAACCTGGCAGTTCTGGGAATGTAAGAGGAGATAGTAGGAGGCACCTTCCCATACACAGCCTGATATGGAGACATTTTGATAGCAGAATGCCAACTGGTGTTATACCAGTATTGAGCCCAGGGCAGCCACTTACTCCACTCTTGAGGTTTGTGAGAACAGAAGCAACGCAGGTAAGTTTCTAAACACCTATTTACTACTTCTGTTTGCCCATCAGTCTGGGGGTGGAATGAAGTACTGAATAGAAGCTTAGTTCCCTGTAGAGACCATAACTCTTTCCAGAACTCACTGGTGAACACAGCATCCCTATCAGAAATTATACTCTGGGGCATTCCATATAAACTATATATATTATCCATAAAGACAGCAGCCACAGTCTTAGCAGTATATGGGTGAGAGAGTGACAAAAAGTGTGCAAATTTTGTTAACCTGTCAACAATGACAAAGATAACAGATTTACCTCCACTCTTTGGCAAACCCTCTATAAAATCCATGGATATGTCTTCCCAGACATTTTGAGGAACAGGCAAAGGTTGCAAAAACCCTGCAGGCTTAGTATTCTCATATTTAGATCTCTGGCATACATCACATTCCCTGATATACCTTTTGACACTGTTCTTCATTCCCTGCCAGTATACCACTCTTTTTAATCTTTGATAGGTTTTTTCATATCCAGAGTGTCCCCCCACAGGAGTATCATGGTGTTCAGATAGTAACAACTGAGTGAGGGAAGAAGAAGGATTTATGAGGATTTTACCCTTGTAATAGAATAGGTCACCCCTTTTCTGATACTTAGCAGTATCCAACTGTCCCTCATTCCATTTGATATTCAACTCAGAGAAGAAGGTATCAGTATTGACCATTTCTTTGAGTAACCCAACCCAATCAGATTCCACCACTGCTATTTCCAGTAAAGTAGGCATATCAGGAGTTTCATCCCTTCTGGAAAGACTGTCAGCAGCTATATTTTCCCTTCCCTTTTTGTACTCAACCTTATATCTGAAATTGCATAATTTCAGTAACCAGGTATGCTGAGCTTCTGTATACAATCTCTGTTCCAGGAGGTACTTCAGTGGTTTATGATCAGTTTTCACTATAAATTCCCTTCCCAATAAATACTGTCTCCACTTCTTAGTAGCCAACAATAGTCCCAGCATCTCTCTTTCATAGGCTGAAGCATACTTATTAGAGGTTTTCAGTTCTTGACTGATATATGCTATAGGATGATTCTCTTGCATTAGGACTACACCAATTCTGCTGGCAGAGGCATCACACTCAATTACAAATGGTGAAGTGTAATTGGGAAGAGCTAAAACTGGTGGATTGGTGAGAGCAATTTTTAAATCCTCAAATGCCTTTTGTGCTGTTCCATTCCACTGAAATGCATGCTTTTTAGTAAGTGCAGTTAGAGGTGCAGCAAGAGTACTATAGCCTTTAATGAACTTTCTGTAATATCCAGTCAGTCCCAAGAATCCCCTTAAAGCCTTCAAGGTTCTGGGAATTGGCCAGTCCAGTACAGCCTGTATCTTACTTTGATCCACAGCCACCCCTTGAGCTGATACCACATGCCCCAAGTAAGCCACCTCAGTTACTCCAAACTGACATTTGCTCCTTTTAGCAAAGAGCTGATTCTCTTTTAATATGTGTAGCACCACCCTCACATGATATAAATGATCCTGCAGGTTCCTGCTATAGACAAGAATATCATCAAAAAAGATACGCACAAACTTCCTCAAGTATGGCTTAAAAGTTCATTCATCAAAGCCTGGAAGGTAGCAGGAGCATTAGTCAGCCCAAAGGGCATAACCAAATACTCATAGTGCCCAGTATGAGTCCTGAAAGCTGTTTTGGGTATGTCCTCTTCCCTCATCCTAATTTGATGGTATCCACTCCTTAGGTCCAGCTTTGAAAATATTTTTGCCCCATGTAACTCATCAAGCAGTTCATCAATTAAGGGTATGGGGTATTTATCCTTAACTGTTTTTTGGTTTAAAGCCCTGTAGTCCACACACAACCTCCAAGTACCATCAGTTTTTTTAACTAGCCAACTGGGGAAGCATAGGGGCTCCTACTGTTCCTGATGATACCTGTCTCCAACATTTCATCCACCATCCTCTCTATAACATTCTTTTGTTCCCAAGGATGCCTATAGGGTCTCAAGTTAATAGGGTCAGTTCCAGGCACTAATAATATTTGATGGTCATGACTCCTCTTGGGAGATAGACCCATTACTTCTCCAAAAACTTTTTCATATTCCTTGCATAGGGACTGCAACTGGAGATTAGTTTCTGCATCAGATTGTGCTTCTTTTTGTTGACAGATGTATAGAACCCATCCTTTAGCTGACTGGTATAGTGTTTTCTCCATAGCTTTAGCTGAGACTAACTCCATGTCATTAGAGGATATCCCTTGTAATTCTCAAGAATGACTATCCTTCATAATCTTTACCTTTCTTTCCTTAAAGTTTATAGTCATCTCATCCAGAGATTGCAGCCAATCAATTCCTAAAACCATCTGGCAACCCCCTATTGGCAGGACATGGAAATCAGTAACAATTTTCAGTCCTTGACACTTAAAGCAAACAGACCTACATAGCCCTTCACTTTGTAACTTATCATCTCCAGCTATGGTAACCTGAAAAGCCACTTCAGGTGTTATTATCAAACCAGTTCTCTGCACCACTTTTGGATCAATGAAGTTATGGGTAGAACCAGTATCCAATAACACCATAACAGGCTTCCTATTTACCTGTCCACACAGCCTAATAGTTCTGGGTGATACACTTCCCTCCATGGCATTGAGTGAAAGTTCATGTAAATTTTCCCCAAGTCCTTCCTTAGGTCTTAATAAGATCTCCTCTTCCTGCTCACCCTCATCCTCTTCACACTCAATTAGCATCAAGCTCTTTCCCTTGCATTTATGACCAGGAGTGTAAGGCTCATCACACTTGAAACATAGACTTTTCCTCCTATACTCCTCTACCTGTGAGGGAGATAACCTTCTGACTGGAGCATTTGTTACAGGTCCACCCTCTCTGCTAGCAGCTGGAGCCAAAGAATTTCTTGGACTTAACCCTGGTGTGCTGATATTTCCCCTGTAAGAAGACAATTTATTTAATTTCTTTTCTGCTGCTGTAATGGACTCTCTGGCTATGGCACTTCTATAGGCTGAAACCATAGTCAAGGGCTTATCCAACTTGACCTTCCCCTTAGATCTTCCCTCAATCCTGATAAGAATAAACTAATTAGATTTTTCTCAGATTCATCAATCAAATGAGCCAGCCTTATGAAAGATTTATGGTACTCCTGTACAGTCCCAGTCTGCTTCAAATTAGCCAAGGCAGCCAGGGGATCATCCAGGTCATCCGGTCCATACTGCAGAATCATCTCATCATAAAATTCTGGCCAAGTAACTGATCCTCCCTTTTGTTTTTCCAGCCACCTCCACCACAGCAGAGCCTCTCCCTGAAGGAAGAAGACACAGAACTCAACCCGTTCCTCTATTGGAGTATGATGTATAGCAAATACATGTTCTAGCTGATACAACCAATTTAAAATGTCTCCATCTCCCCTGAATATAGGAATTTCCACTTTAGGGTGTTTTGGCTTTGGAAGATTACCAGGGATGTTGAAGGATTTCTGATTTCTTCTCAAGAATTGCTCTGCCATTCCTCCTCCCATGGTTGCCTGTCTCTCGTTTGAAGGAGTAGCGAATACCACTCCTTTAGAACTGAGCCTAGGCCCTCCAATGGGAGGGGCTTCATCTCTGCCAGTCCCAGCGGTTTCTCTGCTTGATACCCGTGGTTCTTGGCACAATCTTGAAATCAGAACACTTAGTTCTTCATAGCCCCGATCTATCTTCCCTTCCAGAGAACGGAACCGATCATCAATAACTCTCATATTATCACCAACCTTTTCCTCCAATATCCGATTTCTTAGTGCAGTTCTTTCATCAAGAGCTCGGAATCGGAGGCCAAACTGATCTTCTTGTTGAGAAGACGAATCTGCTCCAAGAGTGTTTCCTTGATCGGGATCCTTTTTGGAATCGCAACCTCCATCAAAGGATACTGACCTTCGTGGTTCAACTTTTGGAGTGAAGCCGTCACCGTCGTCTCCATGATCCTCAGGGAACTCCGGAACCTGAGGCTCTGATACCATTGATACGACCTCTCCGTCGGCGAGGGCGTCGGCGATGACAGATTGGTAGCGATGTCGATTTCTCGGCGGCATCTCAACCTGCAAAAGGTTAGAACGAGCAGGGAGAACAGGCAACACCAAAGAAATCGAAGAAGAAGAAGTAGAAGAAGAAGACGAGGACTGAAATGGTTTATTGATCTCAGCTCCGAGCTCAGTGAAGCTCGTTCCCAAAATTAGGGCATTTACATCATAGATCCCCACAGTGACCCAGGCCACTATTTATTCCCGCGTTTCACCAATGGGCCGAACGGGTCCGCTAACGGGTCGGGTCACCGGGTCCAGCCGGACCCGACTCCGAGTCTCAAAGCCAAAACGGACCCGGCCCGTTAACTAATTTAAGCAAAGAAGAAGACGGCTCAGAGTTCTCATCATAGCCGTTACATTCAAAAAAGAAAAAGAAGAAAGATAAGAATTGAATCCCAATATCAGAGATAACGAGCCTGAAAGATAAGAACTGTATCAACTTCAGCAGCTGCCTTCCAAGTTTCCTACCTCACTGCAGAGATTAAACATCTTTGGATATCCCATGTTGAAGGTACTATGCAAAAAGAATTCAGGTCCTTACTGGCACAAGATTTCTCATATACCTTTCATATGAATTGGTCTTGCAGTCATGCAGGACAACAGAACACGAACAGAAGCAAGTTGGGGGACACTGCCTGCCTCTGATTTTATAGCACAATGAGGTTGCTTTCTCCTCTGCAACACCTCTTTTTTATTTTCTTAATACTGCTTGAAAAAATAAACTTTAGTAGAAATCGACTTGAACTCACTAGGATGACAGCACTGTTAATCATTCTAAACAACAGCTGTCTGTGCATTAAATGCATCTTGTTCTGTTGTTCTATGTTCTTATGCTATCTGTGTGCATTTGAGAACTATTCATGTGGTTTTTGGAGCTGTCTGTAAATAATTTGCTTTAATGCTCTCCAATCAGCTCTTTTGAGGAAATTAGCTTATTTTAGTAGCAGTATTTGTTTATGATTATATCGAATTACAATTACAAGGAAGAAATTAAAGATGCCAAAAATTAGAGATAGTAATAAGTCGTCTTCATAGGCTTTTCATGAAAATCTCACATTTTTTTTTGGACACATCATGCAGCAAAATGGAGCAAGATCAGGACAAATATGCATCTCTTGGCCGAGATATTACAGTGGACAGCATGCAGGAACTCCGATTGTGACTGGAATTTCTCTTGCTAGGAGTGTCTTTTGGCCTCTCCCTTTTGGTGTATGATCATTATTTTTTTTATCCTGGACCATTTGCTAGCTGGGGGCTTATTTATGTTTGGACTGTAATTTATACCTGTGCTTTGAACTTTCTGTTTTGTATTTTATTATTCACTTTTTAATGAAACTGGATGGATTTACTCCACCTTTTTCTCAAAAAAAAAAATATTTCAGCATCACAAGCTAGACAATATTTATTCGTTTTATTATGAAGGCCTGTAGTCCCTTTTACTTTTTATTCTGTTGTCTGCTAACTTAGCATCTTTTCTTGAATAACTAAAGCTTCAGGGAGCTGTGAAGAGTATGTGACTAGTATTTCTTTTATGATGTGTATCATAATGCACAAGGCTGTATCCATTTCTCTGCACTTTCTTTTATGAGAGGAGAACAACTTAACATTTGATTTCAAAGTTGATCTCAAAGAATGCTTCATATCACTAGAGCTTTGGACTTTCTTGTTCCCATTTACTTGCCATGTATTCTGGGTCTAGTTTTATGCAGTTCATTGTTGGTCTCAAAGATTTCTTGATTCATTATGTTCTCTCTTCCTATTAACTCAGTTCATGTAACAGGGCTTCGCAGGTGGTCAGAATGGAGAGCCAAAGGGGGTGAAGGACTGGCGATAGATTCTGTATATAGTTTCACTTTCGATGTATTGGGTAACTTAAAAAGGAAATTCTGCTGACGGTGACATTTTCAACCGAGTAGGTTCAGCTTCAACAGTGATTCCATAATTCAGTTGAGTCAGCAGAAGAGATGTGGAGCCATTTACTGATAATCAGAATCCTGACCAAGAACAAGGGAAAGAAATCCTTCAAATCGAGGATATGAAGCCACAGGGTAGTTTCTTTTAATGTGTGTAGCATCTTGTGTTACTTTGTTTTGGGGGATTTTTTGCTCTCTTATTTTTCTTAACTGTTTTGTTATCACAAGGGTTCGCATGAAGTATTGTGAACTCTCTTAAGCTGTAGATGTGCTCGCAATGACAAATGCATTAACCGGCATCACCGATCAACTAAGCCTGAAAATAGGAGTCCCAAGACAGCATCAGAGATTGCCCCTGGAGCACAATCCCCATATAATTCCGAAACCATGCATCTGTACACTGCATGTTCAGGTATGAGCTAATTTGTCTGCCACACAAACTATTTTCATCAAGATATTACACATTCTGATGCACATGCATATGATTTCAGCTGCGTATTAGATTATTTTCCTTTATGCAGATTTAATTTGTAAGCGAAACTGAATGCAAAATAAGACTAGGTTTTCCATTGAATAAACAATGCGACCTATGCAATTTCTTTTTTAAACAGTCAACCCCAGCTGCTCATAGAGACGCAGGTGGTTAAAATCCTTCTCCTATTAATAGTAGATAGAGAAATAATTACGTGACACAAATTTCTCCATGTTTATTTTTGGAAAAGATGTCAACAATACAGATAATAAAACAAAGCAATACAATACTGTCTAGTGTCAAATACAGCAGTCCTGAACTCCTGATTGGAGAATTCGGACATCCAAAAATAGAAACCCTATGATACATCCAATGTTACCAACACTTGGGCACAGGACAAAAAGTAACTTGAGAGCGACCATCCGCTTTATGCTGCATCTCCAGTTCCCTTTTGATCATTTGTTTTGTTCAAGAAAAAGCAAGCCTGAGCTTTCATTTGATTTCATTTGATGCCCTGTGATGCTGCTCCCACCCAAAATAAAAAATTAGATCGATTTCCTGCAAAATAATTTGCAGACTTTATTTTTCTTATCAAGGCTATTATTCCTTCCAAGTATAGCATCATCCTACTGTCATCAATGAATACATTCTCATGCGCTGGATGCATTCCAAACTACTTACAAGAACACATTATAAAGTCCAAAGAAACACGACACTATAAATGCCAACCATACACGACATCTCCACAGTTGCACCTCTTCAACATATAAACCAAACCTGCAAAACTAGGTAATAAAAACAAAGAAATATAAAGTGAAAATCACGTCTAGATAACAAAATAACTTCCTATCAGAACAACCAGAGAGTGAATACTACCAAGTGATGCTAATAGGCTCTTTTTTGTTTGCACGAAGTAAACCTTCTTGTCTGCTGTTTGTTTGGTAGTACCTTGGTGCATCCAATGCTGCACCTGCAAGGTAAAGATGACTTCAGAAGACACCGAAAACTACTGACCCAATAAAAAAAGGTAATTTATTTTTGTAACATTATCTTTAGAAAATCTATCCCTTTCTACTGCATAAACGAACACCTAACTAACAAAGTACTTCAAGTACTTTGTGCAAACAAACACCAAAATGCTCATGCTCCTGGAAGTACTACTTCAAGCCACAATTCAAATTCGTGAAAGGAAAAAAGGGACAGATTTTGATACCTTGCACTAAGCCCCGTGAAAAGATTGACAATAGAATGCACCACAAGGCCAACAGCAAGGTTCCAAATAATACCAGATCTTTGAATAAAGGCATATGCTGCCTCCAGTAAAACAAACTTGAGGAACCAGCAGCTACACCATCTAATGGTCAAGGCAATTTAGCAAAGTTCAGCAACTTCCTCACTTCCCTCCATCAACTTTGATGCACATAAGTTTGTCCTTGGGCAGGAGAACACCTGTTGAAGAATTAAAAAATAAAAAGGTTCCAATAATATCAGAACTAGATTTACCTTTCTTAAAAAATAATCTACTGTTCTTGTCAAACCGAATCAAAATCCCATAGCACTAAACACTGTGCTCTGAAAGTAAACTAGAATTGCAATATATGATCAGATCAGCCTCAAACATCAGCCATTTGACCATTTGAACAATGATCCAAGCTTCAGCAAATATAAGTAACTAATACGCAATATGCCAAACCAAAAAAATATAGGAGCGCTCACCAAACCATGACAAAGTGGGTAAGAGTGGTTGACATGGTTTTAGCATCTGTCAAAAAATTGTTGCAGGTAAATGCAGTAGTACATTGAGGCAATTAGATCTATAGCCCAAGGAAGAGGGAATAGATGGAATGACCTAAAAGACAGTCCAGAAGAACCTACAATTGGTTCAGGTGAATGCGATTTGAGATCTAATTAAGAATGAGTGCTGTCATCAACATATCATCAAAAAATGAACAGATAAGATCAAGAAGATAAGCCACACATTTCTAGATGCATCTGCAGTGTCATGTCTCTCGGTGATGGTAAAGTTTGGCCAGTCCCTTGAGTATTCCTGTTCGTATGTTCTAAATGGGTTTGATCAGTAAATAAATTTATACAGAGGCATTTCAAATCATGCTGGATAAAAGAATAGTTTACTTCCAGCGAATAAAGCCTTGATAGAATGTAGATGGTAGTGGTGTTAATAAGTCAGAAAATACCCGTTCTCGGTGTTTCATATACAGGCTAAAGGTTCAAATTTGTAGCACCAAGAATCAAAGAAAAAGTATCATGCAAGCATGCAGACAAATAGACAACAAGCATGCTCCCAGAAAAAGGGAAGAAATACAGAGGCTAAAATTAGTTTACAACCTTCAAATTGGAAGCATGATCTGCACGTGTCCACACACGTGACATGATAGCACGGACATTCACAAAATCTAATTATCTGTGAAGGATATGAACAACAGTATTTTGAAATCTTCAAATTTACAAATTTAAAGAAAATAACTAGTATGACATGCAGGGCCAGCGTAGGTTGCAACTACACACATAAGCCGGAACCTTCTTTTTAATGCATAAATTGAAAATTCAATGTTCATGGAGATGACTACCTAGGCAGTTCAAGTATCCGAATAAACATTGCATGCCATATAAATTGAGAAGCTAAGCCATTGAAAATATGTAAAAATATGCATGGAGCAAACATTGAGGATTCGAAACATTAAAACTAGAAGCAATTCTGCTGGCACTAGAGACTGCACAGTTAATTGAATAATAAATGGGCAAGAAACACCCAAAATATTTTATGGGGTTAGGCATAGATCATGATACAGG
The DNA here is from genome assembly GCA_038442645.1 of Agave tequilana. Taxonomy (NCBI): domain Eukaryota; kingdom Viridiplantae; phylum Streptophyta; class Magnoliopsida; order Asparagales; family Asparagaceae; genus Agave; species Agave tequilana. Next base: position 92,378 of record JAVJIF010003370.1, on the reverse strand, counting down.
CTATCATTTTCTGTGTGGATGGCTCATCTACAATTGGTTATGAGAGCATTTGCACCACAATTCTCCTAACAGAATTCCATATCAATTTATAATAGCAAGTACTTATTGTTGTGCATATGCAGTTGTGATATTTGAAAGTGATCAAATTCACTGTAACATACACTCTACTAAAATACCTGATAATAGAAATTAATCCACCAGAAAAGAATTAAATTGACCTTAAATGAAGTCTAACTAAGACTAAATTGATTGCAATTATGTCTATATTCCTTTAAAAATAAAATATTTATATAATTAAGTTGTTGGTTAGGTGGCTGGGAGCAGTGGGTTTACAAAATATTCATTAAAAAAACACTAAATTTTAGGACTGCTGTCAATATACCTTTCTTTTCATAGAATATTTTGTTCTGTTTTTCAACTTCAACCTCTAATAGGTTGAAGTAGAGATGAAGATGATGACAAAACTCGATGGATAAGTTTTTAAATTCTCCACTGCCTTCATAAAAACTCAATGTTTAGAAGAGATGTACTTAAAAACTCAAAGTTAATCATAAGATGGTTCAGTAAATGCCAATGATAAACCATATAAAAATCAAAGATGTGACATGTAATCTAGATTGATAACTAGCACTCAACTGAACTCATACAGGGCATGTAAAAAGAGACTAGATGGGGTTTAGGAAGAAAATCTTGTGTATGCATACATTTTTAGGAGCATCATGTGGTAATACCTTTCTTTTAATAAGATATATTGTTCTGTTTTTCAACTCCAACCTCTAATAGGTAAAAGTAGAGATGAAGGTGATGACAAAACTCACTATATGAGCTTTTAAATTCTCCACTTTCTTTTTGGATGTTTATCACAGATATAATTAAAAATTCAAAGTTAATTATAAGATGGTTCAGTAAATGTCATGATAAACCATAGAAAGATCAATAAAAATTGTGAAATGTAATCTAGATTAATAACTAGTACTTAACCAAACTCATACAAGGTTTATAAAAAGAAACTAGATGGGTCTAAGTAAAAATAAAAATTTGCATGCATACATTTTTAGGAGCACCATGCAATATACCTTTCTTTTCATATAATATTTTGTTCTTTTTTTCAACTCCAACATCTAATAGGAAAACGTAGAGATGAAGGTGATAACAAAACTCAAGTGTATGTGATGAGGTCATCATGCCGCTCAGGGGCAGATTCGATCGAGTATACTTCAGGAAGCGACGCACTGCTGTTCTTTGGCTTTAGATTAGATTTGTTTCAGATTTATTTGTAGTAGGTGTTTTTTCATTTTAGCTTTATTTTCTATAGTAGGTGTTCTTTTGTGGGCATTTAGTACCACATCAGTTATTTCGGATCCTCTAAACTCATCTAAGTCGGTGACTAGCTGATATGCATGTTCTAGAGTCGTGATGCCTCAAGCAATGAGCTCTCGGCGATAATCATCCCTAAGACCGGACCTACGGCCAATCGAATCTTTCTTGATTCAGACATGTCATGCCAACAAAAATATCAGTCCATAGCCAACTGCCAATCTATATAAACTTGAGGGTCCAAGCGCCCGTCGAAGGAAGGAGCATCAACTTTAACGCTCCTGATATACTGGGCATTGGCGTCAGTTGTATAGTAAGGTGAGACTTGCTCACGCCTGGGAGACCTACTGTCATTTCGAGAATTTTCCTCCTCCGTGGTTCTTCTCCTATTGGTTTCTAACCTACCAATTCGGGTTGCTAGATCCCTACAATTGACATCAACCTAATCCCGGACCGCGGAAACTCCCTCGGAGGAAAACTACAAATCCTAAAAAGATAACCATATCTATATAGAAAGCACACTTTTTTGGATTTACATAAAAATTCTCGGTCTGGAGTGTGCAGAGGACTTGCCTCAGATGTCCCACATGTTGCTCCTGAGTTCGGCTAAAGATCAGTATATCGTCAAAATAAACCACCACAAATTTACCGATAAACGGTCGAAACAATTGGGTCATTACCCTCATGAAGGTGCTAGGAGTATTGGACAGTCCAAAGGGCATAACCAACCATTCATACAACCCGTCTTTAGTTTTAAATGCGGTTTTTCATTCGTCCCCTAGTCGGATTCTAATTTAGTGGTACCCACTCTTAAGATCAATTTTGGAGAATACTGTGGCACCTGACATCAGATCCAGCATACATCAAGACGGGGAATGAGAAAACGGTACTTGACGGTAATCCTATTGATTGCACGGCTATCCACACACATACGCCATGTACCATCCTTCTTTGACGCCAAAAGTGCGGGAACTGCACATGGGCTCAAGCTCTCTTTGATGAACCCCTTGTCGAGTTAACTCTTCTACTTGCCGTTATAACTACGCATATTCAGTTGGGTTCATTCTATAGTGGGGCAGGTTCGGTAAAGTTGCTCCTGAGACTAAGTCAATAGCATGTTGAATGTCTCGCATTGGGGGCAACTCACCTGGAAGATCTTATAGGAGGGTTTCAGAAAACTCCTCCAGAATTGGTTTAATATGCTCAGCAATCTGCTCCTCGCTATTTCGATTAGCCTCTCGAGCTACGAGTGCATAATAAGTAGAACCCTCATGCAAACTCTTTTCAATTTGATCGTGGCTAATCAAATTCATTTTCATCTTACTTTTGCCCTTAGCATCCTTTATTTTAGGATTCAGGACATCCACTTTGTCTTTTCCTCGGGTTGACAGTTTCGGTTGGTTCGGCATAATTTTCACCGTCTTTCCATTATGGACGAACGAACATTGGTTAGTACGTCCATATATGATCACGTCTAAGTCAAATAACCATGGTCGACCCAAGATGATATGACCAACATCCATGGGGAGTGAGTATGTCGCACCACACATTATCTGTGTATGTGGCAAACTGGATGGGAATCTGACATCTCTCATGAACATCTATAGATGTAGCGTCGATCCACGTGACCTTGTAGGAGTTTGGATGCTTCACTGGTGTCATCCCCAAGTGGTGACTAACTTTGACGCAACAGCGTTGATGCAACTGCCACTATCCACTATTACCTTACAATTCTTGTTGTAAATTTTTGTGCAAGTTTGAAATATGGCAATCCTTCTCCAACCGTTGAGTTGCTCAGGCTGGGTTAAAGTGCACCTGACCACTTCTAATTGGGTGCGATCTATACTTGGGGGTAGGCTCATCATTTCCACAGTTCTGATGCACCCATTGAATTCATATTCTTTGACAGAGGCATCTGAGTCATCGTCTTGTGGTGTACAACCACTTCTCCATCTTACTCTCCTTCTATATCTTTAATAGGGATTTCTACAAAGAGGGTTTTAGTTTAACTCGGGCACTGGTTGGCAAGGTGACCATACCCTTGACACCTGTAGCATTGGGTTCTTGAGTTGACTTTTCCTGGTTCACTAACTGTTCTCCTTTCGGATGTGATGGTTCTTGCACCAGACGGACCTGCTGGTTTGACGCTAGAGGAACTGAGGCAGGTTTACTTGGGTAGGAAGAGTTCGGCTGAAGCTTGACTGGCTAGTAGTGGCGGTCTTAGAGTTATCCCTAAAATTAGATCGGGTGAAATAGGATCCTTTAAACTCATCTAAGTCGGTGACTTGCTGATATGCCTGTTCTAGAGTCGTGATGCCTGCCACCAAGGCTTTCGCTGAAATTAAGAGGAGGATGATGGAAGCTCCCGTAATGCGTCTCCCCGACTTTTCGAAAGCTTTTGAACGCATCGGGACTGGCAATCGGTGGTGTACTGAGTCAGGAAAGTCACCCTGTTGCTTATTTCAGCGAAAAACTAAATGATGCCCAGCAACGATACTCCACATATGACAAGGAATTTTATGCGGTTATACAGGCTTTGCGCTAGTGGAGACATTATCTGTTACCGCAGGAATTTGTGTTGTACTCAGATCATGAAGCGCTAAGGTATCTCAATTCCCAGAAGAGACTGAATGCGAGACATAACAAATGGGTGGAGTTCCTGCAAGATTACACTTTTGTTCTCAAACACAAAGCAGGCATCGAGAATAAGATCGATGATGCGCTGAGTCGATGTGTCACGACCAATTGATGAGGACATCATGCCGCTCAGGGGCAGATTCGATCGAGTATACTTTAGGAAGCGACACACTGTTATTCTTTAGCTTTAGATTGGATTTGTTTCAGATTTATTTGTAGTAGGTATTTTTTCGTTTTAACTTTATTTTCTGTAGTAGGTGTTCTTTTGTGGGCGTTTAGTACCACATCGGTCATTTCCCAGTAGCCCTCTTTTGTAAAGCCTATATAAGGGCCTCTAGACTATTCTATTGGAATTATTGAATGATAAAAATTTCCTCAAATTTATCTGGTTTAATTTTTGAGTTTATCTGCTCTCGAATTTTGGGTGAGAAGCCCCATAAAGGGTGAAAACCCAAAATCCTATCATGTTCTCAATTTCAAATTTTGATTACGATTTGAAGGTGATTGCGATCCAGGTTGGTATTACATCAGTATGTGTTCTTAAATTTTCGACTGCCTTCTTGGATGTTCAGTAGAGATATACTTAAAAACTCAAAGTTACTCGCAAGATGGTTCAGTAAATGTCAATGATAAACCACAGAAAGATCAATAAAAATCGTGACATTGTAATCTAGATTAATAACTGGAACTTAACCAAACTCATACAAGGTTTATAAAAAGAAACTGGATGGGTCCAGGGAAGAAAACTTTTTGTATGCGTACATTTTTAGGACACCCCGCAATATACCTTCTTCTCATATAATATTTTGTTCTGTATTTCAACTCCAACTTCTTATAGGTAAAAGTAGAGATGAAGGTGATGACAAAACTAACTGTATGAGTATTTAAATTATCCACTGCCTTTTTGGATGTTTAGCAGAGAAATACTTAAAAACTCAAAGTTAATCATAAGATGGTTCAGTAAATGTCAATGATAAACCATAGAAAGATCAATAAAAATTGTGAAATGTGATCTAGGTTAATAACTAGTATTTAACCGAAATTATACACTGTTTTTAAAAAAAAAATTAGATGGGTCTAGGGAATAATATCTTTTGTATGCATACATTTTTTAGGAGCATCATGCAATATACCTTTCTTTTCATAGAATAGTTTGTTCTCTTTTTCAGCTCCAACATCTAATAGGTAAAAGTAGAGATGAAGGTGATGACAAAACTCACTGTATGAGTTTTTAAATTCTCCACAGCCTTTTTGGATGTTTAGCAGAGATATTCTTAAAAATTCAAAGTTAACCATAAGATGGTAGTAAATGTCAATGATAAACCATAGAAAGATCAATAAAAATTATGACATTATAATCTAGATAATAAGCAGTACTTAACAAAACACATACAAGGTTTATAAAAAGAAATTGGATGGGTGTAGAGAAGAAAACTTTTTGTATGTGTACATTTCTAGGAGTGCCCTGTAATATACCTTCTTTTCATATAATTTTGTTCTGTTTTTCAACTCCAATCTCTGATAAATAAAAATAGAGATGAAGGTGATGACAAAAATCACTGTATGAGTTTTTAAATTCTCCACTGCCTTTTTAGATGTATGGCAGAGATACTTAAAAATTCATAGTTAGTCATAAGATGGTTCGGTAAATGTCAACGATAAACCACAGAAAGATCAATAAAAATTGTGAAACATAATCTAGATTAATAATTAGTACTTAACCAAACTCATAAAAGGTTTATAAAATGAAATTAGATGGGTCTAGGAAAGAATAATTTTGTATGCACACATTTTTAGGAGCACCATGCAATATAACTTCTTTTCACAAAATATTTTGTTCTGTTTTTCAACTCCAACCTCTAATAGGTAAAAGTAGAGATGAAGGTGATGACAAAACTCAATGTATGAGTTTTTAAATTCTCCACTGCTTTTTTGATGTTTAGCAGAGATATAATTAAAAACTCAAAGTTAATCATAAGATGGTCAATAAATGTCAATGACAAACCATAGAAAGATAAATAAAAATTGTGACATGTAATCTAGATTAATAACTAGTACTTAGTCAAACTCACACGAGGCTTATAAAAGAAATTAGATGGGTCTAGAGAAGGGGGGAAAAAATTGAATGCGTGCATTTTTCACAAATATGCTGTTTAATAGGCATATGAAGATCTGACTCGACAGTATAACAAGATCTAGTCCAAATTGGCAGACTACACCTAGAATTGAAGCAAATGACCATAGGATTCACAAGCATCTGCTGACAGATGAACTACGATATGAGTCAAGGTTTTAGAATGGCAAACAAAGTCAAAATGGTCACCCATATATGAACCTACCATAAATGTAGCAGGACTAAGATCAGACTATGCCCGCAAGAGTAACCTAGTCCATAGTCCTCATGTCAAAAGAGACAAAAAAGCTTAAAACATGCGCAAGCAGTTTAATATATAACCATTAACACAGGCTGTGAAAAACGAGACCTCAGCTTACAACGTTTTCCAAGCGTAAGTTAACTATCTGGTTTCCAAAGTAGATAGGAGTTAAAAGTCTCTCTTTACATGGAAATGTCAGACATTTTTATTGTCCCCATGTTAAATATATCAACCATGGGAAGTAGATATCAGCAGAATAAAACCGCCTAAAGCCACAGAAAAATAGCAAAGTCAAGATGGTTCTTTCTGACAAAAGATTCAAACCTTGATTAAAAAGATTAACCTATAAAATAAGAGCTAATGTTTTATGATGATAACAGCAACAAATCAATCAGGACCACATAATTCAAAGATATGCCTATTAACATCACAGCCCTCACAAGAAATTAATAGTTTTGTTAAAAACTGAAAATATAACAATGGTAATAGGTCTTCCAAAGTTCACCAATTTGATCAAAGATTAGATTGCGAGGGAAAAAAAAACCTGAAAAATTTTATAATATCTTCAAGAAACCTACAGGATTATTACGATTCTTGAAAAAAACTACATAGAACCCAATAGATTAGTTCATTTTTTCTTCTATGCCAATTGGCTGAAATCTCATAATATTTTCAGGCTCATTACTCTACGACTTGAATAAGAAAATAGTTCCTAAGACATCTAGATATGCTATCATCCACATCATATATCAAACACACACAAAAAAATTCTAAAAAATGAAGATTGTAAATTAAGAAAACCCAACAAAACGTCCATAATGAGAAGTATACAAATTTTGTGTTGTTATTCAACTCCAGTCTCTAATGTGTATGTATGTAGGGATGAAGATGGTGACAACACATGCTCTATGAGTTTTTTTTGGCCTCCATTGCTATCTTGCACATCCGCAGGAGAATACTTTAAAGCTCGAGATGCTCAAAAGATGTCAACACTCAACAAATAGTCCAGATGCCACATGGTAACATAACTAGCAACGTTTCGAGTTACAGGACGGTTAGACAAGGCCAGAGTATTGTTGAGAAAAATTGATTCCTCGTGTAATATGAATATCTTTCGTAGATATGCGATATAATAAGACATACAAAATTAGGATGGAAGTGGGAAGGTAATACCTGAAGGTACCCGTGGAGGACAACCACCAGTTGTCTGCAGATCTAAGGCTAGTAGCAGCAAATCTAAGGTATCTGTGGTTTTCGTGCTTTTAGAATATCAATCCAAGGCAAGTAGTTTATCAGATATCTAGCTCTACTGCAATATTCAGGAAGGTTGAAATAAATATGGAGTATCCACTGGAACCTAATCCAGATTCTATATGGCAAATGATACAAAAAGTTAGAATGCAAAGTATTTTCAATTGTTTTTGCAGGATATTAAATGTTTAAATGCGTGAATGGGTCTTAGAAGTTAGTAAGACAACAACAACAACAACAACAACAACAACAACTAAGCCATTTGTCCCAAGTATTTGGGGTAGGCTACATGAACCAAAAGAGAATTACGCCGGATCGGGCACATGGATCAGCTTTCTCCACTCATTCCTAATCGAGCAATATGCCTTCACTAAGACCTTTAGCCTCTATATTTGTCGTATTAGAAGTTAGTAAGATAAAGTTAAAATATTAGAGCTTGAAGTATACAACAGACGAGTCCCGAAATATTAATAATTTACACATCTTTAAATGAAGGTGTTGACCAAAGAACATTATGATCCTTAAAGTTGCATGCCAGACATTTTGGTCACAGATATCCAATGCCTTTAAGATTACCCAACAATGCCATACAAGTGTAGGAGCTTCAAATAGGTTCATCCTGAACTTACATGCCAAAATATGTTGATCAGAGATATCTGATGCCTTTAAGACATAACCAGTCTTACAAAAGTGTCATGAGTGTCAAGTAGGTCATCCTCAATACAGGGGTACAAATCTTAACCTTCAAAAAGAATATATTGCTGGTGTAACAAAGTGATCCATGGAAAAATTTGAGAACAAAATGGTTTTCAGTAAAAGAATTTGAAAGTATCAAATGAATATAAGCTGATCAACAATTGGATTACCGAGAAAGAAATTTTGAAGACCTTAGAACCTCTTCAAGAAATTTGCACTGTTACAATGCTTGAACAACAGAATAGATGCTAAGAGATTAGTATGATATCATCCTCATCAGTGCTACATCTGTCCAAGGTATATCAGATTATCTTCACAAAATCTCACCATGTTACACTGCCCTCAAGAAGGATCTGACTCCACATATTAATTACACGATCATCCACGTCAAGTGACGGTATCTAATCCATTGGCAGCAACATGTATGCCAATAGCGAAAGCAGCTAATAGAAGTGGCAGTGGAAGTCTTTTATGTTTCACTGAAACTTCTGCATTAATAGCTTCTTCCAATGACTTGGAATGCTGAATTATTGCAAGGGCTAAGTAGGAAGCTATAGTTAAACCCCTCACCCAAGGCTCCCCAATAGCTGCCAAAGCGGCAGCAGGTGGCAAGGCAGATGATACACCGTCTCTCTTCATAATAAAATAGGAAAAGCAGAACATACCAAAGAGAAGTAACCAAAAGAATGGCTCTAGAACAAAGCCATTAACAGCCCCAAACGCAATAACCCAACCATAGTGAGAAGATATGATTGACTGTTCACTGAATTGGGAACTGTAGCTTCTGCAATGGCCACTATCATTGATGCGAATATGATAATTCTCGTCAGCTCTGGAACAGGAGCAAAAGCTACAATGCTAGAGTAGATGTCACGAACAAAATAGAGACAGAACTCAATGCTTCTTATAAGTCCAGTGATTGGATCACCAATGAAACGAAATAAAAGCGCTAGGGCAAGCTTTGATAAGTAACCGAAGAAGCCTAAGATTGCTAATGCTGCTTTCTTCCAATTACCGAGTTCCCACAAGACAGTACGCCAACAATAAACAAGGAAAACTAGTGCTGCAAATCACCACAAAGAAAAAAGAGACAAGAACTCAGTTGCATTTCAAAGAAACAGGCGCCACTTTAATGGTTTAATGTACAAAATATTGAGACTTGAGCATGAGTCACTAACAATTCTACAATAGTCTTCATGAATTGTTAGCATCCTTAAGAAAATTTCAGCATGTTCAAAATTTGTTCAATAAATTTAGAAAGTTCATTAGCAAGCAAATGTATTTCATAAAAAGTACAACATGATATATATATATATATATATATATATATATATATATATATATATATATATATATATATATATATATATATATATATATATATATATATAAAAGACAGAGACACTAGAGGAAAATTAAGAACCATAATCCATGACATTGATTTGAGACTATATGTTTCTTTTTTTCTTTTCCTTTTTTTGTGAGAAAATAAAAGAAAAATTTGAGAGTGTATGTCAAGGAGCGTCTAATGTTCATTGTTTTATATATTGGCCGATATACTGGTATATCGGTTGATATACCGATATTTTATCCAAAACGATATAATAAGTGCAAAAAATTGCCGAATATTGTTTTGGACCTATATAGGCCAATATATCGCCACGTGGCCGATATATCGGCTGATATCTGAGATGAAATATTTGATATATAGGCCGATACAGTTACTTATTTGGATAATTATTTTTTTTGCTTGAGATATCATTTTATTTTATTCTATGTTCATTGCGGTATTTCAATGATGTTTTTATTTGATGTTTGGATAATAACTTACTTTTTTAATAATGTCTTATATGTATTGACTATTGATATATCAACCGCTATTTAGTACCATATCGCGATATATCACCCGGTATTTGGTATTCAGTAATAATTTTGCCGGCCAATATATCGCCGATATCCTATATTTAAAACACTGCTCATATTAAAATAACAAATTAGGTTGGACTACGTGTAATAAACCAAAGCCACAACCAAGTAAAAACAAGTGAGGAACAAATATTGAATTCATTTATCTACTGCAGAATGCCACACACCAAAAGAAAAAAAAAAGGATTATCTAAATTTCCAATCAAAATCAACTTACGCGAAACAAACTAAAGCAACATACCATTAACAAACTAGAGAAAAGAAGCAACTACCAACTTCTGTTTCACTAATCACACAATTGATCCATACTTGGATGGAGAAAGAAACCTAACAGAGCTAAAAGAAAAAACATAACCATTATATATTTTCAAACCGAGCGAAGTGAGGTTTCTCCTGTGACTCCTTCTTGGACTTTGCCCGTCCGTCTGTCCTCCAAAATGAGAGCCTAAGAGGCCCTCTCCTCCTCCCTCTCCCCGCCTCCCCCTCCTTACTCTCCTCTCCCCTCTTCCCTCTCCCTCTCCCATCTTCCCACTCCTTCTTCCTCCCCTCTCCCCTTCCTCTTCATCACTCGGTTCCACCGCAAGCGGTAATCTAGTATATAATACACAACCCCTCCAATAAAAACATTTAGTCTAATATTGAACTAGAGCATCAATTTTAAACAAGAACATAACAAATTCTGGCCAGGAGGCAAAACCAAAAATTCCATTGGAAGTTTGGGCCAAATTGTAGTCAATCGGTTAACCAAATGAGTAATGGTTCTACATATCAACATTAACAATCATACTAATAATTGTTTATATTAACCAGTTATCTTGCTTGATGGTTTCATTTTAATATCAAAAAAATTAGAAATTTCAGTGAAAAGGCAACAAAATTCGACTCTTTCAAAGAGCTATGCGCTGCTCTCAATTAAAGCCGAAGCATACGCACTAAAGCAATAAAATTTCCCACTTTTTTCCTTTGAAACCTTACCGACGACCCAAGGCCACCTCACGGGGCGATCAGGTGCCTCTTTGGTGAGGTACCGGAACCTCTCCGGCATCGTGCTCTGCCCTCGCGCCACTTCCGCCGCGTCAACGGCCGGATCAGCGGCAATGTCAGTCGCCGCCTCTTCCTCTCCGCCATTCTTGGTGGCACGAATGAGAAACCCTGGCGCTCTTCGATCGGAACGCCTCGATCTTTTCAGAGATTGTGGACGGTTTAGCGCAGTCAACCGAGGATCGGGGAGAGGCTGAGAGGGGTAGGGCTTTAGGAGATGAGGGGAGGATCTCAATCTAGGGTTTAAGAGGAGGAGAGGCTGGTGGAGATAGAGAGAAGAGGCGGCCATGGAAATGGAAAAGGGCAGGATTTGGATGAGATTTGGGAGAGGGTGAATCTTTGGGTACAATTGGTTTCAGGTCAATTTAATATACAGCCGGTTAAATCTCTCCTCTTTCCTGTTAAGATGCTGTGAGAGGCCGGCCATTTGTTGATTGATATGAGAATGAGCCGATAAGGCATAGCCATAGGCACAAGCCCGGTCCATTTCTGGCCTGGTGAACTAGCCCAATTTAGAAACCAAGAAAATCTCCCGACATTAAATTAAATTAACGGGTCATGTGATGTTTTATTACTAGCATATGATCGCCGTGCGGTGGAAAATGGACCGATGACACATTGGTGAGAGGGAGAGAGGACAGCGAGGGGTTCGGGCGGTGAAAAACTGACGATGACAGCAGCGGTGATAGGGAGAAAGGAGAGCCGGGGGGAGGGGGGGGGGGGGGGGGGGGTGAATGAGAGCTAGAGAGAGGGAGAGGGGGGAGAGGGGAGGAGGGAGGCACAGGAATCACCAATCCCTAAGGTCATCAGGTAGATTATCGTATAATGCATAGTCAATATACATGAATCATCAATCCCTGAGCTCTAGACCTGCTGAAGTCTCTAGAGTTTTTTTGACTTGAAGGTTCTTTGCTGGAATTTGATCATCTTCAAGGGCGAGTTTCGAACAGTACAAGTTATGGTTGTAGATGAGTACTTTCTCCGCCGCTCCGGCTGGAAGAGCCAAGGACGCGGCGAGGGACGCCAGTGCATCTGCATGCGCATTTCCCCAACGAGGTACATGATCAATGTAGAAGTCTCTGAACTTCTCTGTCATGTGGATGGTTGCGTTGTGATAAGATACTAAGTCTTCATATATGACTTCGTACTCCCCGCGAACCTGATTAATGATGTGCTTTGAATCACCGTATGCTTCGAGATTTTTAACGTCAATATCATCGACGATTTTCATCCCGATCAAGAGAGCATTATATTTTGCCACATTGTTAGAACACGGCTCAGTTAATGAGAATGCACGAGGGAGTATGTAGTTCTGTAGGGAGATACCCCCACTCCCGCTACGATATTTCCTCGAGGACCCGTTTTTGATGCGCCGTCAAAGAAGAGTGAACATACCTGCTCTTCAAAAGTCGTCTGGGTCATGCAAACTTCAGTGATCTCATCAGAGAGATCCTCATAAAGTTTGGTCATTCTTGGATCTAGATGTTCAGCCAAGAAGTCATCACTGCCTGCCCCTTCACAGTTTTTTGTGGCAGGAATTGCATCTCATATTGGGAGAGCAATATGGCCCATTTTGCCAATCGACCATTCAGCGATGATGACTTCGTCATAAGCAATCTTAAAGGATTGACTTTGATATGACGTGTATGCTTTGGCCCACAGGTAGTGTCGCATCTTCTGGACGGCAAACACTAATGCCAAACATTCTTTTTCGATCGAGTTATATCGATGTTCAGCTCCGATCATGATTCTACTCAAGTAGTAGATTACTCACTCGTGTCCCTGATCATTATTCTGGGTTAGTAAAACTCCTAGAGAATGATCCATAACTCGAACTTATATTAGGAAAGGTTTTTCTTACACCAGAACTGTAAGTACTGGTGACTGTGTGAGGTACAGCTTGATTTCCTCGAACGCTTATTGAAAAGCATCGTCCTAGATAAATGAAACACCCTTCTTTATCAATTTGGTGAAGGGTTGACATCGTTCTGAGAGATTTGAGATAAAACTCCGGATATAAGCTAGTCGCTCTTGCAATCCTCTAAGCTCTTTAAGGTTCCTTGAAGGTTGCATTTCTTGAATGGCACGGACTTTCTCTGGGTCGAGGTGGATTCCTTTGGACGTCATGACAAACCTGAGAAATTTAACGCTGGCTACCCCAGGAAGGATTTGGTAGGATTCATTTTCAATTGATACGCCCGTATGATATTGAATACTGTCTTCAGATCTTCTATGTGATCGCCTTTGGCAGGCTTTTCACTGCAATATCATCTACGTAGCATTTCACTCTTTTGCATATATGCTCATGAAAATTTAAATTCATAGCTCTTTGGTATGTCGCCCCAGCATTCTTCAATTCGAAGGGCATCACAGTACAATACACCCTGGTGGTGTCCTGAAGGATGTATGCTTCTCGTCGTCAGGGTGCCCTTAATTTGATTGTATCCAGAGAATCTATCAGCAAAAGACATCCGTTCGAGCCCACGCATGTTGTCAATCATGACATCCGTGATTGGAAGGGGGAACTCATTTTTAGGACACGCCTCATTTAGATCACGGAAATCAATGCAAACTCAGATCTTCCTATTCTTCTTAGTGACGGGGACGATATAAGCCATCCAATCAGGGTGTAACGCCCCAATCCGATGGGTACGAAGACGTTACTGCGACGTATATACGCAGGTCGAAAATACCCTCACGTATATACCTTAAGCATCAGTACAGGTAAGAATCAGAGTACGGAAGCACAGTGGTAATATACATTCCAACAATAATAGCATAAGTACACAGTTACCACAAGACATGATATAATATCTCAAGAATATATGATCACTAAGAAACACAAAAACAGGATGTACAATATGAAATACGGGAAAGTACTCACGAGTAGCAAGATGAGAATCTCGCGAGCCGATCAAGGAGAGGCTGGAAGAAGGAGGGTCCGGATAGGCAATTGCTAATCCACGCTTCTGCTGCGCCAGTCTGATCAGCTACAGCAAAGCCGCCACGATCCAGACTCTAGGATCTGGACATGAGAATTCAGGGTTGTCAGATGCAACCCGCGAGCACATATGATAAAGCCAGTTGGCGTGCTCAAGCAGTCACACTTGTACATGATCAAGTGAGGTGGCTCAGGCAAACAGGTACAGGCAATGACAAGTAACATAAAGGAAATTAAAGGAACGACAGTAAATCCGAAATCAAGTAAATACATGTATATCAATAAATCTGAATCAGAAAACGTGCATAGAAAATAGTATGGAGAGCATAGGTACGCATAAACATATGATAAATACATTAAACATGCGACAAATACAAGTATGGACAAAACTAGTTGTACAAGCTCAGATTATGGATTCACTAGATTGATACGTCAAGGGGATAATCCAAACAAGAAAACCCTTATCTATATACCACATATCCCATGTCGCCATCATCTGAGTTCGTACAACTTGAGTTGCCCTCAGAATAACAGAACTAGAGTGTGTCTGGAGTAATCATGGTCACAGAGGTCATATGTTATAAAACAGGGTATCAACTCAGAGCATAACACTATACCTGGAATATAAAGATGTTGCATTTTAATTTATCCAATAATAATAATTAGTACCGTTTGATATTTTAATCACCTCTCTACCAGCGCCTCACATCACCGATAGTTTATACTAGAGTTCGCACTCTGTAGAACTTACCCGGGTCTGATATGTAAGTACCAGGACCCAAACAAAGGAGAGACCAAATATCACACGTTCCTAATATTATTACTATTTGGTTGTTATGTTCTTATGTTATTCTTGTCCCTTTCCCACCAGCGTACCACAATACCGACAGTTCATGCTGGAGCCCGCACTTCCAGTAGAACTCATCTGAACTCTAATACACGGGTACCATTATTCAAATAGGGGAGAGATCAAATAACACATGCTCTAGGAGTTATCATTGTACGAGTATGTGTGGGTGGTAATATGCACTGATAATGCTTATCACGCTAACACCAGGCGGCACAGGTAAGAGGGGAAAGTAGCCCTACAGATTTAAGAGGTGGCCCCCACAGATTCAAGAGGTGGCCCCCACCACGTGTGTGGTGTAGCACTTTACTCCATGTGGCACATTGCTCTGAGGGTTAATTCAGGAGGTAGCCCACAGATTCAAGAGGTGGCCCCCACCACGTGTGTGGTGTGACACTTTGCTCTGTGTGGCACTTTGCTCAGTGTGGGAAATGGATTCTAGAGGTGGCCCCCACGGATTTAAGAGGTGGCCCCCACCACGTGTGTGGTGTGGCACTTTGCTCCGTGTGACACTTAGTTCCATTTAGGATCCGCCGGATGCTAGCACGATAGTTGGATACATCATCGTCATCCCAACACCAGGCATGCCCTGCCGAACGCTAGTCTGACTGTACTATTAATAAGAGTAACAGTGCAGGGGACATGAGTATAGGGGATACAAGAGTTCAGGAGTTCAAGAGTATAGGAGTACCAGATGTCTGGTAATAATATAATAATCATGTCAAGTCACCGTAAAAGTGATAATCATGAATATGCCATGTAATACAGGTATCAGGGGTAATAGTATCCGGTCAGGTGTCACCATATCAGGTCAAGTGTACTAGTACCATGTGATAGCATATATCAAGTATCAAGTGATAGCATATCAATTGTCAGGTATCATATATCAGGTTTCAGGTATCAGATGTCAAGTGATAACATGTCAAGTACCTGTGTCAGATATCTGTTGGCCCAAGGTTACAATCACCCGTTTTAGTGTGTTTTGATGATCACAAAACATATATAGTTATTTGTACTAATCATGTTTGTTGTTTTAGTGTGTTTCAGGGTTCTAATGATTCTAGGAGCATTCTTCCCTAAAGGAAGGTGTTTTTGACTCAAGTCACCTCATTTCGGGCTCAAGTATCAAGCTTTGTAAGATCACATATGGAGAAGACCACTTGAAGACCTTGTAGTCAATTAGAACCAATGTAAGAAATAGTTTGTTAAAGTTTGAGGTTGTAGAATATTGGCTCTATGACACACACACATTTTTCAAAAAATACAGTTTTTAGTTTTGATGTTTTGTTTAAAGTTCATGCCTTGGTCTCTATACATGATTCAATGTTTACAAATTTTATATCTTATTTATATCATGTATTTCTATCTTTCCAGCATGATGCTTAGTAAAATTTCCTACAAAAATTATTCTGAAAAATTTTCAAAGTCCAAAAATTCCTCTCAGTTTTTCTGTGTCAGGCTAGACCGGCCGACCAGACCGGCCGACCGGACCCTGTGTCCTGGACGTGCACGCTCGTGCACGTCTGTCGGTCGGCCTACCGGTCGACCGACCGAAAACTTCTGCTCTCTGTTTTTTGTCGGTCGGCCGACCGGCCGATCGCTTATACAAAACTGTGTTTCCTTTCTTGTCGGGCGGCCGACCGGTCGACCGAGCCCCTTCGGCTATATGCCAACGGCTCTTTCGCCGACCGGCCGGTCGACCGATAGACTGTCAGGAGCCCCAACGGCTCTTTCCTCTTTGGTGATTTTCTGAAAAACTGTTTTTTTTACTTTTTGTTTGGCAGAGTTTTCTGATCTTTTGGGGACTAATTTTGGACCATATAAACTTAATTAAATCTTGTTTTAATCCCCTCCTCTCCCTATAAATAGAGAGGGTTGGTCTCTTGCTAAAACACAAGAAAAATCCCTAGTTTACAAGTTTTTAAAAGAAAGAAAAAGTTTCAAAGCTCTCAAATTCTCTCTTGCATTCTTGGCTTTTTGTTTTCAGTTGTGTTCTCAAGCAAGTTTCATCTACAACTGAGTTTGTTTTTCTCACTACACTTCTAGAGCCAAAATTCCCATCCTCATTCTATAAGAAAGTTGTAAAGAGAAAGTTTGTAAGAAGTTTGTGGTCCTTTTAGTGATCACTTGGCTACTTGTTCCTTCTTCTTGTTCTTGTTGAGATACCTCTTCGGTGGAGGTTTGTAAGTGGTGGAGTTCGGTACTCCGGTCTTCGGTAGACCTTGTAAAGTCCTCGGTGGATAGTGGAAACCCTTCACGGCGGTGAAAGCGAGGAGTAGAGCGGTGGCTCGAACCTCAAAACAAATACTTTGTGTTTGCGATTGATTTTCTCTTTGCTCTCTATTGCTCTTACTTTCTTGCTTGTGATATTGCTATTCTTTCATACTTTGTGATATATCTTGTGCATTTCATTATTGCTTCAAATTCATTTCTTGTTACATTGTCGATCATTACTCATACAACAAGATTGCAATATGCACCTCAAACTCATATCTAGAGGAATCACGAGGAAGGAGTTCAGAGCCCTTCACCAGGTATTCGGCTCTTAGTCTTGTTTTGGGAGATCGTTGCATCATTCATTCTACTTGTTTTAAAAAGATTGTTAGATTAGCATTTACACCTATTCACCCCCTCTCGGTGTTTTCAATTGGTATCAGAGATTTGGTCTCTAGGCTCTTGGCTTAACAACCTTAGAGAGATCCTTTATTTGCTAATCTCCACATTCATTTCATACTCTTTCACTTAGTAAAAATGGCCGATGGAATTAAGACCCCCCAAAATTTGATGGCCTTAACTTTCCCATATGGAAGGTTAAGATGACCGTTTCTTGCAATCCCTAGGAAGCCGGGTTGCAAAGGCGGTGACCAAACCATTTAGTGCACCCACCGGTGATGAGTCCACTTGGTCCGAAATTGAGACCAAAGAATTTGATGCTAACTCTAGGGCACACTATGCATTACTTCAAGCACTTAATGATGATGATATTGCTAGAGTAATACATTATAAATCCGCATTTGAAATTTGGTCGCATTTGCTTGTTACACATGAGGGGACCTCACAAGTGAAGAGGGCTAAGATAGACTTTCTTCGGTCCCAATATGAGAATTTTTCTATGAATGAAAATGAAACCATAGATGATATGGTTACTAGATTTACCAAGATTACTAATAGACTTTCTTCTCTAGGTGATGGCATTGACAACGACCAAAGAGTAAGGAAGATCATCCGGGCTCTTCCTCCTTCATGGGAAGTCAAAGCAACTACCTTGAAGGAACTCAATGACAAGGAGGAGATGGAACTTATAGGTCTCATTGGGAACCTCAAGACCCATGAGATGGAAAGAAATGCAAGAGAAGAAATGGCTCCCTCCAAGAAGAAAGCTATTGCCTTCAAAAGTCAATCCTCATACACCGACGAAGACGATGAAGAAGAAGATGACGAAGAGCTCTCACTTCTTGTTAAGAACGTTCGGAGGATATATAACAAGGCAAAGTTCCAAGGTAGAAGGAGATGGCAAGGAGGCAAAGAAGAGAAGAAAATTATTTGTTTCAATTGCCAAAGACCGGGTCACATTGTTGCGGAGTGCCCGGATAAAGTCAAGCCTTCCACCTCCAAGAAGCCTTACAAGAAGAAATCATTGAAGGCTACATGGGATTCCGAGAGTGAATCTGAGGAAGAAGTTGACACCGCCAATATGTGCTTCATGGCTAATGAAGGCACAAGCAAGGTAACCTCTTCCACCTCTTTTGATGATGAGCTTTCCATGGATGAATTAGAAGAAGCTTTTGTAGAACTCTCACATAACTATGATGTTCTTAAGAAAAAGTATTTAAATATGAAAAAGGAAAATGAGTCTCTTAATCATCATGTTTTTACTCTTACTAAAGAGAAAGATGAATTATCTTCTACTTTAGTTTCCACCCAAAAAGATTTTGATAACTATAAGATTTCTTGTAAGGGTAAGTTTCTACAAATTAATGAGAATGAGATTTCCATGCTTAAAGAGAAAATTGACTCATTAGGAGTAGTTTTGAAAAAGTGTGAATTTGATAAGAATAGACTTGAGGCTATGTTTCCTAAGAAACAAGCCTCTAAGAAACAATCTCATGCTCATGCTCATGCTCATGTTCATACCTCACAACCTTTACATCATGCCAAACCCCCCAAACATGCTCACACTTCACACACACATCATGTATTCATATATGGTAAAGTATTTTCATGTTCATATTGTGGTCGTAAAGGTCACTTAGTTAACTTTTACTATAATAGACTTAATGCATCTCATCATAATGTTTGGGTTCGAAACACTAACTTTCAAGGACCCAAGAAAATTTGGGTACCAAAGTCAATGAATTTGCTAAATGATGTAGGTACTTTCCAAGGCGCAACGACTTAAAGGGTTGTGGTATCTTGATAGTGGTTGCTCAAGACACATGACTTGGGATATCAACAACTTTGCAACCCTATTAAGATACCATGAAGGTGGCACCGTCACCTTCGGAGATGATGCCAAGGGTAAAATAATCGGTATTGGTAATGTTAAACTTGGTACATCCCCTTTAATAGAAAATGTTGTTTTAGTTGATGGACTCAAGCATAATCTCTTGAGTATTAGTCAACTTTGTGATAAAGATTTTGATGTTGTTTTGATAACATAGCTTGTAGAGTTTTTGATAGACAATCTAACACATGTATATTTTTCGGTTTTCGTGAAAGCAATATGTACATGATTGATTTGTCTAATATGTCTTGCAATATTACTTGTTTGAAAGCCCTCGATGATAACTCTTGGTTATGGCATAGAAGATTAGGTCACATTTCTTTTGACCATCTATCTAGGTTAAACAACAAGGAAATGGTGAAGGGTATTCCTTACTTGAACTTTGAAAAGGACCGCGTTTGTGACGCGTGCCAACTTGGGAAACAAACCAAGTCCTCTTTCAAGTCAATAAGGATATCATGACATCACGTCCCTTGGAGTTGATCCATATGGATTTGTTTGGTCCTATTCAAACCAAAAGTCTAAGTGGGAATCGTTTTGCATTTATTTTGGTGATGATTTTTCATGTTTACATGGGTTTTCTTTTGAAGCACAAAAATCAAGCCTTTTCACATTTTTAAGCCTTTAAGAAAAGAGTTGAAAAGGAAAAAGATTCTTCAATTTTAAGAATAAGAAGTGATAGAGGTGGTGAATTCATTAACCTACCCTTTATTACTTTTTGTGAAGAACATGGAATTAAGCATGAACTATCTTGTCATAGAACTCTACAACAAAATGGAGTAGTTGAACGAAAAAATCGGACATTACAAGAGATGGCTAGGACAATGATGAGTGAATACGGTCTCCCATATTATTTGTGGGCCGAGGCCGTTAATACATCATGCTATATATCAAATCGTGTTTTCTTATGCAAAAATACTTCAAAAACATCTTTTGAGATTATTTTTTAGAAAGCCAAATGTTTCATACATTAAAGTTTTTGGATGCAAATGTTTGTTTTAAATACAAAAGACAATTGGAAAAATTTGATGCTAGGTCTTATGAAGCAATTTTGTAGGTTACTCAAATACTAGTAAAGCTTATAGAGTTTTCAATAAGTTATCCTTAACTATTGAAGAATCTATACATGTAAAATTTGAGGAATCTAATGTGTTTGTTAAGAATGTTGTAGAAATAGACTCTTTGCATGAAGACATGGAGAAAGTCACTTTGAAGGACTCACCTACTATTGAAGGCATGTCAAAGGATGATGAAGGAAGCGAAACTAAGGATCAAGAGGCTCAAGGAAATGAAATTCAAAGAATTAAAATAGAGCCCACTCAACAACTTCCAAAGGATTGGAGATACAATCCACATCATCCCAAGGATCTTATTTTAGGTGAAGTATCTCAAGGGATAACTACTCGTTCTCAACTTCATGATTTTTGTGGACACTATGCTTTTATTTCTCATTTTGAACCCAAAAGCGTCCTCGAAGCCGAGGCCGACTCATATTGGTTGCTAGCCATGCAAGAGGAACTCAATCAATTTGAGCGCAACCAAGTTTGGCACCTTATTCCTAGGCCCACGATAGACCAACAATTGGTACTAAGTGGATCTTTAAGAACAAGTTGGATGAGTCGGGTAACGTTGTTAGGAATAAAGCTAGGTTAGTTGCCCAAGGTTACACTCAAATCGAAGGTATCAATTTTGATGAAACCTTTGCACCCGTAGCACGGCTTGAAGCCATACGGATGACACTTGCATTTGCTTCATATAAAGATTTTAAGCTTTTTCAAATGGATGTTAAAAGTGCTTTCTTAAATGGATTTATTGAAGAGGAGGTGTATGTTGAACAACCCCCGGGTTTATTGATCCTACACATCCGGATTTTGTTTTCAAACTTGACAAAGCTCTTTATGGTTTATAACAAGCCCCTAGGGCTTGGTATGAAAGGCTTTCTTCATTTCTAATTTCAAATGGTTTTAAGAAAGAAAAAATTGATACAACTTTGTTTACAAAACATGTAGAAAATGATATTCTTATTGTGCAAATTTATGTGGATAATATTATTTTTGGTTCTACTAATGAATCTCTTTGCCAAGCTTTTGAATCATGCATGAAGGAAGAATTCGAAATGTCTATGATGGGTGAGCTCAATTATTTCCTTGGTCTCCAAATCAAGCAAAGAAAGGATGGGATCTTCATCAATCAAGCCAAGTACACAAAGGAACTTATCAAGAGATTTGGACTTGAAGGAGCTAGAACTAGTAAAACTCCCATGGCAACAACCACCAAGCTTGACAAGGATGAACAAGGTAAAAATGTAGACATTAAGCTTTATCGTAGCATGATTGGTAGTTTATTGTATTTGACGGCTAGTAGGCCGGATATAATGTTTTGTGTATGTCTTTGTGCTCGTTTTCAATCATATCCTAAGGAGTCTCATTTAGTAGCGGTAAAACGCATTATTAGATACCTTAAGGGCACAATTGAAATGGGTTTGTGGTATCCGAAAATCGGACTATTTGAAATGAAGAGTTTTTCGGATGCCGACTATGCGGGTTGTAGGGTAGATAGGAAGAGTACAAGTGGAACATATCAATTTCTTGGTAATTGTCTTGTTTCTTGGTCTTCCAAAAAAGCAAAATTCGGTAACCCTTTCAACCGCCGAGGCGGAGTATGTTGCAGCCGGAGCTTGTTGTGCACAAGTTCTTTGGATGAAACATACTCTCCTTGACTATGATTTGCATTTTGATCATATTAAAATATTTTATGATAATACTAGTACTATTCATATGACTAAAAATGCAAATCAACATAGTAAAACTAAGCACATTGACATTAGATATCACTTTCTTAGAGATCATTATGAGAAAGGAGATATTGATATTGATTACGTTTCTACCGAGTTTCAACTTGCCGATATTTTTAAAAAACCTCTAGACTATGCTAGATTTTCATTTATTTGTGGTGAGTTGAATGTTTGTATTATAGATTCTTGAAAGAAGTTTCTATTTTGTTTACCCTTTTTTGATGTATGACAAAAAGGGGGAGAAAAAGTTTAGTTTATTTTAACTTTAGAGTTTTAAGCTTTTATGCACTTTGGATTTTGTTTTGTGCATTGTGTTTTATGCTTTATATATATAGCCATTTATTTTTATACATAGTCATTCTTTTATACATAGCATAATTTGAGGGGGAGCTTCCATACTCCTTTCCCATGTTTAAAATAACTATATGTTTTGTCATCATCAAAAAGGGGGAGATTGTTGGCCTAAGGTTACAATCACCCGTTTTAGTGTGTTTTGATGATCACAAAACATATATAGCTATTTGTACTAATCATGTTTGTTGTTTTAGTGTGTTTCAGGGTTCTAATGATTCTAGGAGCATTCTTCCCTAAAGGAAGGTGTTTTTGAATCAAGTCACCTCATTTCGGGCTCAAGTATCAAACTTTGCAAGATCACATATGGAGAAGCCTACTTGAAGACCTTATAGTCAATTAGAACCAATGTAAGAAATAGTTTGTTAAAGTTTGAGGTTGTAGAATATTGGCTCTAAGACACACACACACATTTTTCCAAAAATACAGTTTTAGTTTTGATGTTTTGTTTAAAGTTCATACGTTGGTCTCTATACATGATTCAATGTTTACAAATTTTATATCTTGTTTATATCATATATTTCTATCTTTCCAGCATGATGCTTAGTAAAATTTTCCTACAAAAATTATTCTGAAAAATTTTCAAAGTCCAAAAATTCCTCTCAGTTTTTCTGTGTCAGGCCGGACCAGCCGACCGGACCCTGTGTCCTGGACGTGCACGCTCGTGCACGTCTGTCGGTCGGCCGACCGGCCGACCGACCGAAAACTTCTGCTCTCTGTTTTTTGTCGGTTGGCCGACCGGCCGACCGCCTATACAAAACTGTGTTTCCTTCTTCTTGTCGGGCGGCCGACCGGTCGCCCGAGCCCCTTCAGCTATATGCCAACGGGTCTCTCGGCTGACCGGCCGGTCGACCGATAGACTGTCAGGAGCCCAACGGCTCTTTCCTCTTTGGTAATTTTCTGAAAAAATGTTTTTGTTACTTTTTATTTGGCAGAGTTTTCTGATCTTTTGGGGACTAATTTTGGACCATATAAACTTAATTAAATCTTGTTTTAATCCCCTCCTCTCCCTATAAATAGAGAGGGTTGGTCTCTTGCTAAAACACTAAGAAAAATTCCTAGTTTACAAGTTTTCAAAAGAAAGAAAAAGTTTCAAAGCTCTCAAATTCTCTCTTGCATTCTTGACTTTTTGTTTTCAGTTGTGTTCTCAAGTAAGTTTCATCTACAACTGAGTTTGTTTTTCTCACTACACTTCTAGAGCCAAAATTCCCATCCTCATTCTATAAGAAAGTTGTAAAGAGAAAGTTTGTAAGAAGTTTGTGATCCTTTTGGTGATCACTTGGCTACTTGTTCCTTCTTCTTGTTCTTGTTGAGATACCTCTTCGGTGGAGGTTTGTAAGTGGTGGAGTTCGGTACTCCGGTCTTCGGTAGACCTTATAAAGTCCTCGGTGGATAGTGGAAACCCTTCACGGCGGTGAAGGCGGGGAGTAGAGCGGTGGTTCGAACCTCGAAACAAATACTTTGTGTTTGCGATTGATTTTCTCTTTGCTCTCTATTGCTCTTACTTTCTTGCTTGTGATATTGCTATTCTTTCATACTTTGTGATATATCTTGTGTGCATTTTATTATTGCTTCAAATTCATTTCTTATTACATTGTCGATCATTACTCATACAATAAGATTGCAATACGCACCTCAAAACTCATATCTAGAGGAATCACGAGGAAGGAGTTCAGAGCCCTTCACCGGGTATTCGGCTCTTAGTCTTATTTTGGGAGATCGTTGCATCATTCATTCTACTTGTTTTAAAAAGATTGTTAGATTAGCATTTACGCCTATTCACCCCCCCCTCTAGGTGTTTTCAATATCAAGTGTCAAGTATAGCATGGCAAGTACTGGTGTCTGTCAAGTATAGCATGGCAAATACTGGTGTCAGATATTAAATGTCAAGTATAGCATGGCAAGTACGGTGTCAGATATCAAGTGTCAGTTGTAGCATGTCAAGTATCAAGTGTAACATATCAGTGTCGGTGTCACATATCAACTCGCATATCGATACATCATGTATAAAAAGCAAGATAACAGTTATTAGGCGTGTAATGATGGTAATGAAATATTAGCATATCAATAAATCACGCAATGGACGTTAAAATAGTAATCACTAGGTATAATACGATGATAATAAGCTAAGAAGCAACACATGAAATGTACTCGCCTAAATCACCAAAAATGGCGTAAAATCCCAGAACACCAGAAACACGTGCACACCACCAATCCATATATTAATATATATATATATTAATATTAATTAATATTATTTATTGAGAGAGAATGAGAGAGGAGAGAGAGAGGAGAGAGAGAAAGAATGAAAGAGAGAGATGTTGGAGAGAGAGAGACTTGTAGGAAAAAGAGTGTAGGAAAGGAAGAGAGAGAGAGAGAGAGCTTGTTGGATATTAGTAGAGGGTAAGGGAGAGAATTAGAGGGAAAAGAAGGAGGTAAAATTGGAAAGAAGGAAAAGAAGGAAAGAAGGAAAAAAAAAGAAAGAAATAAAGAAAAGAAGGGAAAAGAAGAAGGAGAGGGGGGACATGGTTGGCCGCGGAGGTGGCCGCCGGACCTGGGCAGCCGGCAGCCAGGTCAGCCGGCGACCGGGGGGCGGCCAGAGGTGAGGTGGTGGTGGTGTTGAGAGTGATGATGAGGATGTTGTTTGTTGTTGTCGGTTGCTGTTGGTGGTGGTGGTGGAGATCTTGAAGGTGGAGTTGATGGCGGTAGGGAAGGGATGAAGGTGGTATGGTAAAGGTGTTGGTGGTGATGGGGATGATGGAGTGGTGGTGGTGGTGTGCAAGTGATGGTTAGTTTGTGGCTGGTGATGGTGGTGAAAATTGGTGATGGGGTGGATGTTGTTGGTGGAATGAAGTGGAGGAGGAGGTGGTGGTATTGTAGTAGAGGAGGTGGTGGAGGGAAGGAAAGATGGTGGTGGAAGTGGTGGATGAGGTGATGGGTTTGGAGGAGAAAGTTACTGGTGGTGGGAATGCTAAAGATAAGAGAAGAAAGGAAATGAAAGAGAAGAAAGGAGGAGAGATATGGAAAGTAGAGGAAGGGGAAGCTTGGCGGCCTGGGGCTTGCCGGCGGCGGCGATGACCGGCGGCGGCCAAGGAGGAGGGAAAGGGAAGGAGTGAGGAGGGTGATGGGAGGGAGGATGAATGTGAGTGGGAGAGAGAAGAAATAAAAAGGAAAGAAATAAAGAAAGGAAAGAGAGAGAAATGACGGGGCATGGAATGGTGTTAGCAGGTGACGGGATGGGGGAGTGGGCTGTCAGCTGGTTGACTTGTAAGAAGGGAAAAGAAAAAGAAATGAAGAAAGAAAATGAAGAGAGAAGGGAAAAATAATATTATTTAAATAAGATAAAATGACTGTTTCAGAAACACTCCGAAAAATTCTCAAAAATAGAAAATATTATTTTAAGATACTCGATGAAGTCAGATTCAAGAAATTCAATCTGGTTTTCAAACTAAAAATCTTAGAATCTTCCGGCGATACCCATCGACACCAAAACCGATAGATTTTCGATAAATTTTGAAAAATCTCAAAAATTACTTTTAGTTAGAAAATAAGATTTTAAGAAGTAATGTGAGAGCCGTTTCTAAAAATTCAACTCCATTTGAAAAACTAAAAATCCAAGAATCAGTCAGCGATGCCGACCGATACCAGTTTGGAGATTTTGCAAATAATTTTGAAAATTTTCAAAAATCATGAAAAATTTAAAATATTAAAAAACGATGTTTGAAACTGAATCGATCAAATCGGACTAGTAGAAAGGTCAAATCGAGTAATACACTAGGATCGGGCCCCGGTTCAGACTAGGGCTGACTCCTAGTCCACGAATACAGATCCAATACAAAACAATCACACCAATAATCATAAAACAAAACAAATATAAAACTAAATCAAAAAATATGATAGAAAAATCAGAATACGTATCTAAGTACGTATTCCAGGAATGGGGTGTTACACATAGTATTGTTCTTCCCTGATGAAACCGGAGTCTATAAGCTTCTTAACTTCCAACTGGATCGCTTTCATTATCTCTGAGCGGAACCGACGTTGTTGTTGCTTAATGGGCTTCGCGTCCGGATTGATGTTGAGGCGATGCATAGCTACATGAGGGTCGAGCCCAGGCATATCCTCGTAGTTCCAAGTGAAAACATCTATATACTCTCGCACAAGATATATTAGATCTTCCTTCTCGGGAGGTGATAAGCTTTCGCTTATAACGATGGGCTTAAGATTAGCCTCATCTCCCAGATTAACCTGGGTTATCTTATCCTCTGTGGATGGTTTGCGTTGTTCAAAGTGAATATCTCAGAGAGCATTT
This sequence comes from Agave tequilana, assembly GCA_038442645.1. Taxonomy (NCBI): domain Eukaryota; kingdom Viridiplantae; phylum Streptophyta; class Magnoliopsida; order Asparagales; family Asparagaceae; genus Agave; species Agave tequilana. Next base: position 65,386 of record JAVJIF010003370.1, on the reverse strand, counting down.
AGGTGTTTGATCTAAGGATCTGTATCTGACTGGATCATTCTTCATCTCCATCATTCGGGTGGCTTGTGAAATCATGTTTACTGAAAAGTATTTAAAGATGTTACCGACACTGACATCTGACTCCCACAATGATGTGCCTGACAAGTGATTATGATATAATGACCTTTAAGACTCAGAAGCTGACGGGATTGGAGTTAACACATAGCCCAACCCCCTGCGAGTTCGATGATAATAATCAGGGGCTTCCCTTTGGAACAAAGGATCGAATCATTGTTCTCCTTCCTTTGCCGAAGTTCAAACCAAGACCACTTGTTAGGTCACGCCCTATGTTCTCCATCATTCTGAGTACATTTGACTCGTAATGAGAGAACTGAGGAAGTTCAGTCCCGCTTTTCGAGTCTTTGCAAATCATTGGTTTGGACTTGACTCTTCTGAAAATGATCAGTTTTTGGCCTTTGCGTCTTACTGGGACCTCGAAGAAGGATCCTTGCATCACTGACGCTTTGATATACTGTGAGAGATGATCTCACCAGTACATGAAATAATGTCAAGTCATCTATTGCCGACCAGAAGTCATCATCTACATCGGTACTAGTATCTGATGGCACGGAATTAGAAATAAACACAGAAAAATAAGCTAAATTTAAATCTTCATTGATATACCACTCGTTTATCATTGGCGGTGTTATTAACATCGAGCTTATTAACGCTCGCTACAAGAGGATTCAGCTCCCAAAGACATTCTTCTTCTGCCTCTGACTTGACATCAGCTTCATTAGCAGAGTCTAGTTCCTCTGGCTGGGGATTCTCGTCTGTCTCCAGAGAATCCTAGTACAGGAGGGAGTCTGTGAAATAGTTCTCTACCCTTTAAATAATGTCTTTCGGCGATCAACGTTCAGACTTTTCCATCTCAGTCAACATACTTCATGACTTGATGGAGAGTAGAAGGGACGATGGAGTTGCGATGAATCCATAGTCATCCCAGCAGCAAATTATACGAAGTCTCGTGTCAAAAACATAGCGCGTCATCTCGGATCTTAGGTGTAGCATCCCGTACCCGGGATACGTACCCAGATACGAGTCCCAAAATTTTTTGACCATATTGCTTAGCTTTCTTCCACTATATATTTTTAAGTTGTGATTACTTATATTTTTGAGTATCGGATCTAGATTCTCAGATCTAGAGTAAGCCCTGACCTGGACCGGGAACCCGATACCAGCCCGTATCCCGATTTGACTTTCTGGTAGTCCAATTTGACCGATTTTAGTTTCAGAAACTGTTTTCTAATATTTTAGATTTTTCATGATTTTCTGAAATTTTCTGAAATTTTTCTGTAAAATCACCAAAATCGGTGTCGGTCAGCATCGCTAACTGATTCTCAGATTTTTAATTTGAAAACTATATCGAATTTATCAAATCCGATTTCACAGTATATCTTAGAATAATATTTTCTATTTTTAAAAAATTTCGGTATGTTTCTGAAACAGTCAAATTTTCGCCTTATTTAAATAATAATATTTTTAACCGCGATTTCTTTTCAGGCTTTTCCCTCCTCTACTCTCCTACTTTATACTACCAGAAATTATAACAAAAAAATAGATAATAATAAAATTTTAAACATTTATTTCCTTTTTCCTTATTTTTTTCAATTTTCTTTCTTTTCTTTCTTTTCTTTTCTTTCACCTTGATATCTCCCCTCATAATCAACGGCTTAACCATCGCCTAGCCGCCGCTGCTGCCCGACAGCCATAGGACTGTGCAAGCCCTATCACCCCCCTCCTAAACCATTAATTCATCCCTCCCTCATCACCTATTAAACCACAACACCATTCATTTTCAACTAAAAATCCAAAAAAAAAAAAAATGAAATCAACTTCATCTTCCTTCTTCAAAGAACCCACTCACGCTTCTTCACCCATGGCCGCCGCCTCCACCTTCACCACCACCGCCTCCGGCCACTCCTAGGCCACCCAATCAACTCCCCTCCTTCTTCTTCTTTTTCTTCTTCTTTCCTATTTTCTTTCTTTCTTTCTTTCTTTCAAACTTTCAATCATTCCCTAAATAAACACTCATATTTCCCTCATTCCAAAAATACCCCTCCCCTTATTCCTTATTACTTCCCTTTAATTACAAACCTACCCCCTTTCATTTTAACTCTATTTCCCTTAAAAAAAAAACACTTATTTTCTCCTTCTTCTTCCTACAATTTTCTCTCTCCTCTCTCTCTCCTCTCTCTTTTCCTCTCTAATATTTATATAAATATTTTTAATTATATATTTAATATACTACTACGGGCTAGTGGATTTCTCGTGCGGATCATGGATTTCCTGGATTTTTAACTGATATTTCACCCCGGTTTCAGGCGAGTGCTTATTACTAAATTAAAAATATTACCCTTGTATTTATAACATGATATTGACATGTGGATATTTTAAAATGCATAATACTTGCTATGGTAATTTTAGTACATAATTGTCATGCTATATTTAATTCCGATAATTGCCATGCTATATTTAATTCCGATAATTGTCATGCTATATTTGATTCCGATAATTACCATGCTATATTTGACACGATGTTTGCCATGTACACTTGACCCATGACATCTGATACTGGTACTCGGTATTTATACCGGTACTCAGTATTTACACCAACACTTGGCATGTTGCACTTGATATGTTATTTATGACTTCGGCACTTGGTATTTACACCGGCCCTTGAGATATAGACCCGGTACCTGGTATGTCATACTTGACACCTGCACCTGACACACGGTATATGATATGCTTTCATGTGGTTCAAATACCTAGACTTGACATCTTGACTCTTGACCGGACATTACCACCCCTGATACCTGTACTATATGACATATTCATGACTATCACTTTTACGGGGACTTGGCATGACTATTATATTATTACCAGATATTTGGTACTCCTGAGCTCCTGTACTCCTGTATTCTTGAACCCCTGAAATATGGAGGCTCCTGACACTACTCCTGATGCTATACTCCTGTTGATCCCCGTAATAGGATAACCATGAATATAAGTGTAACGCCCCGATCCTGCGGGTACGGAGACGTTACTGCAACGTATATACGCAGGTCAGAAATACCCTCACGTATATACGCCAAGCATCAGTACAGGCAAGAATCAGAGTACGGAAGCAAGTGGTGCATTATACATTCCAACATATGAGTATAATTACAAAGTTATCACCAGAGGTGATCCAATATTACATGAATATTACATCACTGACATGCGCAATTGCGAGATTACAAGCAGATGTACATGGATGAATAGTACAAAAGGGCACTCACGAGTTTACTAAAGGAAACTCGAGAGGCACACAGGGGGCCTGGAAGGATAAGACTCTGGACGGTCTACTGGAGATCCATGCTACCGCTGCGCCACTCTGATCAGCAACAGGGAGAATCCACGCACTTCAATCTCCATAACCTGGACATGAGAATCCAGGGGAGTCAGATGAAACTCCCCAGGCGAGTGGTGAAGCAAAAGCCAAGTGGCGAGCAAGGATAAGCACATGTATAGCGATAAAACCAAATATAGCCGAGGACGAGCAAATCTGATTGTATGGTTTCAGATCACGACTCCATAAGACTAGTACGTCGAAGGAATAATCCAAACAAGGAAACCTCATCTATATACATTTATCTCATGTCATCATAATCCAAGCACATACAATCCGACTGTACTCAGGGCATGATAAGATAATGAACAGGAGGCAGGTAGATACAAGGGATAAAGTAGAGCATGAGCAGTTAACATAATAATACTCATAAAACTGAAAATCCGAAGTAAAATCCAGGACAAGCAAATATGATAAGGCATATCACAGATTCATAGCCGTTTAAGCTGCAGGCTTCAGTATGCGTCCCATTCCACATACCTCTACTTACAACTTAAAGAGCCGGTTATTAGACACTTTATTATTACTCGTCTTACCCTGATATCTAGCTATGTGAATTAGCGTCCCAGCACACATAGATCCATATCCGAGTAAAGCAAGGTTGTTATTGGAAACCAGCGGGGGTATCAACGAACTATGTTTACAGTGGGTCCCGTACATACCCGGGACCACGGCCAGGATTGTTCCGTTGCTTGGTGACGGAACCTGCCGCAAGGCTAACAGGAGGGACTTATGTATGCCCTTTATCATGATGGTACCAGGAATAAGGGAGCCAGCTCTCCCCTCGGTCCCTGGAGGCCCACAGGTCAGACCGGAAGTTTTAGTTGCACAACATGCCTAATACCACTGTAAACACGAACACATATTGATAGCCGCATGTTTCCCCCGACCCGATGCAAGTTGTTCCTTTTATGAATTATTAGATGATTATCAGATTCGGGAATGAGCAAGAACAAGTCAGGAATATCAGGAATACATGCATATCAGGAGTACTGGTTCGTACTATAAGGTATCACAAGTGTAACAGGAGTACAGTTGTACTATTAAGATGTCAGGTCATCATTCCCGTTATCGTGATAATCATAAGAGTCAAGTATATCATGCCGGGTGTTAAGTGATAGCATGACAGGAGGATGATGTTTGGCAGGTGACAAGTCATGTCAAGAGATTGATATTAGTCTGGTGGCAAGTCATGTCAAGTAGTAGCCGGTCTGGTGTTAGATGGTAACAAATCAGTTGACAGGTGATATACATGTGTTAAACAGCAGCATGTAATGACAAGTAGTATAAACAGGTGACAGGCATTGGCATGAAGATGGTAGTAAGCTAAGTAAAAGCATGCCAAGTATAAACATAACCAGCAAGTAATAGAATAACAGTTGTACATAATCAAATCAAGGGGTTAGTTCCAAACAACATAAATCAGGAGCAATATAAGTCGACCATATGAAAGGGAAAAGCCAAGAAGACAAGCGAGAACACTCGCATAACCCATGAAATAGTAAGGCAGGAGGATAGCGAGAACACTCGCCTAAATCTTAGTGAAATCTCTGATATCCGGAATCCAGGGAATCAACGCGTCAGTGCGTTTAGAGAGAAAGTGATAGAAATAGTGTGTACAGGGAGAGGAGTATGCATAGGAACGCGAGTTTTAAGAGTGAGACGCGGGAGTCGCGCCGCAGGAATAGCAGACGCGGGAATCACAGACGCAGAAGTTGCGTCGTGAAGGCACCACAACGCGGGGTTCGAGACCCGAGTTCAATTCAGGACGCGAGGGGAACGCGGACGCGAGCAAGAACACCGCGTCGCGCTAACACAGGAAGAACACGGACGCGGGCATGGGGTCCGCGTGAGGAAACAAACAGAGAGAAGGGGATGGTGATATATGTCAAGTGACGAGTCATGAGACAACAATGTATGATACAAGTCCCGAGGATAATGATCATGTTCAAGGAAGGGATTAACAATAGCCAACAGCCAGGATTAGTCGACTAGGGAGAACAATAGTCGACTAATAGGGGAATTAGTCGACTAATAGAAGAAGGTCAAGTCGACTGATAGGCTGCGTTTCAGAAATCTGCGAAATAGGGTTAGTCGACTAATAAGCTGCGTTTCACAAGACTGCGTTTCCAAGTCCGCGTCTCACAAGTCCGCGTCTCTCACAAGTCCGCGTCTCGCAAGTCCGCGTCTCACAAATCTGCGTCTCACAAATCTGCGTCTCCAGGGAATAGTTAGTCGACTAGGAAAGGGGATTAGTCGACTAGTAAGCTGCGTTCTCAACAATTAGGCTGCGTTTCAAGCAGACTAGTCGACTAGGGTCAAGGGTGTAGTCGACTAATCGGGGAGTTAGTCGACTAATGACTGGGTCAAGTCGACTAACAGAGGCAAACAGAGAGCAGAATTACTCTTCGAAAGTTATGGTTGTTGATATGCAAATACAAGTTAACAAGTCTTTGGCGAGGAAAAGCACTCGCCCAAAACGCCACTTTGAAGCTGGGAGAGAACACCAAGTGAGGAAGATGGGTTCTATGTTAAAGTGATTGCCAATCATCACCAAAACGATCACCGGAATAATCGCGAACGATTACCGGAAATCTACGGCGACATTGCCGACAAAGAAAAGCTCGGCCCCAATCCAAAAGGAGTGGCCGGCTCTAGAATCTTGCCAACGGAGAAGAGCACGGCCCCAATCCAAGAGGAGTGGCCGGCCTTCACAAGGAATGGAGAGAGGTTGAAGGTGCAAGCATAGTTCAATGTCAAAAGTTGGAGTTTTGGGGTTTGTGGTAGGTTTAATGGAGTTGGAGAAAGAAGAAGAAGATGATAGGAAGTTGCAGTGGCTGTGGTTATGGTGGTGATGAAGGAGGAAGAAGAAGATGGAGGCTCTCTTGGTGGAGAATGAAGAGGAAAAATGAAGGGGAAAGAAGAAGGAAAAGCTTTTATAGTTGGAGTGAAATAGGTAGGAGATGTAATTAGGATTTAGGGAGGGGTTTTTTGTAAAAAGTGGAGAGGTTAGGTGGCTCACTCTTCTCTCTTGGCCGGTCAAGTGATGGGAGTGGTTGAGATATTTGGAGGGGGGTAAAGTACACATAAGGGACTTAATGTTGACAAGTTTGACTTTTGAATGCCAAAAGAGACTAGTGTCTCCCACTCAAACGCAGCCCAAATTGGAAGGCTTGCGTTTAGGCCAAAATAGGCCAAACGCAGAAGTGGAAGTGGCGTTTCAAGGGAGAAGCAAAGCTGCGTTTAGCAAAAGGACAAAAGTCATGATGACTTGATGGGAGTTGATCTGAAAGGCATTAAATGCGGCATGGAGGGGATCTCCGCATTAAATGCGAAATCAAGGGTGGTGAATCTCGCGTCTGAGGAAGGAGAGAGGGAATTTGGGAAAAAGAGAAAAATGGAATATCTGGACAAAATCCCGGTATCTGGGAAAACACCGAAAACTCCGGAAAAGTCCAAAAAATAAAGTAACTGGGAAAGCTTCCCAAAAATTCTCAAAAATAATAAATATTATAAAATGATTTTGGTGAAATCGGTTTTCAGAAATTCAATCCCATTTTCAAGATAAAAATCATAAAGTCAATGGTCAATATCGGTCTACACCGAGTTGGCCAGATTTCTGATAAATTCTGAAAAATCCCAGGAAATATATTAAGGAAGAAAATATGATTTTAAGAAGTAAGGTGAAAAGCAGAATTCAGAAATTCAACTCTGATAGTAAACTAAAAATCCTGGAATCAACCAGCGACACTGGCCGACACCGAATCCGGTGGAATTTTCATAAATTCATAAAATCCTCAGAAAAAGCATTTAGATAGGAAATGTGATTTTGAGAAATAATGTCTAAAGGTACTTTTAGAAATTCCAAACCGTTTGTAAATTAAAAATCCGAGAATCGGTCAACGAAACTGGCCGACACCGGTTTGAAGATTTTCAACCTAATCCAGGAAAATTCCAGAAAATCATATAAAATCTAAAATATAAAAAACGATGTTTAAAACTGAAATTGGTTAAATCGGAATAACAAAAAGATCAAATCGAGCAATTCACTAAGATTGAGTTCCCGGCTCAGACTAGGGCTGAATCCGAGTTTCCCAATCCGAATCCAAGGCAATACGATCATATGCACAATTCATAATACAAAACAAATACAGGAAGTAAATCAAAAATACGATCAGAAAATACGAATACGCAACTAAGTACGTATTCCGAGAACGGGGCGTTACACTCCATCCACCTTACAAAAAATTGCGTCCTCGCAATTTCGATAAGGGGTGGAATGAACACAAAACATAGGAACGAGGATTATGCCAATCAAGATACGAATAACTGTGAGCTGTTCTCCCAGATTGACTGAACGGCTAACTCAAGACTGAAGCATCTCTGCACTTCTGCCGTATATATACATCTTCTGACGGTGCCATATTAATACTAGTCTGATGTCTACTTTATAAAAGAACGCTGCCAGATCTTCAAAAGACTAACATATTCTGACTAATATAGAGTGAGCTGTTTTGGAGAGATAATCAATAATACTTCAATCAGACTGTGAACCAGAACTGACGAAATCCATAGAAATCCGTAGCGCTGAAACCCATAAATATAAAATCCCACATGGCATGATGTTGTCTTTGGTAAAGTGTCTGCAGTAGAATTCCTGATGTGCTGCCTACATAATAATTCCCCGAGTATAGACCAGAATACCCTAGGTAAGGAAACTCTAATAATACTGAGCATGAACCAAGGAGACAGATAATTAAGAATTCCTGCGTACTAGGCGTTGCCAACTCTGAAAGACATAACCAAGAATATAGAATAATTGTGAAGAATCCTGAATACTGACTTCTGAATGATAATCCGACTGCAGGTGGAACATGTAGAAGATAACCTGAGTCCTGCAAGATTGGTGGAATAGATCATTGACAAGGGTCATGGCGATGGCTCAGATACAGCAATAAAATCATGTTCAGCGGATCCATGAAAGTATGATGGGCAGAAGAAATCCGAGGAATGGCTAGAGTGCTAAGCACTGAAGGGACTAGCCACGGATGAAACCAAGCCTAGATGAGGTCATTGCGTAACACAGCTCAGGTGTAAACATTAGGGTGTAGCGAAGCTAACGCTCTACGAGGCTCGCATATGGCGAAGCTCACGCGGCGAAGCCAGCGCGTAACACAACACTAAATGCTAAGCACCAGGGTGCAGCGAAACTCACACCCGGTTAGGTTCACGGATGACTAGAACACGACCCTCGCTTAGCGAGGCTAGTGGAGCCTTTGGTCCATTAAAGCAATAAAAACTGCCAAGAGTTATCGGCTCCAAGAACATGATCAAGAAATTATAATAACCGAGACGTGTCCCGAATGCTGTCTTCTGAACAATAACCTGACGACATATTAGCTCTGAGAATACCCGAGTTCCGTGAACATAGTCGAAGAAATCATGATCGCTATTAGAGGAATAGGAATGAAAAATATCATAACTTTGTCTGCCAGAAGTCCTGATTCTGAATTACTGTTATATACTGACACTCCTCATGAAATGATGCAATCTATCTGACTATATAAGTGACGACTACTCTGCTTGATGTACTAGTCTCCCATGATGTATCCATAAATACAAGGATTTAATGCGAGGCCGAAGATCTGCCAGTATAAGACAATGTGATATACCAGAGTCGAGGAATGCCAGAACATAATGAGAGCGAACCACATCTGCCCTGCTGTTACCTCACTAGTCAACACATATCTTAAGTTGGCATAAAAATCACGAAAATCAGAATAAATCAAAATAGCAAAAACAGAAGAGATAAGAATCATGAAATAGGGAGAGAGATAGGACGGACTAGGACTGGTGAGGGTTAGAGCAATGAGAAGGATATGATATAGAGAATTTTACCAATTCCTGGACATGCTAAAAATGGGAATAACTAGTTATGGTCATTACTTTCGGAGTTCCTCTGCAGATATTGAGAGCCCTTCCTGTTCTCACTCCATCATATTGAGCATCCTGACTTCCCCTTCAGCCAGATCATATGTTTGCCTCCCTTTACCATGTGCCTTAACTCCTGGTCTCTTTTGTGTATGACTCCATGCTGGATGCTGAGGATGAAGCGAGGTTATTCTGGCAGTAGGTCCTGGATTCCCTCACAACGGTGATACTGGATGAGTTGATCTGATCAGTGTAATGTCCTCTGCTTCCTTGAACAGATAGTTGCTCTTCAACTGATCTTCGGATCCATATACAACATAATTCATAACCTTTCTGGCGGTGTGTTATAGGTGCTCGGCTCCAGACAATATCCACCGGTCATATGTTGAGGGCAGGGTTGGAGGGATGGCTTAGCTAGTAGGGTACCCAGAGGCCTGTCTGAGCCTTCACTTTCCTCAATTGAGAGGGTCTCTTTACCAACTTCGTCTGCATCTCATCTTGATCTTCCTTTTCTGGGTTATTCTACTTCCCGGATGATGACAAAAGAACTTGAGAATATTCCTTAGGCTGCTTGGGAATAAAAGACATCTTGACCCTCATTTTCATTTATTACTAAGACATTGTTTTACTCAGTTCTCCTCATCGGCCACCATGTAAGACACCGACCGACTAAGTCTTAGGAATTTTGCAGTGTACATATTTACTATTCAATCTCCTTACCGCAATTTGGTAAATCATCCTTTCATTTCTTTCTGAGCTATCACAGAAAAGAATCTTCTTATAGAAATCCTTCGAGAACTAGTCCCAAGTGTTGGGCTTTCACCGTCTTGCTGCTTCTACCAACCACCGCGCCCTGACCATATCTTCTAACCGAATCTTGATCATTTTCACCTAGCTCTCGTCAGGAACCGAGTTGACTTAGAAGATCCATCATGTTTACTAGCCACTGCCATACATCCAGGGTTCTTCCATGCTTGAAAAGATTGCCGACTATCATTTCCTGAAATCCAATATGTTACCTGGCTTCCGTTCCAGAGTGCAACTAATAATCTGTGGTGCGGGACCTTCATCTGTACTTGGTCGTGTCTCATCATATCTTGCAGAGATAGTCTTAAATCAAGATTTTCTCCGTTAGGGTCACCCTAGGAAGAACCAGAACCGTTATGATTTCCCCATCTTTTCATGTCCGAGTTGGTCCAAGAATAACAAGAAACTGAAGTATGAAGGATGGGAGAACTTCAGAATTCAAGGATAAGATTATCAAGAGAGAATGGATAACTTTGTACTTGTAGTTGGATTGTATAACCAAGACTCATGCATTCCAGTTGCAAATTTCTTTACCATTAATTTGCCGTCTGGACGTACTGAGGAGGTGAGAGCCTAAGCTCTGATACCAACCTGTAACGCCCCGATCCTGCGGGTACGGAGACGTTACTGCAACGTATATACGCAGGTCAGAAATACCCTCACGTATATACGCCAAGCATCAGTACAGGCAAGAATCAGAGTACGGAAGCAAGTGGTGCATTATACATTCCAACATATGAGTATAATTACAAAGTTATCACCAGAGGTGATCCAATATTATATGAATATTACATCACTGACATGCGCAATTGCGAGATTACAAGCAGATGTACATGGATGAATAGTACAAAAGGGCACTCACGAGTTACTAAAGGAAACTCGAGAGGCACACAGGGGGCCTGGAAGGATAAGACTCTGGACGGTCTACTGGAGATCCATGCTACCGCTGCGCCACTCTGATCAGCAACAGGGAGAATCCACGCACTTCAATCTCCATAACCTGGACATGAGAATCCAGGGGAGTCAGATGAAACTCCCCAGGCGAGTGGTGAAGCAAAAGCCAAGTGGCGAGTAAGGATAAGCACATGTATAGCGATAAAACCAAATATAGCCGAGGACGAGCAATCTGATTGTATGGTTTCAGATCACGACTCCATAAGACTAGTACGTCGAAGGAATAATCCAAACAAGAAAACCCTCATCTATATACATTTATCTCATGTCATCATAATCCAAGTACATACAATCCGACTGTACTCAGGGCATGATAAGATAATGAACAGGAGGCAGGTAGATACAAGGGATAAAGTAGAGCATGAGCAGTTAACATAATAATACTCATAAAACCGAAAATCCGAAGTAAAATCCAGGACAAACAAATATGATAAGGCATATCACAGATTCATAGCCGTTAAGCTGCAGGCTTCAGTATGCGTCCCATTCCACATACCTCTACTTACAACTTAAAGAGCCGGTTATTAGACACTTTATTATTACTCGTCTTACCCTGATATCTAGCTATGTGAATTAGCGTCCCAGCACACATAGATCCATATCCGAGTAAAGCAAGGTTGTTATTGGAAACCAGCGGGGGTATCAACGAACTATGTTTACAGTGGGTCCCGTACATACCGGGACCACGGCCCAGGATTGTTCCGTTGCTTGGTGACGGAACCTGCCGCAAGGCTAACAGGAGGGACTTATGTATGCCCTTTATCATGATGGTACCAGGAATAAGGGAGCCAGCTCTCCCCTCGGTCCCCTGGAGGCCCACAGGTCAGACCGGAAGTTTTAGTTGCACAACATGCCTAATACCACTGTAAACACGAACACATATTGATAGCCGCATGTTTCTCCCGACCCGATGCAAGTTGTTCCTTTTATGAATTATTAGATGATTATCAGATTCCGCGAATGAGCAAGAACAAGTCAGGAATATCAGGAATACATGCATATCAGGAGTACTGGTTCGTACTATAAGGTATCACAAGTGTAACAGGAGTACAGTTGTACTATTAAGATGTCAGGTCATCATTCCCGTTATCGTGATAATCATAAGAGTCAAGTATATCATGCCGGGTGTTAAGTGATAGCATGACAGGAGGATGATGTTTGGCAGGTGACAAGTCGTGTCAAGAGATTGATATTAGTCTGGTGGCAAGTCATGTCAAGTAGTAGCCGGTCTGGTGTTAGATGGTAACAAATCAGTTGACAGGTGATATACATGTGTTAAACAGCAGCATGTAATGACAAGTAGTATAAACAGGTGACAGGCATTGGCATGAAGATGGTAGTAAGCTAAGTAAAAGCATGCCAAGTATAAACATAACCAGCAAGTAATAGAATAACAGTTGTACATAATCAAATCAAGGGGTTAGTTCCAAACAACATAAATCAGGAGCAATATAAGTCGACCATATGAAAGGGAAAAGCCAAGAAGACAAGCGAGAACACTCGCATAACCCATGAAATAGTAAGGCAGGAGGATAGCGAGAACACTCGCCTAAATCTTAGTGAAATCTCTGATATCCGGAATCCAGGGAATCAACGCGTCAGTGCGTTTAGAGAGAAAGTGATAGAAATAGTGTGTACAGGGAGAGGAGTATGCATAGGAACGCGAGTTTTAAGAGTGAGACGCGGGAGTCGCGCCGCAGGAATAGCAGACGCGGGAATCACAGACGCAGAAGTTGCGTCGTGAAGGCACCACAACGCGGGGTTCGAGACCCGAGTTCAATTCAGGACGCGAGGGGAACGCGGACGCGAGCAAGAACACCGCGTCGCGCTAACACAGGAAGAACACGGACGCGGGCATGGGGTCCGCGTGAGGAAACAAACAGAGAGAAGGGGATGGTGATATATGTCAAGTGACGAGTCATGAGACAACAATGTATGATACAAGTCCCGAGGATAATGATCATGTTCAAGGAAGGGATTAACAATAGCCAACAGCCAGGATTAGTCGACTAGGGAGAACAATTAGTCGACTAATAGGGGAATTAGTCGACTAATAGAAGAAGGTCAAGTCGACTGATAGGCTGCGTTTCAGAAATCTGCGAAATAGGGTTAGTCGACTAATAAGCTGCGTTTCACAAGACTGCGTTTCCAAGTCCGCGTCTCACAAGTCCGCGTCTCTCACAAGTCCACGTCTCGCAAGTCCGCGTCTCGCAAGTCCGCGTCTCACAAATCTGCGTCTCACAAATCTGCGTCTCCAGGGAATAGTTAGTCGACTAGGAAAGGGGATTAGTCGACTAGTAAGCTGCGTTCTCAACAATTAGGCTGCGTTTCAAGCAGACTAGTCGACTAGGGTCAAGGGTGTAGTCGACTAATCGGGGAGTTAGTCGACTAATGACTGAGTCAAGTCGACTAACAGAGGCAAACAGAGAGCAGAATTACTCTTCGAAAGTTATGGTTTGTTGATATGCAAATACAAGTTAACCAAGTCTTTGGCGAGGAAAAGCACTCGCCCAAAACGCCACTTTGAAGCTGGGAGAGAACACCAAGTGAGGAAGATGGGTTCTATGTTAAAGTGATTGCCAATCATCACCAAAACGATCACCGGAATAATCGCGAACGATTACCGGAAATCTACGGCGACATTGCCGACAAAGAAAAGCTCGGCCCCAATCCAAAAGGAGTGGCCGGCTCCAGAATCTTGCCAACGGAGAAGAGCACGGCCCCAATCCAAGAGGAGTGGCCGGCCTTCACAAGGAATGGAGAGAGGTTGAAGGTGCAAGCATAGTTCAATGTCAAAAGTTGGAGTTTTGGGGTTTGTGGTAGGTTTAATGGAGTTGGAGAAAGAAGAAGAAGATGATAGGAAGTTGCAGTGGCTGTGGTTATGGTGGTGATGAAGGAGGAAGAAGAAGATGGAGGCTCTCTTGGTGGAGAATGAAGAGGAAAAATGAAGGGGAAAGAAGAAGGAAAAGCTTTTATAGTTGGAGTGAAATAGGTAGGAGATGTAATTAGGATTTAGGGAGGGGTTTTTTGTAAAAAGTGGAGAGGTTAGGTGGCTCACTCTTCTCTCTTGGCCGGTCAAGTGATGGGAGTGGTTGAGATATTTTGGAGGGGGGTAAAGTACACATAAGGGACTTAATGATGACAAGTTTGACTTTTGAATGCCAAAAGAGACTAGTGTCTCCCACTCAAACGCAGCCCAAATTGGAAGGCTTGCGTTTAGGCCAAAATAGGCCAAACGCAGAAGTGGAAGTGGCGTTTCAAGGGAGAAGCAAAGCTGCGTTTAGCAAAAGGACAAAAGTCATGATGACTTGATGGGAGTTGATCTGAAAGGCATTAAATGCGGCATGGAGGGGATCTCCGCATTAAATGCGAAATCAAGGGTGGTGAATCTCGCGTCTGAGGAAGGAGAGAGGGAATTTGGGAAAAAGAGAAAAATGGAATATCTGGACAAAATCCCGGTATCTGGGAAAACACCGAAAACTCCGGAAAAGTCCAAAAAATAAAGTAACTGGGAAAGCTTCCCAAAAATTCTCAAAAATAATAAATATTATAAAATGATTTTTGGTGAAATCGGTTTTCAGAAATTCAATCCCATTTTCAAGATAAAAATCATAAAGTCAATGGTCAATATCGGTCTACACCGAGTTGGCCAGATTTCTGATAAATTCTGAAAAATCTCAGGAAATGTATTAAGGAAGAAAATATGATTTTAAGAAGTAAGGTGAAAGCAGAATTCAGAAATTCAACTCTGATAGTAAACTAAAAATCCTGGAATCAACCAGCGACACTGGCCGACACCGAATCCGGTGGAATTTTCATAAATTCATAAAATCCTCAGAAAAAGCATTTAGATAGGAAATGTGATTTTGAGAAATAATGTCTAAAGGTACTTTTAGAAATTCCAAACCGTTTGTAAATTAAAAATCCGAGAATCGGTCAACAAAACTGGCCGACACCGGTTTTGAAGATTTTCAACCTAATCCAGGAAAATTCCAGAAAATCATATAAAATCTAAAATATTAGAAAACGATGTTTAAAACTGAAATTGGTTTAAATCGGAATAACAAAAAGATCAAATCGAGCAATTCACTAAGATTGAGTTCCCGGCTCAGACTAGGGCTGAATCCGAGTTTCCCAATCCGAATCCAAGGCAATACGATCATATGCACAATTCATAATACAAAACAAATACAGGAAGTAAATCAAAAATACGATCAGAAAATACGAATACGCAACTAAGTACGTATTCCGAGAACGGGGCGTTACAATAAGATTACTATGAATACTATCTGGACATTATCACTGGATAATTATAATAATTGGACAACTTACACCGGGATGGGGGAAACTGATGAGTATCGATATAGTCTCCATGTTTATGATGGTCTTATAGTGTCGCGCGGCCATGTACTTGGATCCGACTTGGAGGCCACCAGGCGTTTCCGTGGGGTGTACTGGCACCCCTACTCCCTTACCTGCCGGTTGTACCATAAGCCCCTGGGCCTATTCCTGTGGGAGCGGTGACATCCTATTCCTGTTCGGGCGTACAATAAGTCCCGGTACCTAGCGGTACGTTCCAGCTCAGCACCGGATACTCCTTGACCGTTGTCCCGGGCATGTACGGGACCCATTCTAAACATGGTTCGTCGTTCCCCATCAGTTTCCAATAACTTATTTCTCGGTCTGTATGCTGAGATATGTGGGATGGGACACATACCGATATATACAAATCAGATGAGTCTTAATAATTAATAATAACATGCTCCTGATATAGGACTAGCTATACTCTTGACCTATACTGCTCATCACTTATACGTGTGCTACCTTGTGAGATTACTCGATTGCTTCCATACTGTTTCATTGTGAAGGTAAAGTCAGATTATATAAACTCAGATTACAGTGACGTGATGTACAGGGTATATATATGAGGGTTTCCTTATTTGGATTATTCCTTCGACGTACTAACCTCACAGATCGGTAATGTGGGCTTATATAACTGATTTTCTTGTTGTTACTTTATTTACTGTCTCATTTCATGTTCATACATGCTTATATTCACGATACATATTTCCTGTACACATGTATCTGTTATGCACGCCATCTGGCTTTATTATATGTACTCGCTGGGGTTGCTAACAACCCTGGATTCTCATGTTCAGATTCTAGAGTCTGGACCTTGGTGGCTTGGCTGGAGCTGATCAGAGTGCGCAGCGGATCCTCCCGTGGTGGTCAGAGTCATCGTCATAGTTCTTCCTTCCAGTACCTCTCCTATTTGGCTCCCGAGGCCCTCTTGCTACTCGTGAGCACCTCGCTGTTTTTGTATATCTCTTCATGTAGTATGTACTTTTGTATTTTCTGGTGATGTAACATTCATGTTATGTTGTATTATTCTTTATGATAACCATGTACTTGGGCTATTCTGTTGGAATGTATGATACCACTGCGCTTCCGCCTCTGATTCTTGTCTGTACTGAAGTTTAGCGTATATACGTGAGGGTATTTCCGACCTGCGTATATACGTCGCAGTGGCGTCCCCGTACCCGCCGGATCGGGGCGTCACATTAGGTCTCCGATCTGACATTTGAGAAAGAAAGAGGAAAGAAAGAAACAAAAGTAAAATATATGGAGAAACATAGATATATACTTTTAATTTGTTTTCTTTTAAGAAAGTATTTTAAAAGTATATATAGTAGAATTTGAAAGAAATCAAGAAAAATATGGAGAAAAATAAAACAAAAAAACTGATCACAAACAAAAAATAAATAAAAGAAACAAAAGACAAATCGAAAGAAACTTCAAAAGGAAAAATATCTACAAAAAATATAACATGAAGAAAATAATATTCACTCAAAAATAAGAAAAAATAAGAGAAAAAAGCTTTAAAAAGGAAAGAAACAATTTAAAAACATGAAAAAATCAGATTAAAAATAAATAAAAATATTAAAGAATAATAAAAAAAAAACAAAAGATATAGAAAGTAAAGAAGTGAAAGAATAAGGAATAATAAAGTAAAGAATCTAGAAAAAAATAAAATAAATAGAAGAAGGAAAATAATATTTGAAATTAGTGTAAGTAAATTTTAAGAGAGAAAGGTAAATAAATAATCTCGAATAAAAAGAAAACAAATGAAAAAAGAAAGAAAGAATTAAAAAGAAGAAATATGAACAAGAAAGGAAATCAAGTTAAAAGTACACAGAGTAGAATTGAAAAAAAGCAAGAAAAATATGAGGAAAATAAAAAGAAAAAGTAATGAAAAGAAACAAAAAAACTAAAGCTAAAAGGAAAAAAAAAAAAAAATCAAAGAATAAATCATAGAAACTTCATAAGGAAAAGTAACTACAAAAAGAAAAGAAATTCTATATGAAGCGAATAATATTCAATCAAAAAATAAAAAAAGAGAAAAGATGAAAAGTTTGAAAAAAAGGAAAAGAAAGAGTCTTAAAAAATAGAAGGAAATAAGAATGAAATAATAAAATAAAAAATAAAAATATGAAAGTGAATAAAAATCTAAAAAGAAGGAAAATCTCTAGAAAGTAAAGAAGTGAAACAATACAAATAAAAAAAATCTTGAAAAAAAGTAAAAGAAAGAAAAAAGAAGAATAATATCTGAAAATAAAGTAAGAAAATTTTAAAAAAAACAAAAAAATAAAAAATTTGGGAATAAAAAGAAAAAAATGAAAAAAGAAAGAGAAAATTGAAAATAGAAATGTAAAAAATCTGGATAAAATGCAAAGAAAGAATTTTAAGAGGAATTGGAAACAAATGTAAAAATATAGAGAAAAATAAAATAAAAGCAAAAAATGAAAATCCAAGAGGAAACAAAATATTGATCAAATAAGAAATCAAATAAACTTCAAACAAGTAAGTATATAATCTTAGTCCCTAATCTAATATTAGCAGCAAATATATTTGAAGTATTGGCCTATGGCCTAGATACTGCTAACTGTGATAAACTTCTGTCAGTTTGGTCTCCAGGTACTCGGACCAAACTTGCATGTTTGCGTATTAAAGTCTAAGTGAACCCTTAAGTTTGAGTAATTCCTAAATTATTAGGATTTCTTTATTCCCCCGTTTGAGAAGGATGTACACTCTCTTCATTTGTTTAGATTTTGCATAACTTTTATTCTGATGGATTTTGTATTTTTGGGTGTTAAATGATCAGGATCAGCTAAGTGGAAGAAAATAGTCAAATACATACACTAAAGTTACAAAATTTTCAAATTTATAACAATTAAATTAAATTAACATAGTCTTTGTGAACTTTTGGAGATGTGGGATTCAAACAATGAAGGCTACAACTATTGCTCAAGAAAAGAAGTGGAAGAAAATACATATGTATAAAATATTCAAAATTACAACAATTAATTCAATTAAGATAGTCATTGAGGAACGAGAAGATGCAAGATGTGCAACCATCTCTCTGAGATCAATAAAAACAATACACAATCTGCGTTGAAGGAAGAAAAGGAAAAAAAGAAGAAGACAACTTTATGACAAAAAGTATATGTGAAAAGATACTAATATATGTTTTTAAGTAGTATCTTGATTGATTTTAACAATACAAACCCTAAAAAGATGATATGCAAGAAGATTATATGCAAGAAGATGAAAAAAAGAGGGAAAAAAACTTTAAAATATAATTAAATATTTGCAAAGAGTCAGTTACTTCTTTTTAGAGAAAAGGCCAACTCCCTCTTGATTGAAACAGCGACTGCTTCTCTTCTGTTTCTTTTTATATTCTCTTTCTTGATTTTTCTGAATACTAACAATATTGCGAAGAAAGAAAATTATAAGAGCACATTATATAGAGAAGATGAGACTTAATTCTTGAGAAAGTGTCTGAATTTGTTTAGAGTTTATGAATCAAAATTGAGAATGAATTTGGTGAAAAGTAGAAAGGTGAGAGGAAATCAGAAAGATTTTACGACTCTTAAGAGAGGAGGAATTCTGAGAAGAGGTGGGAGAGCCAAGAGAGAGGAGAATTCAAGGGAGAGGAATTTGAGGTGGTTTTTTATTGGGGTCTAATTCCTTTACGCTTCATTCCCTCACTCTCTGATTCCGCTTGCTGAACAAACTGTTGTCAGTTCAAAATAAAGCTTCAGAATGAAACTGAACACAAAGTACAAGGAATTTCAGAAATTATTTTCATCAATCAGTTGCATTACTAGTGGTATCAACTATCAAGAGCAATTAATTCACATACTTTCATTCATTACAAATTTCTTAATTCTTCTCCCATTCAACACAAATTCATATGCCTTTTCTTCCAGCTATCACAGTGCGTGTCTGCAAAATTTGCTTATCTAAAACAGGGCACTTGGTTCGTAAGGTCTCGTGACGAAAAGAATATTATCACAGCAGCCCAAGAAAAACATAGACATGGCACACAAATGGGATATGAATGATAGACACACCAGTACGCATGCCATACAGCGAGTGTTGCTAACAGGACACGGCTTCACTGTGTAGAAGTATCCGCACTGTATAGCTTATGACCTGAATAGCCAATGCCATAGAGCAAATGCCTCAAATTAAAGCAATCTTTATAAACCAACTTAATATAGGTCCACTGGTCTAACATATAAGATATATTCTCTGATCTTAACACAGAAGAACAGAGTTTAACCATCAATTCAATCTTAAGAGTCTGAGATTCAAGAGACAATCAACCAGGAACTGTTCACTCTTCCATCGCATCGCCCTCAGCTACGTCCACCGGCTTCTTCAATGCAATGATCTTAGTTGTCAATACCTCTGCAAATCACGATACAGTCAGTACAAGAAAATGAAAGACGAGCTCGTGCTTTTAACTCAAAATGTATGTGATTAAACAGTATGCATGAATTTGTTATGAGTCAATCAGCAAACTAACCGGTGTGCCCTTGGCAAATGAATAGCCTCTGGAACTAACATAGGTCCTTGGATTCGGCAATTGATGATTTCTCAAATACTCAGTTTTACCCTGGAGCACCAGAAAAGAGGGAGGTACAATGTATAGGTTTAAACAAAACGGTAAGAGCAACAAAACAATGAACCCACAATGTTGGAAGGAGGGGAAAAAAGAAACAAAGCAGGAAAAAAAAGAAAAGAAATCGGAATAATACACATTGCAAAAAAATTGATATTCACATGAAATATACCTTGGTTATTACACAAACATCAACATTGCTTCCACTTCCCAGGTCGTTGAAGATACCAGAGCATATCGCCTCAGCTACAAGATTAATTCCCTCATCTCTCTGCATAAAAATTCACAAACTTTACAACCATATTGAATTCTCTAAAAGTGCATTATATGGCAATATATGTAATAAACTAAAAAAATTTGCTAGCGATACTGATCATGAATGATGAATTTAGATAATTTTGAATGACCGTGAAGAATGAAACTGATAGATCTTTGATGGCTTATCTTGTCAAGTACCCTACAAAAAGTACTTTTCTAGAAAGTTTTCTAGCATTTAGTGTCGCTCAACATTAAAGTGCAGCTATAAGACTAGTGAACTCAAAACATTTTGTGTGTACTGTTTTGTGCCATGTAAGTTCATAACCTTTCTATAATCCTACTATATCAACTGACAGTCCAGAAAAATAAATTCACTCAGTTACCAACCAAAAAAATATCTTTAGCTGTCTAAGGCAGCTATGGCAACCTCGAAGTATCTTTCACAATGTATAACTACTAGGGTCAACAGTTTAGTAGTGGTAGAAGTCTTACATGTAGTTTGCTAAGAAGCTCGCTGCAATTAATTGAAAACAACCAGACAATGAAGAATAAAGACTAGGTGTTAACAATCAGGCAATGTCGAGTAGTTTTATAGTAGCTGAACCCTCCAGGCTCCAGAGTAAAAAGAGTGCAACATTATTCCTCTTGTCACATCAATTATATGATCCCCTGAGCTAGTGTTGGTCTCAGCTGTTAGAAAAAATACGTGTCATGGTACAGTGTATACTGTTGTGTGAGTCCATAAATATAGATTTATGTGTAGGTGCACATGTACCCCCTATGTGTTGTCACTTCCCATTTGCGGATGGCAGACCCCTTGACAACAGTTTGACTTGGATACGGGCAGTGTGACAAGCAGCACCATACAACACAATATCAAGGCTTTAAAGATGTGGCCATGTATCATTTGTGAACTAAATGACATGGAAGCTACATTCTAACTGCCAACGAGCAGGCCATGCATCAAATAATATTTGAAAAATATTTGACTTTATTACTGATCTACTAGGTTAATGAAGACAAGTTGCACCTAGTTAGAAATGTTCCCTCATTGGCTCAGTTACCAGATGCGCGCAGTCAGCTCATATTTACCCTCTTAAATATCCAGATGCCACAAAAGTTTATTCCTAACCCTCTTTGACTAATAATTCTATAAGTTTCACCCTCTTGCCAATCCTTGCATCCAGATCATCCTTTCCAACCTAAATCATCCATTCATCCTCGCTAAAACTGTTTGCAATTTAAGGTTTACTTTATCTAGATTCTCCAATTAACATGGAACCAACTGGTCACTCACATGAGCTACATGAAACAATTTCGCCCTTTAGTTCTATTAAAGGACCATAGCAATGCCTCAGTATATTCGTAAGCATCACACTTTATGCTGCCACTCAAGGTTAGATGTATCAAGAATCCTTGTTTTGCACTTCTGATAATCATATGTAACCCCCTGACCAACATACTCATTAGTCTTTGTAAAATTCTAACATCCAAATGAATATCCCTTGCCTTATCCCCTGTTGATGCTGACCCTAACTTCAGACATAGAGACATTGATTTTAATTATATCGTCTCTCATATCGCTCCACCTAAATGTTCTTATTCCAGCTAATCATGAGCAGCAGAATATAATCGTTTTCCATCAAAATGGGATCTCCACTGAGTTGAGAAAGCTCCTCAAAAGAATTAAACATTTTTTTATCACTGGTAGGGTTGTTCCAAATTCATTGCCAAGGTGAGTAGATATGGGTGGGTCATCCCATAAAATCTTAAAAGGCTAACAGGCGGATGCATATACTTTATTGATCATGCAGTTAAAGCTCACGCAACAAAAAAAGCAAGCCGCCAAATTCTTCTTGAAATGTCTGAACTAAAAAGGTAAAGACAAAAATTTGGATTTTGGAATCACATTCTGATCTCCAAGGGATAAATATAGAGCTAACTTGGAAAGCTCTTACTTTAGCTAATACTAAATCTTTTATATGCATATTTCTTGATTGCATACCTGAACCTCAATAGCAAGCAGGATTTGAAAAATAGTTTCTGGAACAGTTTTAAGAAAAGTTATAAGCAAAAAATATTTGGTAATTTGTTAAGTTTGATTATTAGTATTGGGCTATTAAGTTATTGGGTTGTTACCCATATACCTACCTTGTCTTCTATATATACATTGTACATTCTCTTATGAAAATCAATTCAATTCTAGAGTTTTTATTTCTCTACATGGTATCAGAGCAAGGTAAACCCTAAACCCTAAAATCCACCACATTCTTCTCAAAATTCTCCTCTTCAAACGTCACCCTCCCACCTCTCCATACATTGCCGTCCCTCCAACACCTCCGCCACCTCCAACCCTTCAAAAGGGTGCCACCCCCTCCAAGTCACCAAAACAGTGTCCCCCCCCCCCCCCCCCCCCCAAAAGTGCCGCCCCCTCCTCCAAACCTTCAAAACAGCGTCGCCCCCTCCTCCAAGTCACCAAAACAGTGCCGCCCCCTCTTGCCTTAGCCAAAGGTCTCAATCAGGGTCATAACTACTCAAAAGTCAGATTTTTACATCTGATCTGGCTATTTGGATGCTCTACAAGACTTCTCTAATGAGATCTGCTCAGTTTACTGCTCAAAAATCTTTGGTCTACAGGAAACATGAGCATGTATGCACTTCTAGATATTCGAATTCAGATTACGCTGGTGACTGAGGAAACATGAAGTTTATTACTGGGTATTGCACCTTTGTTCGAGAAAATCTGGTGACTTGGAGGAGTAAAAAACAAGATGTGTCTCGCTCGTATGCAGAAGCAGAGTATAGAATTATGGCTCATACGGCATGCGAGATTGTGTGGCTAAAAAAAAAATCTACTGATGGAGCTTGATTTCGGACAGCCTGAGCCCATGCCTATGCATTGTGATAATCAGTTTGTTATCTAAATTGCTCAGAATCCTGTATTCCATAAAAGCACCAAACACATTCAGATTGACTGTCATTTTGTCAGAGATGCTTGGACAAAGAAGGTGATCCGTTCCAGTTCACACCGTCTTTAAAGCAGTTGGCTGATCTCCTTACCAAAGCTGCCTCGTCGCAAGTGTTTTCTAATCAATGTAACAAGCTAGACATGTTAGATCTATATGCTCCAGCTTGAGGAGGAAGCGTTAAGTTTGGTTGTTAGTATTGGGTTATCGGATTGTTACTCATATACCTACCCTTGTCTTCTATAAATACCTTGTACCTTCTCTTATGAAAATCAATTCAATTATAGGGCTTCTATTTCTCTACAGTAATATTGTTACCATGTCTGTACTTTCCTTGAACACTACCAAGGTGAGATACATACTAAATCAAAAAAAAAAGAAAAAAAAACTTCATGTGTACACAAAAATCATGATTCCCCATCTTATGGGAAATCAAGAAAGCCTGACTAATCAGATACATGGGTCATGCTCGACTCTTAAATTATCAATAATAAACTACAGGAGCTATATATTCTTGTAACCACTGCCATCATTTAGTAGAAAGAAAAAACTAACAAGAAGTACAAGTTATGGCAGCAGTCATAAGACATAACCAGAACCCTGCTGAATTCACAGAAACATATATTCAATTACAAATAGTTTGATGTCATTATACCAAGACAAAATAGTATCACAATTCCACAAGCACGAACATTTTGGGAACCCCCCGTGTCTGCATTGGAAGCTGATATCACAATGTTCAGATAGCTCTCAGGAGAGGAACTTCATATCGCGTTGGTAGCAACAAATAATTTTGGTCATCACATTGTTCTCCGAGACATCTTTTACAGAATTGCCTGTTAAAGGCTTTAATTAATGGATAAGCATAAAGGTAGACTAGTTACAAGTACAGAAGATAATAGGGTTGTTAAACATCGCTTTATATAAAGATGATTCTAATCAAATCTTCAAACATGCTAATAACAATGGAAACTTTCTAGCAGATGTTACACTAGTAAATACATATATGCAACTTTCAATTAGGATCCTTTTTAAGTTTTAACAAGGTGAAATTTGCACCAAGTCAATGTCCATTAGCTCCTTAACAATGTTCTAACAATAGTAACCATTTTATTTTACCTAAACCAGTTTTCTCTGCTCAAAACATTCTAGACAATTAATGGAAAGCAAGGTCGTGGAAAGCGGGAGCTGGAGCAAAGCGGCAAGACAGCGCATAGACTTTAGAAGCTTTGCTGGGGCTTTGTCCGCAAAATTAAAAAAAGCGCCAAAGATTGTTTTGAAAATTAAAAAATAATGAAAATAGAAAATATTTAGGAAAAAAACCAAATAATATTAAGAGTCTACATGGACTAACAAAACAATTAACAAACTAACACTAAAATCTTAGTGACAACAATAAACATCAATATAATTAGATAATACATATTATTTGAATATCTTCTAAATCTTGAAGCGGAGACTAAAGCGCAACCCAAAGCGGACAAAATGAAAACAAGGGCGTAACCGGGTAACTAGTGGCCTTTTTAAAAAAATGATGAAAGATTTAGATAGAAAAAAAAAAGAGATTCGTATATGATTTTCATTGATCTTGAAAGAGTTCCACATATGTTAGAGCACCAAGGGAGAATATGCAGTGGGTTTAAAAAAAGAAATAAGCATATACCACTTACATTTATATAGTTAGAGATATATATATGTGTTATAAAATAATAACTGGGGTAAGAGCAATTGGACGGCAAACACATTCATTCTCTATCCAAAGCCTTGCACCAAAAGATTGACATTGAGCCATTATCTCTTACTTTAGTTGTGAATGAACTTATTAGGCACATATAGGAAGAGGAATGGAGGTCTATGTTTGCTGATGATATTGCACTAGTGAATCATATCAAAGTGTGCCAGTTTATAGAGCAGAAAGGTGGAAAGAAGTTCTAAAACCTAAATGGTTTAGAATTAGCAAGAAAACAGAGGAAAGGTTCCAAGAAGATAGAGATAGCTGCTTCAATTTAGAAATAAATGAGGGAGTTTATTTCAAATGGTTTGAAAATCAATAACGGACACAGTGTAACAATGAATAGAGTTGACTAAAATGAACATGGATTAAGGCATAAAAAGGATATAACAGTAGTTAAGAAAGATGGCTCATAGCATAGCTGGCAAGAGAAAAAAGAATTCATATAGTCAACTTCAAATATTTGGGAAAAGGCTTGTTGTTGTTATTGTTGTTTTTTATTCCCTTCTCGAAAAGAAAAAGGTTCACACTACTTGCATCAAAGTAGATAAATGAGATATCCTTGGAAACACATCTATTTATATATCCAAAACTTATGAACAGGGGTGAAACAAGTTATGCCACAGGGATGAATGAAATTCTTCGTAGCAAAGCTGATATGGGATGAAGGAAATTTAGAGTTTGTGGTGGGAATTTGGTGAAACTGAGAAAGAACAGTGGAATTAGGAATTGGGTATGATCACGGATCGCAACTCGGATCTCGGCTTCACCGCCTAGTTCGATTAATCCATGAGATTAAATCAAACAACAGAAAATTTTCATAGGGAAACAATTTTTAAGCAAATAATCATTAATTTTTAAAGTCCACTACATGGCTATATATAACCTACAAAACGTGCATCACATATGTAATTATTGATATGATCAAATCTAACTCAAATTAACTCCTAAATCTTAACAAAATTCATCTAAATCTAAATTAAATAAAAATCTAAATCATACCAAATCAAATCAAATCAAATCTTCTTCAAATCTAAATTCTAAATCTAAATATATACTAGTAAATCTGAGCCATCTGATTCCCATCATTCTCCTTGCTTGAAAATATTTATCTCTGATGAATACAATGGTAAGTAAAAAGATAAAATGGAGACTACAAAAAGTTTCTTTGAGGACATGAAGATAAAGGGGAATGGCGGAGAAGATCGGAGGAGTGAGGACAAGCAGTCTTCGTCAGCATGGCGTGGAGATCTCAGCAACGACGACTAGGACTTGGTGGAGACTGGACAACATGGGATGGAGGCAGCGACGGTGATGCGACAACAATAATGAGGTGGAGGCAATAGAGGCATTGTGGCGGTGGCGATAGCATAGATTTAGAGCTTGCAGATGGGAGTCTGAGGAAAGATGATGAATAATTTTTCTCCAGAAATTTCGTTCTGATACCAAAATTGATGTGGGACGAAAGGAAATTTAGAGTTTGTGGCGAGAATTTGGTGAAATTGGAGAAGAACAGTGGAATTAGGGATTGGCTATGATCACGGATCGCAACCCGGATCTCAGTTTCACCGCCTAGTTCGATTAATCAATAAGATTAAATCAAACAACACAAAATTTTCATAGGGAAACAATTTTTAAGCAAATAATCATTAATTTTAAAGTCTATTACAAGGTTATATATAGCCTGCAAAACGTGCATCACACATGTAATTATTGTAGGATCAAATCTACTAAAATCCAACCCAAATTAACTTCTAAATCTTAAATTATCTATCCAAATCGAAATTAAATAAAAATCTGAATCAAACCAAATCAAATCAAATCTTCTTCAAATCTAAATTCTAAATCTAAATAGATACTAAGATGGAGACGGCAAAAAGTTTCTTTGAGGACATGAAGATGAAGGGGAAGTGCGGAGAAGATTGGAGGAGTGAGGACGAACAATCTTCGTTGGCATGGCGGCGTGGAGATCTCAGCGACGACAACTAGGACTTGGTGGAGACTGAACGGCATAGGATGGAGGCAGCGATGTTGATGCGACGACAATGATGAGGTGGAGACAATGGAGGCATTATGGCGGTGACAATGGCATGGATCTAGAGCTTGTGGATGGGAGTCTGAGGAAAGATGAATAAATTTTTTTCTCCAGAAATTTCGGCTCTGATACCAAAATTGATGTGGGACGAAGGAAAATTTAGAGTTTATGACGGGAATTTGGTGAAATTGGGGAAGAACAGTGGAACTAGGGATTGGGTATAATCACATATCGCACCCCGATCTCAGCTTCACCGTCTGGTTCGATTAATCAATAAGAATAAATCAAACAACACAATATTTTCATAGAAAAATAATTTTTAAGCAAATAATTACTAATTTTCAAAGTCCACTACATGGCAATATATAGCCTACAAAACGTGCATCGCACATATAATTATTGATAGGATCAAATCTACTCAAATCTAACCGAAATTAACTCCTAAATCTTAACAAGATCTATCCAAACCTAAATTAAATAAAAATCTAAATCATACCAAATCAAATCAAATCTTTTCAAATCTAAATTCTAAATCTAAATAAATACTAGTAAATTTGAGCCATCTGATTCCCATCAAAAGCTTACATTTTATCTACACCTTCCACTAATCAAGAAATATATGGAGAATGACTTTATTGCATTAGTTTATGTTGCGTGACCAAAGAGAAAAAACAATCAAGTTCCCCAAAAAACCAAGTATACTTCAATATTCTATGGCAAGACACTCTTTGCTCATAGCTACCTAAATCTAGGACTGTTCACCAACTCATGGAGGCTTTTTTTTGCTGATACCGAATTGTAAACATTAGGTCCATTCTTCTATGGAGCATCCTTCAGATTTGAGAATGGCTCCATATCCTACTTCGATGGAGAAAAGGATTGGATGGTGATGATAAAACTAAAAGAAGTTAACTGTTTATAGTGGAAATGAGTCTGAGTCACCTGTCAATGCATTTATGCCCAGCAAATTACATTTCTGAAAACTAGCATTCAGATAGCAATTTATGGTCAAGGGAAGATATAGCGTCAAAAAAAAGGTTTCCTCCAACCTTTCCATCTACTTGATTGATTTTGTTCCTAAAGAGTGGCTTGCTACTCAATCATGAAGGGCATGCCCACTTAAAACACATATCCCAAGACTTCCACTACTGGATGATTATTTTTCCTATTGAATGATAGAGCTGCAAATTAAGTTAATTAACATGCTGAGCCTAAATCACTTTCTTCTTCAAAGGATATATTGACTGTGCACACAGTTTCAAACTTCCAATTGCATGGCCACATCTCATTCTAAATGAGAAGGGAAAACCCACTAAGTAGAAGAGGACAGAAGTTCATTTCCACCAAAAGTTACAGCCTAAAAACGCAAACTGTATTGAGAGAGAGAGAGAGAGAGAGCTTCAGGCAGAAACAAGTGTCATAGAGCATGAATTTCTACGAAACCAATGCACCAGGGTGAACCATTGCATATCTGCAAGGATATGTGCCGCATGTACAAAGGGAAATTTTAGTTACTTCTTACCCAGACAAATTATGTTTATATCTAGAGAAATATCTTCACCAAAATATAACACTGAATTTCAAAGAGAAATCCATTCTTAAATGTTAAGTTGGTTATGAAGAAGCACTGTCAAATTTATCACTATTGGATTTCATATCCTCCTTAAAGAGAACTAGACGTTATAAATAGACACACCACCTCAGGGCATAATAAGTAAACAAAAATATTGATGATCACTAATGACCTATTTTATATAATTCTAGTAGTGTATAGCAGAATAAGAAAATAGATCTCATGAATTATTCTGATGTACCTCTAACCCTTCTCTGAATTTTGATTCAAAGATGGCCATTGCAGCAAGTGAACCGGATCCCATAGTTGCAAACGGAAGAGTGTCAGTAGAACCGTGAGGGTAGACCTGCATGTCCGGAAGAGTCAATGTTGCATATCATGTAACGCAGAAAGCTAGCAAGTTTACTCACTGTATGCAAATGAGGTCCAGTGACATCAACCCCACCGAGGACCAAGGCAGCACTAACATGACCCTGGTAGCTGCAAGGTACATGTGTTAAAAATGTGAACATGGTAGTCACATATAACAAAGAAAACAAAATGAAATCGACTTCATGAAAGACAAAGCAATTCACCTAAAAAGATGTGACTTTAAAAGGGTAAGGGCAGTGACAACCCTTGATTCTCGTCCAGTTGCATAGCGGTGCAGCTGCAGCTGAGAGCTGACCATATCTATTTTTTAAAAAGAGAGACCATAAATTCTTTTTAGGCATCATCTACTAAAGCTAAAAACAGAGAATGAATAGTATTATTGCCAACAAAGTCAGCTGAGGCTTCAAATATGCCGTGATCGTCACATTCAAGAACACACCTGTTACAGCCTCTGTATCAGCAGCTGTTCCTGCTCCACAACAGTAAATGTTAGGAGCCATATAATGGATCTTCTCACAATTCTTATCAGCAACAATAGGTCCTTCGGTTGCCCTGGTGTCTGCTCCAAGAATAACCCCATCCTAGAAGAAAATTTAGAGAAAATGAGATTAACACAGTGACAAAAAGGAAGTGTAAAGCCACAAGAGAGCCCTTTTTATAACCACACCTGGGCGTGCACGCATACATATATAATTAATCTTGGCTACTTCCCCAAAGGATTTGGAGCTAAATCTTTCACTATGAAATTCAATGATAGGCATCCATTTTGAAGATCCACTCTCTTGAAGATGACCAGTGCCTAAAACCCAAAATTTAGATAAAATTGAGTTTTCATGCCCATGCATGGCATAGCCAAAAAGAGATGGCTGAAGAAGTAAATTACTTAGGTTACAGTCTAGAACCATTCAGCCCTAATAAAATTGGCGTGCAAGGGATTGCGTGTTTAAATCATGATCCAAAGTTTGGGTTTTCAATTTGCATGCCTAAAAACCATAGTTCTAAGTAGCTATCTACATTTGGGCATCCAGATTTGTGGCTTTGTGGTTACTTGATGCATGAACCAAGAGAAAGAAAATCAAATATTGTCTAAGTTTTTGCTTTTAGGAACTAGAATGATCTAGATCAACTCAGCTTCAACAAAATGCATATCACAATGGTGCATTATCGCCAAAATTACATCGGGAAGGTTTTGGCTACAAAAATAAACACACAAACAAACACTGAGTTTGGCTAGGATCCTATTGATGGGGATTTAAGATAAGATCCGATGACATAGAAAGTATATATTGTGTGATTCAAATGGAAAATGAAAGATCTGTACCATTGAACATGATCTAAATTACTAAACAGCCAAAAACGGAAAAAAACAAATGTCTGTATGTATACAAGCGAGTCCGTATAACAGCTTGGTCAGGACTAAGAATCATCTCCTCTATTAGGCGAATTGTGGAGAAGCAAATGCAAGTTACACACGATAGACATAAAAGATACAAATAAAGAATTCTAAAGCTCAGTACAATGTTCTTCAATGACTGCTGTAAATGACCGAAACAATTTTCATAAAATTATTGTTTACATTGTTCTAAGCATCTGTATTTATGGTGCTCTGTTGCATTTGAGTTGTCAATGTAGATTAATGCACTGAAGATGAAGCTCCTACAGGAGAGCTTATTGCGGAACCACAATAGAAAATCAAATATGTAGCAGCAACAAGCAAGCGGCAAGTGAAACCTCTTTCCGTTATTAGAAATGCCTATATGCTGCTCTAATGTGTTAAGAAAACGATGACTACTGTCATACAAAGTTACTCTTCGAGAGATGATTTAATTTAGTGCACTAACCCTTGAATATCTCTTGATAATTAATCACGATTTCATTGTTGGAGAGTGGTGAGGCTCTAGCCTCCGGTTGCTTTCAGGGTGTGATTTCAATTGCATAAACGAAAATAAGCTTAACTTTCAGGGTGTGATTTCAATTGCATAAACGAAAATAAGCTTAACAAACCATACACACAAATTTCTATTGAATAAAAAAATTGAAAAAGTTTCGAAATTTACCTTAAAGATGAGGCCGACGATGGTGGTTCCGGTCTTTCTGAAGGTGGGCGGCTGCATCCCTTTCTTCACGAGCATCTCATTTCTCCGGCACAGATCGAAGCTGCACCCACCCTTTGCTGGCACTTCCACTAAATCTTTCCCCATCCCTGCGTCAGAAAAACCCGAAACAAAACACAGATCTGAATCAAGTTCTGTAAATAAAAATACTAGATCGAACCAAAAGAGAAAGCTTACTGATCAAATTTAGGGTTTTCGACGGACAACGAGAGAGAGAGAGAGAGAGAGAGAGAGAGAGGAGGAGGAGAAAAGGAGTGTTTCTTGAGGGAGGGGTTGGAAATAGGAGGAAAAAAAACAAAGGAGACTACTTTCTATGTCGGGACCCGAAAAAGTTAGGAGACGGCCCAACGGGTAAAGGTGGCAGCGGGTCGGATCTCGGTCGGATCCGGCAAGATCTGGATGCATTATAAAAAACCATTAAGTAAACAGAAGACCCAAACCGGGTCTTTGTGGATTTCGGCTTGTCCAAACCCAATATTTTTCTCTTTAAATATGTCAATTCTGCAAAGAATTTATACTACTGCTACTATATCTCTGTCGACGGTGAAAAATCGATCGACGATGGCCATCGGCGAAGGAACAACAACGATGAGAGTGTGAGAAGGAGAGAGGAGGGCCGAGAGGAGAGAGGAGGGCCGAGAGGGGACAGGGGAAAGGAGAGGAGAGCGGCTGCGAGCGGAGAGAGGAAAAGAGGAGGAGAAAGAAGGAGGGGGAGGGGAGAGAAGAGGAGGCGGCGGCGACGAATGATCTCTCTCGCGGATGAAGATGGATAGAAAGACGGACAAATTTTGTATAGGAATCACGGGAGAAAACCTCTCTTCGGTCAGTTTTGATTTAAAAATACACCAATCAGAATGTTACAAAAAAGATTCCATATGTCAATTTTGATATTAAATGGAAAAAAATCAATTATTTAATTTGAAATTTTTAGCTATAATATAATTAGACATGACTATTTTAGTAATTTTATTTTTTAACTAATAAATATAGTTTCATAATTTAATATTTTTTTTGAGTCTTGACAACCTCAATCTGAATAGTTTTGATTTTTTTGTGATCTCTTTGTCATCTCTACCCAAGAACATCCTCTCTTTCTCTCTGATTTTTTTCATCTCGATCCAAATACTTATCTTTATATTTTTCAATTTAAAATCACCGACTCAACAATTAATGTGCAAGTGATTATATAATAAAGAGATAAATCTAAAGGCGTCCAAATAATTATATTAAAACAAAAATATTAGAAAAATCTAAATTTCTCCTTACAAATTAAAAAATTATTGTTTCTAGAGAAAAACCCATAGTTAGATGATATCTTAAACATTTTATCTTTAATTGAGTTTCCAAAAAAAATCTTATCAATTTTTTTAAAATTATTAAAATATTTAAAATTAGTATATTCTTCCTATATCTTATTTCTTCTTGAGGAATCATATGATAACTATTAATTTATAATTTTTTTAATCTTACATATAAATATGTGTGTGTGTGCGTGCGCGCGTGTGTGCGTGCGCACGCTAAGCGACCTCGAATACCCAGATGAATTCCAAATATATATATATAAAGAGAGATAGACTAGTGTCATTCCGAAAGGATTAAAGGTCGAATCCTTCTCGCTCAATACAACCCTACGATTTCTGAATGCAAAATCTATTCTGTTGAGGTTAATCTACATTGTTTTAAGTAACTAAAAACTAAAAATCATTTATTTTGGATACTTTTTGCTCATTCATCAAGAAGATAAAAAATGAACTGCCGAAATAGTTAGTTGGTTAGTTTAACGGTGTATAATATTTAAAATCTAACAAAAATTGGTATGTGATGGTTTTCAGGTGTTTCGGTCATGATGAAATAATCTAATCAATATTTTGTATGTCTAAGGACATATATCTAAGCAATATGCTATTTTGGGCCATTCATTTTGTTCCTACTTGATGGATGGGCAAAAACTATTCAAAATACATGATTTTTGATTTTTCGTTACTTGAAATAATATGGATTAACTTCAACGGATTTGATCTTGCATTCGGATGCCGTATGGTTGTATTTGAGTGGGAAGGATTCAGCCTCGAATCTTTCTGAAATGACACAGGTCTCTATATGTGTGAAAAAATTCGCTATAACTACCTATTTTTCTTCACAATTAGGAAAAAACTCACCCCTTATTTTTATTTGCTAGAGCCTCATTCATGTCAATATAAATTGATTTCTCTCAACTATCACTTTTTTATATATTTTGATTTCCTCTTTTACCATTTCCCATCACCCTCGACATTGCTCTCCCCTCAATCCTGACCCCAAACGCAGAGTAATTCGTAGATCATTCTGCGCGATCAGTTCACCATGGGGGTTGAAAGGGGGTGGGGAACCCCTCCAGAGGGTCTCAGGGTGCGGAGCCCCCGGACCATATATTTTTTTGGGATCAACCATTTACAGATCTCGTTTGTTCATGCTCGCGATGAGTTTTATTTGTGTTTGTGATCGATGTGATTTTTAAATCTGAAAAGTATTGGGCATTATTTGATATTGGTGAATGGGGGTCTGCTGATGATGGCGAAGTTGATACGAGAACCGCAACTCATGATACCAGTCATCTATGAGGACTGCGACCACAGAGAACTGCGATTATGGTCACAGTCCTTTATTACAAACTGCGACCATGATCACGATCCTTTTATTAATTGAAAATTAAGATATTTTGCGAGGACTAAGATCATTGTCGCAGTCCCAATATAGACTGGGAAATTGTGTTTTTTTGTGAGGACTGCGATCATGATCGCAGTCTTAATAAATATTTTTAAAAAAAATATTTTGTAAGGATTGCGATCATGATCGCATCCTAATAAAGAAGGTTGTTATCATGGTCGCAGTTCTATACAGATTCAAAAATATGACATTTTGTGAAGGACAGTCCTAATAAAGACTAAAAAATGTGACATTTTTGTGAGGATTGTGATCCTCTATATATCAGCAGTCCGCATTTTCAAAATGGTCTGCTTTCTTCGAAATGATTACTGCGAGACATTTGCGTCTTTTGCCGTTGAGGAGCACTTCTACGCTTGACATATGGGCGCACTCGGTTGGTTTAAAAAAGCGGTAGATGTAGAGAATTAAATTATGAAGGTGAGTTTTTTTCGTAATTACGGTTTGACATAAGAGGTTGTATCAAAATCCTATATATGTGTGTGTGTGTATATGGGTAAAGTGTTTCGAGTAGATTTTCTTAGATTATAAAAGAAGGTGGCTTAAAACTTCAACATTCTGATTTTTTTTACGATCCGACCGCACATTATCATCTTCAATGTTTGAGATGTACACATATAAAACAATCAAATGATTTGGAGTTCGTTTACTCATTGATCTAATCATTCCATTTTATTCTACTTTTAAAAACTGTTAATATTTGAACCCAAAAAAATAGAGTAAATAAAATTTAAATCACGTGATTTCTTATATGTGTTCATCTTAGAATATAAAGATCATATTGTGCGGTCAGATCGTAAAATTTTTTTTTGGTATATTAGAGTTTTAAGTTGCCTTCTTAAATTGTACTCTAAGGAGACCTATTAGGAACAGTTTAAACCCCTCCCCCCAATATATATAATCTCATGTTTAAATTCATATCGGCATTAATGAAATATTTTCTTACTACATTGTAGTATAGATAAATCAAATTTATTTATGATGTATAATAATGTTAAAAAGTAATTATTTGATACTGATAATATTAATAAGATAATTATATTTCCCTATTAATTTCTTTTTATTTTATTTGAATGTGCATTACACATGCCCGGTATGCTAGTGAAATAAAGCTAATAAAAAAAATCTAATTAATATGTATTTCTCTATACTTATTATTTTTTTGAATTAATAGACATATTTAAAAATAACCAAAATTTTTGTATATATTAATATACTGTTCATGTGCTATGCACTTTAGAATAAGATTAAAAAATTAATAGTAAAATATAATTATCTTATGCTGATTAGAATTATCAAATAATTATTTTTTAATATAAATATTGTATTGTATATTGTAAACAAAATTTGATTTATCTATACCACATGAAATAAGAAAATGTTTCAGCAATAATTTACTAATATATGACTCTCAAGTATAGAAAGCTTTTAGTAATTATAGAAATTTTGGCAAATATAGCAGATTTGTTAATGACTAGCAGAGGTTGAGGGATCTAGCAATGGGAAGGAGAGAAAACTTCTAGTTCTAATTGGTTGTTCTGGTGAGAATATTGAAATAATTTAAAAGGGTGGAACACACTCTTTTTTATATAAATAGATTTACAAGCTCGAACATTTAGTGCCAGTTTCAGTTACAATTATGATTAACAATAAAGAAAAAGGTTTCAATTCTAATTTCAGTTTTAGTTCTAATTGACTAACACCTTAAAAAAGTTATGCTATTGAAATATTTCAATTCTAAATGAAAGTTCTGAGGAGAGTCTGTGTTAGTTTCCTATCTTGATTCAATACCATCCAATCTGACAGGGAAATACATTTTAGCTGCCTTGAATGCCCTTGCATCACTTGACCAGCAAACATATAGACAGGGAAATACATTGAATCTATTCAGCTATGCAATTTTTGAACATTACCACATAAAAAGATGTAGAGAACTCTCAGAGAGAGAGAGTAATAATGCTAGCAAAAGTTCATAAGCTCTCATTTGGAATACATCATGGCAAGGTAAACCAAGTCCCTGGATATTTCCTGGCAAACAGCAATGTCTTCCTTGAGCTTTTCAATCTCTTGCCCATGTTTCAACTCCTTCAGCCTTACTGCGGCGCGCTCTTTCATCTCTTCCAAGCTGCGTTTTGCTCCTACCAATTCTTTCACTCTTACTGCAGCGATTTGCTCAGGACTCTGTATCACTGTCAGGTCACAAGCAAATTCTCTGGCATTCTGATTGGATGCAATCTCTTGAACTAGTTGTTTCTCATTTTCTATTTTAATTTCTCGCATGAAATCAGAGTTTCGATTCAAAGAAAGATTCAAGCTGTTTCGCATTGTGTTTCCAGAGAAAGTGTTGCTACTGTCATGATATTCAGAGCCAGGACAGTATTCTCCGATCCTGAAATCATCGGTATCTTTCCCTTTCTTCTTCTTCTTTCTCTGAGGCAGAGGCAGTTCAATATGCCTCTTATCCTCTGCCACTGCCACCATCTCCGTCCTCTCAGCATTCTTCCACCAGATAGAGTACTGTTGGGTGAAGGAGGAATCAGAAAGTAGCGAAGGCACATAAAACCTGACATTCTTCTCTTTTACATCGTAGGTTTGCCAGGCTTCCTTCCATGTCCTCAAATTGACACGAGGAACAAACTTCGGTATGTCCTGATCCAATCCAAACTGCATTGCCACTCGATGAGGGAGATACGGCTCAATGCAGTCTAGTCCTACTAACTCACAAGTTCTCAAGCACCTCACGAAAGATTGAACCTCTTCGTTCTCTGATGCATCATCGCTACAAATGTCAACCCATCGACCATCATCCTTGTACATACAAGGTTTCCAGCAACGATCATCAAATTCTACTATATAAGGCTTCCAATGAAACTCATCAGGTGACTCAAGAGCTGACATTACGAAAGAGAAGTTCATTGTCTTGTTCATATCCCTCCATATTGCCGCTCTTGGCTCATCAGATCTCACAGCTCTCTTCGAGGCAGGCCTCAAATACAAGAAGAACCTCTCCCACACCCAAAGCTGCAGTATATTGAGCGGAGCCCTTAGACCAAGAGGACCTGCCGTGGGCTCGATGAGCTGATCCTTCATCACCCTCAAGTCTCTGTATATGCTAGCAAGAACTGCAGGCGCAAGGGCGATCCTCACACCTCGAGCCAATCTGCATGCAATCTGGACAACCGAACCCTTGACCGTCTTCTTATTGGTCGCAGGCAAAACATACCTCGAGAGCCACAATGACAGAAACGCAACGTGCTCGAGCTCACCGTTGCCTCCAATGTAGTGCCGAATCCAAGTGTGATGCTCAACGTAGAATTTCTTTCCCCTGAGGGATTTAATCCCTTTGATGATTTCAGATTCGACGTCTCCAAGCTCACCTACTAAATGCCCGTCAACTCTGACAGGTTCCCCGAGCACGGAAAAGCCTCCAAGAATCATGACATCTTCCAATGTGACGGTGGTTTCGCCCCAGGGGAAGACAAAGGTGTTGGTTTCTTCCCTCCAGAACCTGGCAACACCCCAGAGAGACGACGGGGATTTCCTGAACTTGTAGGTGGATGCTGTGACGGCATCATAGATACCGACTTTCTTCCATAAATCTTTGTAAGCTGGTTTCAGCTTTTCGACCCATTGTTCCCATTGCCTCTGCGGATCAGGCCACCACTTGATCCGAGACAGATGCTCGTGAGTAGCTGGTTCGATGTCGGAGGGCATGGTGTTGTGTTTAGGGGGAAGGGAGTCATGGATGAGGGCTGAAGTTGGTTTGAGGAGGAAGGCTTGTCTCTTGATGATGGGTGGTGGTTGGTGCTTAGAGTTGGAACCAGCAACACAAGGCAGCATCATATCAGCCTCTCTTTCTTCCACTAGAGTCTCCATTGATTCTTGATAGCAGTTGGAATTGATCTTTGGAGTCAGATTCACACAGAGAGAGAGACCCTGCAGGTTAAAATAAATAATGTTTTTGTTTCTCCTACACCTAATTGGGTTTCAGCAAAAAAATAGTTACAGTTACCTAATTGGGTTTCTGCAAAACAATCCGAGTTTGATTTGGATTTATATTTTCTGTCCTCATAAAATATACTTGAACATTCATTATGCTAGGATTAACAAAGACTAGGGCTGTAAATGGAGATTCAGATCGTTTCTAAAATTTGAATCCCAATCTGATAAGAGAATGTCTTTTTCCTGAGTCCGATCCGAACTCGGAATAAATAAAAAAAATCAAATCCGGATTCAGATTTAACTTTTTCAAGAGACCTCCAATAAACTTAAAATACAACAATTATTAAATTATAAATATGAAAGGGAAAATCACCCTTCAGATATAGCATAAAATAAATGGAGTGATTTGAACAGAGATCAATGCCCTGGACATCACTTGACTAGCAAACATATAGATCCAAAAATGAAAAAAAGATGAAAAAAAACTAGCAAACATAGAAAATCACCTAAATTCCAAGCCCTGTTCAAGAATTTTAGGAGCTTATTTAATTGACCACAAATTTAACTGTAGCAATTACAAATGGAAAAATGAGAGTTACATTTTGTAACTTATTTTTCAGCGAAACAAACAACTGAAAATGGAAAAAAAGTTTTACGACTTACGATTTGCAGCGTTTTGCGACGAAACAAACAGGCCCCTAGTAAATATTATGATTTGCTTCGAACCAATGTAAAAAAGAGCACAATATGTAGAGGTACAGTAATTTAATAAGTGAACCAGCCACTGCTCTACCGTGGTAACAGAGATGAACCTAAACTAACGATGTTTCATGACTCTTTTGTGAGGATGTGAGTTTAGTCTACCATACATGAGTTGTTCAAGTCCCCCGTGGGTACCTCCTGATAGGCCTGAACCGGTTAGAGCTCCAAGCTTCTCACCGTAAGTTTGAATCCTGTCGCGTGCGGATATTTCATTTCCCGACATCTGTTACTAGGCATGTCTTGAATTTGAAACTCAGTGGTTCTCAGTTTGAATCCGATATTAATAGATTTAACTAGCAAAAAAAAAAAAAAAAAAAAGAGTTATTCAAGGCCCCTTCCTTGAGCGATTTGGATCTAATTCTGTCGGGCCAATGGGGTTTGAATAATTGGGCAATACTCTCTTCTTAGATTCTCTTCTTAGATGTTAAATATAGTTTTCTAAATCTGTGATTTCTCATAACTCAACTATTTACTTTATCACCAAGTTAGATCCCAATGCCACAGAAGCAGAAGATTCAGATTGACAAACTCATCAAGGAAATGAAACCAAGAATATGCATGCGTTCCCCTTCGTCAGCTCCGTATCCAGAGAAAATAAATCAAAGATAAACAGTGCCTGTGATGTGCTCAATCAAGAACGAATCACATCCCTCGTATAATTGGCCGTAATTCGTAAGTCTTAATTAATAAAATCTTTTATAATGGTAAATGAGTTATATGTATGTAAATTTTACAATGTTTAGTTGGTAATATAAAATTGTAAGTGAAAAAGTGTACTGTATTTTACGGTGTTTGGTTGTCGTAATATGTAAGTCGTAAGTGAAAAAATTGACCACACAAAATTAACTATTTGGTGATTTAAAAATTTTTAATATTGCAAATAAATACTAAAAATGTTAAATATTAAAAAAAATTAATATTAACATAAAAAAATAATACAAATTTGCATGATCACAAAATTAGTTGTAATTGAGGTACGTAAGTCTTTTACGAATTACGGTCCAAACAAACGTCGTAAATATAATTAGGTTGTAAATCATTTACGAATTACGGACATTTACGATAAAACGAACAGCCCCTGAAAACCAATTCATGATCGTCAATCTCACATCAAAAGCTTCCAGTCTGTGCCATCTGTATGTTCCATCATTATTGATCTTTTCCTTAACATCCCACAACAATTTTGCTCCGCAATATATTTGTCCATTAAGATTGTTCTGAATCAAACCATAACTTTTCAGATCAAAATTTCTAGTAATACCATTTTACACTACATGGTTGCTCATTGAAGCCACCTTCTAAATACAAAATAACATCATCCTCTTCAACTCCATTTGCCATTCCCCAACAAACAACAGTTAAAGACCACCCCATTTCGGAAATTGTTTCAACAGACAAAGGATCTACCTTCATTGCTTACCAAAGTCATCTTCTGAATGAAAATAAAGAAGTCTATTTATAGATAGGTATTTAATATAAATTAGGAAACTAAACAAAATTTGATAATTAAGAAACTCTAGTTATCCAAAATTAAATAACATCTAAAAAAATAATAAATAAATAACATAATAATTAATTTATAATTATGATATCCATCATTTACCCTTGGTTGAAAAGAACTCAGTTCTAACGAGGTAAAGTGTAAATAACCCTATAGGATCAAGGCGACAGAATTATTCTTCAGTGATCCAAGCGTCATCAATAGAGGGACGAATCCTTCTATCGAACAAGAAAGCAACGTTAACCACTAGAATGTAAAGTAACAAACTCATCATCCAAGACATCAAGAATCTCATCTGACGGTTCTAAAGAAGTGGAAGGAGCACGGAGGACCTGAGTGAAAGATGTGCCTGTAGAAACAGAAGAAGGCATACTGGAGGCTCAAATGTGTCTCGGTAAGAGAAGAAATCTTTCACATTGAAAACTGAACTAATAGACATATTCGATGACAAATCAATTAAATAAGCATTGGATCCACGCCTATAAAGAATAGGGCAAGGCCCAATAGTTCGGCCATGTAACTTTTTAACGGCATGTTTAGGATAGCTTTTGAGATAAATGTGAACCATAATATAATCCCCTTCATTAAATTCTCTATGCCCGATGTACATCAGAGCAAGTTTATAACTATCATCACATAAAACAATTTTTCGTCTAATCTCAGCATGCAAATTATAAATATGTTTAGCAAAATCTTGGGCATAATCAGTCAGGCAATAAACAGTAGGCAAAGGAAGTATATTAATGGGTTGGCAGGGAGAAAGACCATGAACAATCTCAAAAAGACTCTTACCTATTAACATAATTATTATACACAAACTCAGCATATGGCAAAATAAGATCCCAATTTTCAAGTTTTTCTCCAACTAAATATCAAAGCAAATCTAAACTAAACAATTTCTGCTTGATCATCGATTTGAGGGTGAAAAACAGAAAAATACTTCAATATAGTCCCAAACAACTTCCAAATAGTTTTTTAAAAATAGCTAATAAACTTAACATCCCTATCGGATATGACGTGGTTAGAAGGCTATGCAACCTCACACTCTCCTTAAAGAACAGTTTAGCCATATGTGAAGCATCAGTGCTTTGAGAACAAGAGATGAAGTGAGCCATCTTAGAAAATCTATTCAAAATCACAAAACTAGAATCATGTTTTCACACAATTTTGGCAATCCTAAGACAAAGTCCATATTAGTAGCTCCAAAGGGTATGTGGAACAAGAAGAACTGTGTACAAACTAATGTGTTATTTCTTAGACTTACCTAATTAACAAGTACGACAATGGGAGACAATGCGAATAATATCAGTTTTCAACGAAGGCCAATAAAATCTATCATCTACCAAAGCAATTGTTTTATCTCAACCAAAATGTCCAGCTAAACCTCCAACATGTAATTCTTAAACTAAGAAATCACTAAGTGAAGTACGAGGAATACACAACTTAATACCTTTAAAAAGATATCCCTCCCTAAAAAAAAACCTCGTGTGGGACTATAGTTATCTAAGGACTCTTTATAATGATATCAAAATTTGGACATTGAGAGTACTCATCTTTAAGGCACTCAAAGCCTACCACAAAACTGTACATGGAGTAGTGATAACACGACTAAGAGTATCAACAGCCTTATTATCTATCCCAGCACAATGTTAGAGAACAAAGGTATAATCTAGAAGAAACTCAATCACTTAACATGTCTAAAACTCAACTTACTCTGAGAATGAAAGTAACAAAGGGCTTGATGGTCAGAATATAGAAGAAACTTTTTAGACAACAAATAATAATGCCAATGATAAAGAGATTGCACCATTATATAAAACTTGTTATTACAAGTAGAATATCGCTATTTAGCCTCATTAAGCTTTTCCCTAAGTAAGCAACATGGTGACCATCTTGACTGAGAATACCTCTAATTCCTAGACCCGAAGCATCACATGCTACTTCAAAAACATTAGAAAGATCATGTTGTCATAATACAGAAGCTTCAATCATTTTCTACTTAATGTCTAAGTAGGTTTTATGTGCAGCAGGGGTCCACTTAAAAGTTCTTAACTT
Source organism: Agave tequilana (assembly GCA_038442645.1). Classification (NCBI taxonomy): domain Eukaryota; kingdom Viridiplantae; phylum Streptophyta; class Magnoliopsida; order Asparagales; family Asparagaceae; genus Agave; species Agave tequilana. The sequence goes on along the minus strand of JAVJIF010003370.1, from coordinate 23,283 downwards.
CAAGCACTCAGTGATCGGGGTGGTAATGGTACTGAATCTCTTAGTGAATCTTCTATAGAAGAATAATAAACCATGAAAACTATGAGCTTCAGTCAATATCTTAAGATCTGGTCACCCTCTTATAGCTTTAACCTTATGAGGATTAGCAAAAATAGTGAGTTGGTTAAACAAACCAACTCACTATTTCGGTCATTTATTTTGCGCCTACTTGATGGATGGACAAAAATATTCAAAATATATGATTTTTTATTTTTAGTGACTTGAAACATTGTAGATCAACTTTAATGGAATGGATCTTGCATTCGAATATCGTAAGATTGTATTTGAGTAGGAAGAGTTCGATCTCGAATCCTTCCAGAATGATACAAGTCTAATGATTCAAGAATACATACATACATACATACATACATATTCTTGAACCAACTTTTACATAATTAACTATTTGCTTTACTCAATAACATCAACTATTTCTACATATAGATATAACCAAAACATTCAAACATGATCAAACAGCTGAATGGCCCTACACAAGGGGTACTCCGTGTTCTTCCAATGCTACGCCCTTACTTTAAGTCGGGTCTTACCTTAGTCTTCACCTGAAAGACAAATAATCTGAGGGGTCTAAGCTTACAGCTCAATGAGTAAAATTAATTTAAATTTTAAATGAAGTATGATATTAGCAGTGTATGGTGTACATGATACAAGAAAGTGTGGTGTACATGATACAAGAAATACGTGATTATAGATGTCTCAAATATATTGTTCGTTTACTTCAAACTGTTATTCAATTAATACCGGTGTGTGTGTGTGTGTGTATAAGTAACAAGTATCAGGTTTTTATTACAATTCAATGAATCTGCATTCTGATGTCATGTCAACAATTATTTATGTTCTCATTAGTATATTATGAATTTCTAATGTCTTCAATACCATACACAAGTAACACATTCAACATATGTAAAGTGTACACACACATGTATAACACAAACACATTCATTCAGCTCATATTCAATAACTCTTTATTTTCACCATTTTTTCTGCTGGTTCTATATGAGGTGCCTTCCTCCAAATATATATAATAATATTTCATCATCTTCCCTCCTACTCTGGTTCTATATCCGGTCCCTTCCTCCAGAAATATATTATACTATTTCACTGTCTTCCCCTCTCTGGTTCTATATCCGGCCATTCCTCCAAACACATTAATTTAGTCCAGATAATATTCATATTCGCATTAGTATAATCACATGTCATATGCATACATACTACCAATCATTCACACAATGAGAACAATCTTGTTCATTTGTCAGTAGTTAGGGTTATCTCAACAATTTTTCATGCACGGTCACTTTGCCAGTAATTAAAGTTGATTTCATTTCATTCAAGTATTCGACTTTTTTCAAGTTCATGCTCAGAGCTTCCTGTAATAAGTCACAAATTAGCCACTCATGCATTCATACATTCACAGTTAAGTTTATCAATTATTAGTGCATTGTATTAACCGTTAATCAAAATCGGTAAGAAACTTTACCCCCTCCCCCCTCTTGGTCGGCTAGATCCTCGAATACCCGATTCAATTACCAACACCCTGAATGCATAGTTCTCCTCTCCACGGATGCAATGACTCGAAAATCGTGCAATTTGACTCTGGATGGCCAAGATATCGCCCGAAAATTTACGAAAATATGAAACGAGGTTAGATGCATTATAACTGAGAATATCCAGGGGGCTATTAATAATTTTTTAGGGCCTTAAAAATAATTATTTAATCCATCAAAGACTAAACGAAAAATTTACATTTATTTAATATATTTGCGGGTCGAGTTGACATCATAACGAGTCGGGTCGAGTCTGCTTTAAAAACTACACTCAATATGGGTTTGTCACCCATCAACAGCACTAGCACTCGTCCGCGGGCCGCCCGACCTCGCGGCCGTCGCCGCCACTGTCGTGCAGCTACCGTCGGGTGTCAACGATCAAACCGCGAGAGAGGGGGGAGGGCAAGCGCCGCCGCCGACCATTAGCGCCACCTGTCGCCATCACTTGTGTGGCGTCGCCCTAGGCGCCGGCCTCCCTTTTGCTGCCGGTCACCAAGGGGAGAGGGAGAGGAGATAAGTGAGGAAGAGAGAGAATTTGGATTAAAATGGAAATTTTCTCATTATTTTCATCATTTATAATTCAAATGGAAATTTTCTCATTTATAATTCTCTTCAATTTACCCCAATCTGCCAGCTTGCAGCACAACTTTCAAACCTCCCCTAAGATCTCGACCTCATGCTTGCCTCCCTCCGGCCACAAACAAACCCACTCACTCATTTTCCATTTGATTAATCTTGGATTTAAACCTTGATTTAGTGTTAAATAGAAATTGGAAGAAATAATGTGTGTGGGCTTAAGCTCATCTCATTTGTTTCATTTATTTTGTAATTAAGGGCTTGGACCTAAGCTTTTAAAAAAAAAAAAGTAAGAGGAAGAGAAGAGAGAGACTGGGCTTCTCTTAATTCCATAAATTTATATTTAAATACACATTTCTTAAATACCATCAATAATACTTTCACATGGAACTTACATAACAATTCATTAAATTCTAATTTTTCCCACTTAATCCCTTCAAAATTATAATCCAACATATTATCAAATAACTCATCATGATATAACCCAAGAGTATTACTTAATACAATATAAAATAATCCAGATGCTACACACAAAATAAGAGTAAAAATTAAATGATAAAGATTATGCAAAGGTGTAATAAAAATATAGGATGGAAAGAAAAGAAATTATGATGGCTAAAATATTTTTTTTGGATTTTATAGATTTTTTTTATGGATGAAATATGTAAAAACAAACACAAAAATAAACTAAGATCCTTTGCTAATTTATTTAGGAGCCAAACAAATAATTTTAAAAGTGCAGTAATCAATTTAAGAAGATTTATTACCGAACTTTAAGCAACATTGAGTCTCAACAGACGGCTTAACGACGATAGTTGGCCAAGGAAGAACTGAACAGCAGCTGAAAAAGTCTGCCTCGACGAAAAACAAGTGATAACGGGTATGTGTTTCTCTTCGACCAGCGTGCGCTGATGAAGTTCTTCGTTTGCTGGCGTCAAAAGTAGCAGGTTTCCGATGGTGACTCACGACAGTGGTGGACGAAGGAGAAAGGCAGTAGCTATGAATGAACGACTGTGGAGGACAGCGACAATGAAGTCAACGAAACTGGAGGGCAGCAGCAGTTCACCACCTAAATCCCAAAAACAAAAAATTAGATTGAGAGCAAAGGAAACAAACGAAGCACTGATACCAGTTGACGTGGAACTAGAGAGAGAAAAGAGAGAAGAGAAAAGAAGAGAGCGCTTAGAGAGAATTTTTTGAAGGATTTTGAGAGAGAAAATAGAGTAATTAGAGAGAGAGTCTCATAGTGTGTATTTTCATAAAAACAAGTCTCCTACACAATGAAAACAAAGAGGCCTATTTATAGATAGACATTTAATACAAAGTAGGAAACTAAACAAAACTTGATAATCATGAAACCCAGATTATCCAAAATTAAATAGCACCTAATAAAATAATAAATAATTAACATAATAATTAATTCCTATTACGATATCCATCAGCTAGTTTCACCACTCATCTGACATTATTTAACAACCCAAAACTCACCAGGAAATAGCACTCTCACAAGCCACCAAAGCTTGAACTGATATCGGTTTGCAAGTATGTTTTAAGACTGAACAGTCCGCACAGTTAAAACTCTGCTCAAAAGTGATCCTGAAATGAAAATGACGGCAAAGGCACAAGGGCATCTGCGCTGGACTCGACTGCAAGTATCGGTGTCCATCAAACCTGGAATCATAATTTGTTAGTTCATGTTACGAGCTTGATAACTTGGGTATTGTATAGCTAGAAAGAAGTATTCAAAATTGGGATAAGCATGGCAGTCTCATCAAAAACTCGAAAGATTACTGAAAGGTTCAGGTCAGGGAAAAGTCCACTTGACATTTATAAATCCTAATATAATTATATAAATCAGAACAAGCACGAGAAAAGCAGAAATAAATGTAGATATACCACCACAGCAGTGACACAGTTGATCAAAATGACTCCATGAGATAATTCATAAAGATGATCCATAAGAGGGTAAGTGCTGGAAAATTTATAATCCATGGAATGTAGCTTAATATGGTACATGAACAATCCATAAGAGGGTAAGTGCTGGATGATGGGAGAACAATTCAGAGAATTGTCCAGTAAGACTAACTTGGAAGTACATGAACAGTTAAAAAAAACAGCACTATATGGTACATACAACATTAGGAAAAAAAAAAAGAGGATGAACCAATAACTCATCGAATGTAGCTTAAAATTAACAATGCAGTCAATAAAACCTAGAAAAGGAAAAATCGGGAGCGGTTTAAAAGAGGAAACCTTCCTTGACAGGTCACTGAAAAGCAGGTCAGTACCAAACATCCTGTGATTTTGTAAGGGACCACTCTAATTCCAAATATCAGTTAATTCTGGATCACCAGGAAATGGGCACGATATGCATTCAGGTTCTCTTCATAAATGAAAGGAATTTTATACCTGATTCATTCTCAAGAGTTCATTTGTTAAAAGCGCATATACATCATCGTTGCATATTGGTCGTCTAAATGAGAACATCATATCATAGTCGAACCTTTTAGAGAACTGCAACATTGGGGTTCAAGGATATTTTTAACTACAATAACATCTAAATTGATTTTACCACTCTTGGAGCTGTTCAAAATGAGACTTCTAATTTAGCCAATCCTCTTGCCAAACTATCTATTCTCATCCATACCATTTATGTACACAAAAATGTGTTTATCCAGTTTATCTATCTTAAAGTGGATCAGGGAGTTTGCAGTTCCTTGATCCTTGATCTCACAGTCTCTCACTCTAGAAAAAGTAATTTGAATGTAAAAGGAACCCAATCATTGCAAGCCTTGCATTCATCATGAGAGAACTCATCAGGTATTCCATGGAAGAAGTGGATCTCTTTAATATGCTGATCTCTATCTTCTAGAGCACCATCTCTTAAGTCATGGGACCAGAAGTGATGATCTGATCAAGATCAAACCTTCCGTTTAGCAAGCCTTCAAAAGTTAAAAGAGTCATTTTGAGCTCCGAGAGTAAGTGTTAGATTACTTCATCAGTGGATACATGTAGCTTGCTAGGTTACCTCATCAATGGATATGAATGAGTAGCTTGCAATGATGCAGCCAATTGTTTCATGCTTTTGGAGGCTACATACCATTGCAAAGCACTGAACTTCTAATTGATGAATACAGGATGAATAAATGTATTGAATCAACGCATAATGCATGGAATTAGATTTGACATTTGCAGATATCATAAGGTGACCAGACACCGTGGAATGAAAATCGGCCGATTCACGGATCAGCCAAATCGTATCGGAATCGACCGTGACCGAGATGAAATCGGCCTTCGAATCGGAATTGGGGGAAACGGGTTGGAATCGCCTCAGGATAAATAGAATCAGCTGGAATCAAGCGATTCCATCCAATTCTTGTCGATTGTGTCGCCAATCAATTTAGATGTGCCACCAGAGAGAGGGAGATAGAACTCAATCAGCAATCGGGGGGGGGGGGGGGGGGGGGGGGTTTAGAGAGAGAAATCGGGCAAGGAGAGAGATTGGGGGATAGATAGATCAGCGAGACCTGAGAAAGACAGAGATCGGGGGCACAGCTGAGAGAGAGAGAGAGAGATTGGAAAGCGAGAGAGAGTCCGTGGCAAGAGAAAGAGAGGGAGAAAGCAAGACCCGGGATGTGTGGATAGAGAGGGAGAGATTTAATTATATATATGTGTGTGTATGTATATATAATAAATTCATAAATTAGTTGGTTAGAAAAAATAATTATTTAAATTGTTGGCCCAGAGGCCTTCCACTCTAGTTTTGATGATGATTAACTCATGTCGTTATAGTTTACTAATAATCTTGTGTTATTTAGTTTCAGATATTTAACCAAGATAATAGTAGGTGATTAGCTTCAACAAATGTGCTTTGGAGCTTTCACATGGTGATTCAAGAGCTCGAGCGTTAAAGTTCATAGCTAGCACTCATTGGAGTCAAGCTCGAGGAATCGCGTTTGGATTGAGTCAACTTGGAGACGGCGTTCTACAAAAAGACCTCAGTTTGTTTTAGAATAGTTAGTTTAGATCTATTGTTAAAGATTAGATAGTGTGATATGCTCAAGTTCACAACACACGAACTTGTTCAAGTTTCATATTTGTTGGTTTTCGGTTTTTGGTTTAACCGATCTTGGTTTTCATGAAAGGTATTATATCAAAACAAGTTTACATGATTTAATGTATATTAGATTTGATCTATATACATGTATGCTTCATATTCTTAGAAAAACTTACTTTGATAACCTATTCATGTATTTGGGTTTTGTATTTAAACAAAACTTTTTTTGGATTTAATGTCAAAAACATTGATATATATCTCTTTCATGTATATTGGATTCTATCCATATACTATATGTTTCAAAGTTGTTTAAATATCATGTTTTTGTATTTACATGTGTTTTGGAAAAATAGGATTTCCATGTCAAAAATTCTATTTCAAAAATACAGAATTGGGTTAAGGCAAATTTTCCAAGTCACAAAAATGGTTCAAATAGTTTAAAATATGTGTTGAAATTTTTATCACACATGTTTGTATTTCAAAGATATAACAAGAACTGATTTTTGTGAAATTTATGTGATTTTATGGGATTTAAATGAAGTTAAAAAGACCAGTTTTTAAATCCTGAATTGTCCCTGCCTAGCTCTGACGGTCGACCGGGATGGTCGACCGGACCAGTAGACGGTCGACCGGACCGGTGGACCACGTGCACGAGACGTGCACAAAGGCCAAGTTAGCTTGGCCGATCGACCGTGCGGTCGACCGACTGAAGTCACCCCACTCTCGGGTGGGGGCGGTCGACCAGGCGGTCGACCGTGAGCTTTGACTCGGTCAACCGGGCGGTCGACCGGCCAGAGAGCAATTGCTCTCTGGATCTGGCACGGTCGACCGGGCGGTCGATCGCTGGGCTCAACGGTTAAAAATTTGACCGTTGGCCGGTGGACCGGCTGGTCGATCGGAAGGGCAAAAATGCCCTTTTCAGCTGCCAACAGGTAGATTTAAAATGAGGGTATAAATACCCCATTTCTTGGTTGTTTTCAATAAGAATTTCAAGAGCCAAAATTTCTCATATTCTCAAGTGTTTAATACAAGTTTTCAAAAGAGTTTTAAGCCTAAAGATTTTATCTTTATTTATTTTAAAGGGTTGGAAAATTCAAGAAAAGGAGAAGTCTTTGGGATTGGTTGATCTTCATTTCATATCTATTCTAGAAGTTTTCCCAAGAGTTTTTCTTTGAGTTTTTAATTTTCAAACTCTTTATTTCTCACACTTGAGCTTATCTTTTATCCTATCTATTAGGATCTTTGTTTTGTGGGAAAAGAAATTAGTTTGTGGTCTTTGTGATCACCAAGTTGTAAACCTTCCATCTTTGTGATATCCCTCTAGTAAGAGGTGATTGAGTTGTATCCCTCAGGTGTGAGGTGATAGTGGAACTGGTATTTGGCTCCCTCTAGTGAGAGGTGGAGATTGTGTTGGAATCCCTCAAGTGTGAGGTGATTGTATTTGAGTGGCTTTGTGCCTAGCCTCTAAGGGGCTGTTTGGTTGCAAGGAAGTGGGCGGAAGTAAGGAAATAGGGAAGTATAATTGCTCACTTCCCTATCTATCCAAACACCGGAAAAAGAAAATAAGAAAACATCTTTTCCTTTTATCTTTTCTCTTTTACACAATCATTTCCTCACTTCCAAAGTGTTAACAGTTAATTTTGTGGTCATGTAAATCTCATTTGTAATAAATTATAGCACAAAACAGTTAATTTTTTGACCATGTAAATCTCACTTGCATTCTAATTACAGTCTATTTTTATTTTTCTTAATTAATTTTATTTTAATATTATTTTACGGTCAACTTTGTGGTCAACTTTTCCACTTCCACTTTCACATTACCATCCAAACACCGGAAAAGACAAAATATTTTCCAAACCACACTTCCCAACAACATCCAAACACTGGAAAACTTACTAACCAATTCCCAAGTTCCAAAAGGAATTATTACTACTTCCTCAATTCCTCACTTCCTCACTTCCACACTTAACCAAACAGGCCCTAAGTGTAGAGGTTGTGTTGTATTTGAGAGAGGAGTTGTGTACTCCCGGTTATTGTATTGCCCCAAATTCTCAGTGGAGGTTCCCTGTGTGGGAAGTCCTGTGTGGGCGAGTTAGTGAAAATCTTTCTGTGTGAAGGAGGGAACGTAGAGCTGTGTGCTCGAACCTCGAAACATATCTTGGTGTTTGTGATTGATCCACTTTCTCTAACTCTCTCTCTTATATTGTGCCTTGCATTGATTCATATAGTCATTTCACTTATATGCTTGGTTGTGTTTGTTTGTGTGCCTCACTTGTGTTTAACCACGAGAACTTCATATAGCACCTCAACTCTTATTCAGAGGAATCAAGAGGAGTTAGTCCAGAGCCCTTCATCAGAAATTTGGGTACACTAGTTGGTTACACTAAGTGTGTTGCAATTAAGTTTTAATTTCCGCATTATTGTTCATAAATTAGCCGTACACCTATTCACCCTCCCTCTAGGTGTACTTTCAATTGGTATCAGAGCCTACGCTCCTGATATTAGGTTTAACCACTTAGGAGTGTGATCTTGGCTTTGCTAATCTATAGTTGCATTTGCACACTTATTTGTTTATACACACTCATGGACTATATGACCCCTCCTATGTTTGATACTTCCAACATTTTTGTTTGGAAGGCTAGGATGTCCATGTACCTAAAAACCCTAGGCTTGCATGTTTTCCTTGCCGCTACCAAGAAATCCTATCTTGGTAATAGCAAGCATATAGAGGCCAATGCACAAGCCCTTGAGGCACTTAGAAGTACGCTTAACAAAGAATATCTTATGATGGTTTCTAACTGTGATTCTGCCTTTGTAGTGTGGAACACGTTGACCTCCTCTAAGCTTCAATTGTCAATCCAAATAGAGGATGAATCTAGTGAGGATGAATCCGAACAACGATGCTACATGGTCCAAGGGAATGACTCCCTTGAGGTACATTCGGATACTCAACTAGATAGTGCTAGCTCTTCATTTGATGATCTTGATGGTATGGATGCCGATGCATTAAATGAAGAGTTATCTATTATTTGTGAGAACCTCTTGGAAAAATATAAAGTTTTGAAAAAGAAAACTTGTAAATTAAATAAAGAAAATAAGGATTTGTTTTCAAAACTTGAGTTGGCTTTACAAGAGAAGGTTGAGATTTCAAATGAGTGTGACTCTCTGAAAACCCAACTTGAACTTGTTTTAAATGAAAATAAGATTTTGAAAAATAAAAATGATTGTAATGAAGTTTTGAAGAAAAATGAAGTTACATCTTCAAAACTTGATTTTGTTGTAAAAGAAAATAATTCTTTGAAAAATAAAATTATTTCTATTTCAAAGGATTTGGATTTGATGTCTAATGAAAATGTATCTTTGAAAAATGATTTAAATTCTTATGTTTGTCATGCTCGTGTAGCTTCATCATCTAGCTCACATATTGCATGCACCTCCTCTACTATAATTAAAAATGATATTTATTTGTTAAAGAAGAGTGTTGATTGTTTGGGCTCCACTTTGAGCCATTGTGTCATGAACCATACACGTTTGGAATCTATGTTTCGAAAGAAACAAGTTTCTCCCATGCATGCACACAAACCACGGCATACACATGCTCCTCACGGCCACACTCATAACACTTTATATGCTCATGTCTACATTTGTACACATTGTGGACGTAAGGGCCACCTTACTAAGTTTTGTTATGATCGTATACATGATTCAAATTTAGCAACTAAATTGTTTGGGTTAGGAAAGGAGCTAACCCCCATGGACCCAAAAGAATATGGGTACCAAAGACCACTCTTATTCTATTTGATGTAGGTGTGGGCTCTCACATGACGTGAAAGTGATGGTGCATTGAGGTGAATGCGTTCCGAGCTTAAAGAGAACTATTTGGATGCATCACTTTCAAGGAGAGTTTGGTGGAAGGACCACCATGGTTTGGAGACATAGAGGTGTACCCTCATCGATTTTAGTAACGATCTCTTACTCCTCGTTTATGTTTACATACTTTTCATGTCATTGATTTTTAGCATGATTTGATGTTTCTTGATTATTATGTTGAATGCCATGATAGTTAGATTAGTGATATGCATGATTAATATTTGAGACACCTATGTTTATATGGATTTATATTTAGTATTCTCACTTTAGTTTAACTAATGTGTATGTCCTAGATCTAATGTATGTTCATTTACCATAATGATCATATAAGTTTTGTTTTGATTTCTATGCTTCATATTTTGATTACATGTTTAGATGTTAGTTTTCATTAAAACTTAGATATATACTTGTACAACTAGTGAGCCACAAATAGATTATTATATGTTTGTGCTAAATGGCTCATTTGTACTCATTAAATGTACTAGTATAGCCTAGTTTTGATGATTCATACATTTTAACTTGTATTCTCATTTTGTATATGTTTTTCATGTTTATGTTAAACTTCATGTATATGTCTATTTTGTCTAAACTATTAGTTATACATATACATCCTTGAGCCACTTGCCTTCATGCATATACTTTTGTGGACTCGTTTATATTTGGATATGTATGTATACTCTAGTTTGTACAAAACATACATATACCTTGAAGAATTCTAGTTTTGATGATTTTCATATTTTTAAGGAATTTCGTATTTGAACTTAATTGCCTATTTCCATGACTTTGTATTTCACATTATACTTGTACACTCACATCATTTTTGTTTACTCGTGATTTATTTTCATGAGACTATATATGCTTTATAGACCCTTGAGTGTTTAATGATCATGTGATTTTCATATTTTCACGAAAAATAAATTTTTGTTTCATTCCTTACTTGAAGGATTTCGTACTAGTTTACAAATTTTTCATATAACTAGTTCGTATTCTTCATTTGGTAGAGTTTTCAAATGTGTTATATTATTTCAAACTTATTTTTGAAAACTCCTACCCTTCCAAGGGCGGCTGGTTGGGCGACCATGCCTTGTATGCTCATATTTAAAATCTATTTAAAACATGTACATGAATGGGTGGTAGAAAGTATGAGTTATACACTTGATCTTATTGTGTTTTCAATTGATATCATTGTATCTTTTCAATTGGTATCACTATTGACATTCTTTTTGTATACTCATATATGTTTTTATATAAGTATACTTGTACTTCAAATAATATCAATTTCGATTGGTATTCAATTTCCCATACATATATATATATATTTTATTTGTGCTTACTATATCTCTATATCTTTGAGCACAAATTTTGGTTATGCTAAGCTTGATTTCTTAAATGACTATTATATTTCAATTGATTATTTTTCAATTGGTATCTTATACAAGTTTATGCATCATTTTGTTTGGTATTTCACAAAGGGAGAGAAAATTCAGATTTTACCTTTCAATTAGTTTTGTTTATCTTTGGTATTTTACTCCCACACTTTATGTTGAAAAATAATTGAATAATGATATTGATTTTTTAATTTGGTATCATACGCTCCTAATGAAAAATCATTTTAAATTGGTATATATTCATTTTTAAAATTGGTATCAAACATATAAATTGATATTATTCTCTATTTGGTATCTCTATTGTAAAATGAGTTTTATGTTTAACCAAAAAGATTGGTTTATATTTTTCAAATTGGTATCAAAAGTGTAAAATATTTTCAATTAGTACTAATTTTTACAATTGGTATCAAGATTACCTATATGTTTACATCATTCAATTGATATCAAAAAATTTTGGTTGATTTCTTCAAATGTTTTATTTACTTTCAATCGGTATAATATATGCATATTTATTTAAATTTATATTAAAAAAATTTGTTTTATGTACTTTCAGTTTGGTATGTTTATTTATTTTCAATTGGTATCATGATGCACTAAATTGATATATTTTTTCTATTGGTATCATAATGTTTTGATTTGATTTCACCCCTTATTGATTTTTGTTTCGGACAAAAAGGGGGAGAACATTATTTTATTGTCTACTTAACCCCTTTATTGATGATTGACAAAAAGGGGGAGAAATATTTGAGTATATATGCATGTTTATTTATAAGTTTATATCGAAGTTTGTTTCATATTGGTATCAAGAGAGTTTGTTTTATGTTTTATTGATATTGGTATTAAAAGCATGGATATTAGTATCAAGAACATGTTTTGTTATTTTGTTTTATTGGTATCAAGGACTTTTATTAAAATTTTTATTGTTGGTATCAACAGATTTTATTAATTATCTTTCAATTGGTATCAAGAGCTTTTATTGCTTTTATTGATAAGCTTTCAATTAAAATTTTTATTGGTATCAAGAGCAATTATTTAAGAACATGTTTATTTTAAGTTTATATTTTCAATTGGTATTTAAGAACATATTTATTTTAAAAAAAGGAGAAAAGTAATTTATTTTAGAAATTTGGTATCAAGAGCATGTTTCTTTCATTATTTTATGCATGTTTATGCATAGTCATGTTTAACATTCATTGTATATCTTATTGTTTATTGCTATGCATGAGTTAAGGGGGAGCTTCTTTGAAGCTTAACTTTAATCCATGCAATATAACTCCATGAGTTTTGTCATCATCAAAAAGGGGGAGATTGTTGGCCCAGAGGCCTTCCACTCTAGTTTTGATGATGATTAACTCATATAGTTATAGTTACTAATAATCTTGTATTATTTAGTTTCAGATATTTAACCAAGATATTAGTAAGTGATTAGCTTCAACAAAGGTGCTTTGGAGCTTTCACATGGTGATTCAAGAGCTCGAGTGTCAAAATTCATATCTAGCACTCATTGGAGTCAAGCTCGGGGAATCGCGTTTGGATCGAGTCAACTTGGAGACAGCGTTCTACAAGAAGACCTCGGTTTGTTTTAGAAAAGTTAGTTTAGATCCATTGTTAAAGATTAGATAGTGTGATATGCTCAAGTTCACAACACACACACTTGTTTCAAGTTTCATGTTTGTTGGTTTTCGGTTTTTGGTTTAACCGATCTTGGTTTTCATGAAAGGTATCATATCAAAACAAGTTTACATAGTTTAATGTATATTAGATTTGATCTATATACATGTATGCTTCATATTCTTAGAAAAACTTACTTTGATAACCTATTCATGTATTTGGGTTTTGTATTTAAACAAAACTTATTTTTGGATTTAATGTCAAAAACATTGATATATATCTCTTTCATGTATATTGGATTCTATCCATATACTATATGTTTCAAAGTTGTTTAAATATCATGTTTTTGTACTTACATGTGTTTTGGAAAAATTGGATTTCTATGTCAAAAATTCTATTTTTGAAAATACAGAATTTGGTTTAAGGCAAATTTTCTAAGTCACAAAAATGGTTCAAATAGTTTAAAATATGTGTTGAATTTTTATCACACATGTTTGTATTTCAAAGATATAACAAGAACCGATTTTTGTGAAATTTATGTGATTTTATGGGATTTAATTGAAGTTAAAAAGACCAGATTTTAAATCCTAAATTGTCCCCGCCAGGCTCTGGCGGTCGACCGGGACGGTCAACCGGACCAATAGACGATCGACCGGACCGGTCGACCGACGTGCACGAGACGTGCACAAAGGCCAAGTTGGCTTGGCCGGTCGACCGTGCGGTCGACCGACTGAAGTCACCCCACTCTCGGGTGGGGACGATCGACCGGGCGGTCGACCGTGAGCTTTGGCCCGGTCGACCGGGCGGTCGACCGGCCAGAGAGCAATTGCTCTCTGGATCTGTCACGGTCGATCGGCAGGTCGACCGTTGGGCTCAACGTTCAAAATTTTGACAGTTGGCTGGTCGACCAGAAGGGCAAAAATGCCCTTTTCAGCTGCCAACGGTCAGATTTGAAATGAGGGTATAAATACCCCATTTCTTGGTTGTTTTCAATAAGAATTTCAAGAGCCAAAATTTCTCATATTCTCAAGTGTTTAATACAAGTTTTCAAAAGAGTTTTTAAGCCTAAAGATTTTATCTTTAATTGTTTTAAAGGGTTGGAAAATTCAAGAAAAGGAGAAGTCTTTGAGATTGGTTGATCTTCATTTCATATCAATTCTAGAAGTTTTCCCAAGAGTTTTTCTTTGAGTTTTTTATTTCCAAACTCTTTATTTCTCACACTTGAGCTTATCTTCTATCCTATCTATTAGGATCTTTGTTTTGTGGGAAAAGAAATTGGTTTGTGGTCTTTGTGATCACCAAGTTGTAAACCTTCTATCTTTGTGATATCCCTCTAGTGAGAGGTGATTGAGTTGTATCCCTCAAGTGTGAGGTGATAGTGAAAGTGGTATTTGGCTCCCTCTAGTGAGAGGTGGAGATTGTGTTAGAATCCCTCAAGTGTTAGGTGATTGTGTTTGAGTGGTTTTGTGCCTTGCCTCTAAGTGTAGAGGTTGTGTTGTATTTGAGAGAAGAGTTGTGTACTCCCGATTATTGTATTGCCCCAAATCCTCAGTGGAGGTTCCCTGTGTGGGCGAGTTAGTGGAAATCTTTCTGTGTGAAGGAGGGGACGTAGAGCTGTGTGCTCGAACCTCGAAACATATCTTGGTGTTTGCGATTGATCCACTTTCTCTAACTCTCTCTCTTATATTGTGCTTTGCATTGATTCATATAGTCATATCACTTATATGCTTGGTTGTGTTTATTTGTGTGCCTCACTTGTGTTTAACCACGAGAGCTTCATATAACACCTCAACTCTTATTCAGAAGAATCAAGAGGAGTTAGTCCAGAACCCTTCACCGGGAATTCAGCTACACTCGTTGGTTACACTAAGTGTGTTGCAATTAAGTTTTAATTTCCGCATTATTGTTCATAGATTAGCCGTACACTTATTCACCCCCCCTCTAGGTGTACTTTCATAAATTGTTAGCAAAATACAATTAATTAACTATCCAATGAAATAATATTTAATTTGTTTATCAGCACTTAACAAAAACATAAAACTTAGATTTATTAAAAATTTATTATCTAATTAATTTATCTATTCTTTTTATTATAATGTGTATACATTTTATCTTTACATAAGCTATTGTGTTTTATAAACTTTATCAAAATGTGATTCAAATTTCATTAATTATTTTCAAAAATATTATAATTTTTTGTTGATTATCTAAACAAGTTTTTAAAAAAATTTAACTATTTTTAAAAAAAATCACTGATTCTGATATCACCAAGACAATTCGGCTAATTCTGATACTACTAGCTATAGGCCGATTCTGAGATTTCGAACCTTATTAGAACTTTACTATACACTTCTGCAATGTCTTCTCTTTGACTCTTTGCCCGTGCAATGCTCAAAGATAAATGCAAAAGAGAATTTTCGAGCGCCGCTCCTTGATTGCATGAAATGTTTAATTTTTTCTGAACAAAAGTCGTAGCCCAACCTTAAGAGTGGGACCTCCTACAACCCAACTAAATATCTTTACCAATAAGCTAGGTTGAGTCTCACCGGCTTAGTTGCATGCCATGAAACTCCTTGACCAGTGAGTTACCCTTTCATACCTGTTAGCTTATAAGTTTTGTGGCAAGCCCTTCTCTTATCCATAACTTGGCTAGCAATCTGACACTTAGAACATTGCTGTCAAGGTGATAGTTGCCATAAAAACCTTTGGCAAATCATTGAAACTTTTCTACAAAGTTGCACACCATACCCAGCGCCATTTTGAAGGGCAAAGGATTAGACGATGAGTATATTGGTGCTTGTGGTTCTTTTTATTACTGAAATCTTATGAAGAAGAGAGATCTGTTGAAAAGTTTTTATAATCTATGACAAGGAAGAGATGCCCAAAAACAAAGTATGGAAGAAAGATAATTATTGGTCGACTCTTGACAGTCCAAGGGCATAAAACCAACTTTGACACTTGTGCAGCACTTGTGCCCACAGAATTCACAGGGCAGCACTTGTGCCCACTGAATTCACAGGCCCAACAAAGAATAGTAAAAGGAAACAAAAAATGATTAATACAAGAAGCAAGAATGAAGACTTCCAACAGAAAGAGCAACAGTTCGTTTAAGCGCCTTTATGGAAAGATAGGGCATGAACATGGCAAAGATTGGGGAAAACTCGGTCCCACAAAGATCTTACATGCTTTAAAAGATTGCAAGATACCCCAAGAGAAACTGAACAGTGCTAAAATTGGAACATTGCTGTCATTTACATAATTGCCTCTTGTTAATACATAGGGGGCACAATGACTTCACCACCATGTATGTCTATGAAAGGGTAAATGTTGTTCTATGTTGCAGGGACACGACCAAGCCAATGTGGACAGGACACAGCAACACACGACAAATTTAAAGAAATACACATGACATGGCTCATAATAGAAGTGCCCATGCTAGAGAGGTGCTCACTGGACATCCATACAAACTGATAAAGGATGTGTTTTTTTTTCTCTCTTTTTTAATAATTATGACATTGGTGCCCCTTGGTTGCAATATACCAGACTGAATGACCAAAAGGTACTAACAAAACTTAGTCTTCTCCATCGCTATTCATGGATAGCTAGAAGGAATGCATGAGGCTCAAACTAGAAGGTTTGGCATGAGGCTGATACCTGGTCGTAAAATTTGTCAAATTTCTCATGAGATTTGACTCCTTACATGACCCCATTTTGATTGGGAAAAGAGAACTTGGAGGGCAATGATGATGACAACCACAATAACAATGTTTCGTTCTACTTCTTTCCTTTTGAATACTAGCCTTGTAATCCATCTTATGTGAAGATACTTGGCATGAAAACAACAAAGGTCTAATTCTCAGGTGCACGTCAGTTTTCGGAAGTAACTGTTGATTTTCATGGTTGTCTATGAAGAAATTTGAGATTGGAAAATATGGACCCGGAAGAAAATTAACCATCATGTGATAGCAATAGACCTAGGACCATTACTGCTTCGAAACTATGAGCAATCAAATAGTCTTGGTTGAGCTTGAACTGAATGCTTCAAAATATTTTATATAATAGGTGGGTTTTATATAGTAGGCAGGATATAATTTTAAATTGTTTTTGTTGAATCACTTCCTTTTAAACCTGCCATTAGCTTTTCGCTTTACTAGGATAAAAGTGATCATAGAAATTTATCCTGGAGTAAAGGTCGTGACGGGAAAGGTTTTGCCTCGTATCTGACACCATGTCTGCAGACAAGATAGTCGTGTTCTAGGCATTAAAATGAGACAAGTTGCAGTGAAGAAAGTCTAACAGGAAAGTTAATTGCAAGCCCATTACTGACACACAGATTTGGTCTGGAGCAGAGAGAGTAATTACCAACAGTATATAGCCAATGTCCAATAAGGAGAGTGCTCGTGCACATGCAAAGCATATGATTCAGCTTGAGATGGAACATCAGTTCTAATACTCGAGTACAGATCTTCAAAATACACGCGTAACCACCAGTCACACTCTCCAACTCCGCACAATTATGATCAAGTTTTACAGGACAAGAGTCAAGAGATATGCACTGCAGAGATTATTTTCAAGTCTCATACTGTGATAGATGTTGAGGATAGGTTATTATTGTATGTGAATGGTATTTCACAACTTAGCTTTTAAGGCTTATGTGTAGGATAACATTTCTGCTCACAGAAATAAGAAATGATTTCACTCAGAACATGACTTGGAGGTTGCAACTTTAAGGCCTTCTTTGGCAACGGCTTAAAGTAGGGGATTAAGAGACTTTAATCTGCATTTATGTTGACAACAACTATGTACTAATTTGAGCTAAAAGAACTCGGGCCCATAGGCTAAATGATGTGTGTTGTTTAACCAGGGTTTGAAACCCATTTTCCCCAAGAATATCTTAACCCGGGTCAAAAACAATCAAGTAAATATATTGTTCTTTATTCCTTAACCCAACTTAATCACAAGTGCAAACTCGTTCAAATGAATGCCTAAAAGTACGTTGGGTACGGAAGCTTGAACACAAAAGACTTGATACTAAGGGGCCGTTTGTTTCGCGTAAAAGTCCGTAATTCGTAAATGACTTACAACCTAGTTACAACAACGGCGTTTGTTTGGACCGTAATTCGTAAAAGACTTACACAACCCAATTGTCACTCACTTTCAACCCAATTACCACTCACTTACAGCCCAGTTACAGTTAATTTTGTGGTCATGCAAATTTGTATTATTTTTTTATGTTAACATTAAATTTTTTTAATATTTAGCATTTTTAATATTTATTTGCAATATTAAACTTTTTAAATCACCAAATAGTTAATTTTATGATCAACTTTTTCACTTACGACTTACACGTTACGACAACCAAACACCATAAAGCACAATACACTTTTCCACTTACAACTTTATATTACCAATCAAATACCATAAAGCTTACATGCATGTAACTCATTTACAACTGTAAAAGACTTTACCAATTATAACTTACGAATTACGGCCAATTACGACAACCAAACAGACCCTAAATCATTCTTGTGCAACACTGATCTTGTAGATGGGTGAGGAGTATGTAAAAGATAATGATTATCTCATGGTCGGTGCATTTATTCTATGATTGAATAAGAGATGATTATGGAGAACTGAATTGTTCAAACTTTCCAAATGATTTTCTAGGCCTGTGGAGTTTTATCACACCCCAAAACTACATATACGTTTTTAGCTGGATGTATGACATGGCCGTAGTTTCCTACCACCACTAGAAACTGTAAGGCCTCCGACATTAATAAAATTCTTCCTTTAACAAAGTCATAAAACTATAGTTCTCAAATTTCCAACCAAAAACATTCCATATAGTCTATCCAATCCTTTATTTATTAAATCATCACTAGATAGGAATTCTTATTACAGCTACTAGCTCGCTACAAACTTTGGGGCAGCCGCTCTAGAAAATGCATGAAAATATCCCAACCTGATCAATTTAGATAACTCAATATTGTAAATTTGGGAAAACATCCAAGTAGAGAATGTGGAGCTTCAAATTGTTGTATGGTAAGTGATTATAACTCAGAGATAATATCCGTAAGCGTTCTTTGCCTTTGCCTGTAGACACCTAACTACTTCTCAGCTACTTCCAGTCAAGCATTGACAGTTGGATCGATTATCAAGAGTAGGCCTCGTAACACCACCACCACGCCTCTTCACAAGCTCATGACCCACTACCTCCAACTCAATTGGACACTTTGGTGCAACACCTTTGTCAGATGAAAGTACCACTTTTAAAAGGAGTACCAACATCTTTGTCCTTGGCTTCAATTCAGCTCCCCTATCTTGTGAGATGAAGATTGATAATTGGTGTTTTCAGAGTCCCTTGGTTAGTCATACTTAAACTTATCAGATCATATACTCAACCAACATTTTCCTTGAGGAGCCTATGTCTTTGGTGGTGTTACCAGGTTCATATTCTACATTACAAGCTTAGATTCTCAACCCCCATTTGCTAAATGATGCGACAAAGTACATATTTAGTTTCCTATTTGGGTTTTTCTGGACATGAATATTCCAAGCTCTCACCATGACTATCTAAACAATGGTTTCAGACGAATCTGTAGCACTTGCCAACTATAGGGAATTCAAATAATCAATGTAATTAAATTTGATATAGTGGGCATTTAAAAAATCAATCTTCAAATATATCTTTTTTATTATGTTCATTTCTTCAGGGATTAGCATAAAATTTGGATTCTAAGAAGGCAACAATTGGAAAAATCTGCATACATCATGTTTAAAGCAATGTATAACTTCAGTTGAAATGTAAGTTAACTAACAAATAAAACTAAATGGAGAGTGTATTCATTCTTGACGAGACTTGAAGTTGTTAGCTGATAAGAGAAAATAAAAAATGTCAAAACATCAAATAAACTGAAACCAAGGCCATGCGCTGAAAAAATGTAGATAGACGGATCCCTTATTTCAAATATCTGATCCACATATGTGCTAGAAATAAGTCTAATCATAGCTAAAAAGAAATACCTCATTAAACCTCAATGTTAGAGTTCTGAGAGGCCTTCTACAACCTCCTTCCACGTCTCAGCTTTGTCGGGAACTTCTCCTTCATCTGGCCAATGAGCTCCTGTGCATCCTCAGCCTTTCCCACCTTTGTCAGGCCATTCACGAGCATCTTTATTGTTGTTTTTCATTGAAAATCAATAAAGGGAAAACTTACAAAAAATGAAAAGAGAGAATTACAAGTAATTAAACAGAAAAATTACAAGTATCTCTTCTGAGATTCTAAAAAAGTGTACCGGTGGAAGTCTGATCAGTGCGCGATCACTGTGTTCCGTTGACGATGCGATTGATGGAGTCTTAAGGAATTCCTTCTCGCCTGATTTCGATAATTTCTTGAGAGAGAGAGGAAAATCTTAGGGTATTAGTATCCTGAATTTAAAGAAGTAATTCTCTAAATTTCTTTAAAGTAAGAAAAAGTTAGCCTTGCTAATCAACTAGGCTCTTGATCTTCAATTTGTTAGCTCTCTGTTTTTCCAGCTTCTTCTTGGCCCCGAGCTCATTCCAAGAGTCAGCTATTTATAGGCCTTTGAGGGGTGTATTGCCCCTAAAATTCAGCAATGACTGGTAACAGTCCGTTAGTCTCGCGCCAGAGGCTATTCTGATCTTCGCGCGATGCTATAATGCCTCGTATGAAGCTAAGTACGAGCTGTATGCCAGGCTAGACAGGCTCACACGAGCCTAAAACTGGCCTTCTCTACTAAACGTGGGGCGAAGTGGGCGAGTGTAACCGCCCACTTAAAGTGGCATTAATCCCACTAACGTAGTGGGGTTAGCCCATTAAAAATTAGGTCAAGCATTGACCTGGTAAACCCTCTCAAGAGGGCGCGGGAAGCTTCAAGTGAAGCTGGGACTAACTTCACGCGCGGCTAGTACAGCTTCTTAAGCGAGGCTGCAGAAAGCCTCAGGCGAAGCTAATAAAAGCCTTAAGTGAGGCTGAAAATTAGCTCTTTTCAGAACTATTAAGAGCTCCGAGCGAAACTCACAAGAAAAGTTACAGGCCAAGCTTGCATCAGCCTTAGGTGAGGCTAGGAGTTAGCCCATTGTAAAGCTTCATGCAAAGCTATAAACTTAGCTTTTTGGGGAGGCTACAAAGTTTCATAAGAAGTTAGTCCCTTTGGACTCATGCGAGGTTAAGTATTAAGCTGACTTAGCCTCAGAAACCTGCTTAGGCCTCTTCAAAAAGTAGTACCTGACTTGTTGTCTGTTTCACTGTATCAGTAAGGTCCAAGTTTCTACTTTGTCTCTCGGGGTGGGTAGAACTAGTCGTCAGCTTGTCTATGACTTATCTTTATGAATGTCAATAAGTTAATAATGTTCAGACCGGTTGAAGAGTTGTCTAGGAGTTTGTCTTTTTGAAGTGTCAACAATTGTCTTGAAAGACGGCACCCAATTCTTTCCCATGGCATCCTCACAAACCCTCAGTGCAGCATCAAAATCCCCGCCTAGACACAAATAATGTATCAAATGAAAATGACACCAGCTCTCACCTGGTATCATCCTTTTCTTTCCATCTCCTCATACAGCCTGTTCGCCGCCTCCAAATCCCCTCCTTACAGAACCCAATGATCAAGTGACTCAGTGTCACCCAGTTCAGCTTCATCTTCCTAGACAACATCTTCCTGTGCAAATCCTTGGCCTCACTGCTTTCTTCAATTTGCGCAATCCTTCAATCCTCACATTGAACACAGCCAGTGACCACGGGTTGCACTCGTACTTCTTCGTCGACTGCGACACCATTGCATCATCAAACCTCCCCTCCTTATAAAACCCAGTGAGCGCAGCCGTAAAAGTGGTAGCATTGAGCTTGAGGTTTCTCTTGCGCATTTCCTCGAGCAGGGAGTAGGCAGAGCGGGTGGAGCCCGACTCCGAGAAGGACTTGAGGACGGTGTTGCGACGTCGTCAGGGTCAACATTGTAGGAGGAGGGGAGATAGGCGAAGAAGCGTGCGGCAGAGGGGTGGTCGCCGGCAAGGATGAGGGAGTTGAGGGATTCAGTGGAGGGGTGGGATTTAAAGTTGGAGAAGGCGTCGTCGAGAAGGCCGGCCTGGCCGAAGAGGACGATGGCGTGGGACACGTGGTGGGCGGAGGAGGAGTTCGGGGGGGAGAGGAGGAGGTCGGAGACGAGGGAGCGGACGGAGGAGGGGGAGATGTGGGAGAGGAGAGAGACGGCGAGGGAGAAGACGGAGCGGTCGATGTGGACGGATGGGCAGAGGGAGGCGGCGCGGCAGATGGAGAGTACGGCGGAGGGGTCGGCGGCGGCGTATGTGGCGGGGAGGGGTCGCGGGGGGGTTGCCTGAGGAGGCGGAGGGCGGCGAAAGTTTTCTGCTTGGAGGAGAGGACGGCGGAAGGGTCAGAGGGGGAGAGGATGGAGGAGGAGTAGAGAGTGGCGGAGGTGGAGAAGCGGCGGCGGCGGAGGCGGAGGCGGGAGGACGACATGGTTGGATTAATTCACTAGAGTTTTGGTGTGTGTGTGTGTGGGGATGAAGGTGAAGAGGGAGGGGTTTACGCGGGCCCGGTGGAGCTCGCGCCCAAACAGTGGCAGCTGGTGCCGCCCAATCTTTTGGGTATTTCATTTCGCTGGCTTTTTCGGGTTTCTTGAATATTATTTCCTAAAAAATATTATTTTGATGACTAATTAGTCTTTTAAAAATCGATATTTAGCCCGATATTTGTCCCCCTGGCTTACCCGCAGCCATTGCTGTTTCCCGCGTTGCGATCGAAATCGGCTTTTTGTTGGCGATACTGCACTTTTGCCACCGATAGACTCACAAGATTTTTGGTTCATATAAGTGAAAGCCGGCTGAGAAAGTCTTGATTGGGATACTGCTGAAAAGATCATTAGTCTAGCTTTCATAAGAACTTGTTTGGATTGCAACAAGTTGCTGAAAAGTTTAAGTATTTTTTAATTTTGTAGGCCCGATCAATCTGTTTGTTTTGAAGAAGAAAAAAATTGTGAGAAAGTGTCAGCCGATCTCCACGAGAGATAAGCATAATGAAGATTTGCTTTGACAGCGAAGTTAATAATTTTTGAATGAAAAACTTACAATCGTGAGACCTCTCATTAAATTTTTTGTAAAAAACTGATTACGTCGCTATCAATTTTTTCAAATCTTTTTCTAATTCAAA